>CM066051.1:19435212-19802525 GCA_033557465.1 Ichthyophis bannanicus | reverse complement strand
GCCTGTCGTGTAGAGTCCTTACACGATCCATTCAAGATCTCTTCAACTGACCGAGTGAGGTGGTTTTTGCGCAATGACTATCCTCTCCGCAGCCAGGCTGTCGGCACCAGGGACTGGAGGTTTGGACTTTGCAATGTTCGGTCTTCCTGGGACAGTAGGTTCCGGGGTACTGCCCAATGGCCACGTGGCCCACTGGGACAGCTGCAGGATCAGGGGGAAACAGAGAAGGCCTGGGCCACCTGGGTGCAATGAAGATGATTGACCGCTCAGCCCGTCTTGCGGTGGCTTGCTTGAGGAGGGTCCAAGGTACCAGAGGTATTGGTGTAAATGCATACAGAAAAACCCCAGACTAAGAGATGCGGAACTCATCCACCGCTTCCTGTCTTATAGGAAATCACCTCTGAAGTAAAAGCGTGGCACCTGTGGCATTCTCGTCTCTGGACTAGCAAAGAGATTGATTTCTGGGGTACCCCAGCAACTGGGGAAAAAGAGACCTCCCCTAGTATGGTTGGGGTTCAGTCCTCCACTCATAGGTTGAGAACACGGGGCTCAGGTGGTCGGCCAGAACTATCTGTCCCTGGCCCAGCAAGTGGCATCACCTTGAGGTGAGATGTTATCTTGCCCTGCAGCGAAGTTTCCAGAATGGGCCACAACCACTATTTTCCCTACAGAGAGGGTATGAACCCGTGCCCCCCTTGCTTGTTGATCCGTAGTATATCGCTACCCCACTGGTTTGTTCCTACCTGGAGATTGAAACATCTGTCCTTTTCAGATTGGTCCTGAAGAAGACCCGCAGGACATGATAGACGGTGCCTGGTAGCTTTCCAGACGGTACTTAGATCTGATAGGCCACTTTCCTCCTGGTGACCATGAGGCCTTGCGACTGCAGGTGATCGCATTAGGGGTCCCACTCAGCCCAGCTTTGACTACAATCTGTGGTGAGGATGTGCTGCACTGGCGGGGCCTGGAAGGGCAGGTTGGCTCTGAGATGTGGCGATGGTCCGCTGCCACCAGGTCAAAGAGGTTGCCAAGGCCAGCATGACTTTGGGGGTGCCACTTCCTCTAGTGGCCTGATGCTTGTGACCACTGGGTGCTGAGCATCGCACTGAGCCTGGCCACATGTGCAGGTGGTACAACAAAGGGGTCATGTGGATGGTGGATGCCATGTTCTCCAAGAGGCAGAGCATCATCCGGGTTGTCGCTGGCAATGCCACTTCTTACCTTGTGTGCCAGGGTGGCGAGGGCTTGTGCCCTATCCCGTGGCAGGAATGCTCTTGTCCATATGGAGTCTAGCAGGGCCCCAATGAACTTCATGCACTGCGTGGGGAGAGGTGAGACTTCAGGAATTTCACCACAAAGCCCATGTTTCTGAAGTCCTAGATTGTGCGGTGTCGCATTGTGTACTTCCTCTAGTGAGCTGGCCCGCAAGAGCCAGTCTTTCAGATATGGGAACACAAACTCTCTGAGGAGCCAGAGGCAAGCACCCATGACCACCAGGCATTTCATGAACACCCGAGGGGTTGAGGACAGGCCGAAGGGGAAAACTCTGTACTGATAGTGATGGCCCCCAATAATGAACCAGAGATACTGACAATGCCTTGAATGAATGAGGATGTGGGAATAGGTATCTTTCAGATCCAAGAAACATAACCAATCTCCCTGCAGGAGGTAAGGCAGCAAGGTTCCAAAGGATACCATCTTGAACTTTTCCTTCACCAGGAAGTGGTTGAGGTCCTTAAGATCCAGGATGGGACTGAAGTCCGCCTGTCTTCTTTGGGATCAGAAAATAGTGGAAGTAGAATCCCTGACCCGAAGGTGGTGAGGTACAGGCTCCACCACCTGATCCTCGAGTAAAGACCCAAACACCTTCTGTAGAAGATCCCTGAGCAAGAGGTCCATAGGTAATTCCCCTGGGAAAAAAGGAAGAGGCAGCTGAGCAAAGTAGACATATCCCTCCTTGACCACCTGCAACACCCAGGTGTCCATGATAATAGAGGGCCACCAGTGTGAAAAGTTGGACCAGGCCGCCCTCCCTTGAACCTTGGGCCTGTTACCCCCCTGAGGGAGGGAAAGCTATGCCCAAGGACAAAAACTCCCCCCAGGCTGTGGCGGGCACTGTTTGGGGTTTGGGAGCTTTTAGCTTCCAGTGGCCGTGCCCCTGACCCTTGGCCTGCTGCCCCTGAGGAGGGAGGGTGGGATAGGCATGAAACTTGTGGTAGTTTCTGTAAGCCTTCTTGGACTTTGGGTGGAAGGGTTTTTTCCCTGAAACCTTCTTACGGGAAGGATCAGACACTTACGTGGACATCCTGATTCTGGTCATGAATTCCTTCTTCAACGCATTGGCCTTTCTCTGTCATAGGTTTGCCAAAGAGGTTCTCTCCCCAGCATGGGACATCAGTCAACTTATCCTGAACCTATTCTCTAAGTCGAGGACTGTAGCCAGGTAAGGCGGTGACACTAATGCCCACCACTGCTACATGAGTCACTGACTCAAAGGCTGCTCAAGTCTGAAACTTGGAGCGCTCTTTTAACCATTGATACCAGGGTCTTGAAGCACTCAAGTTTACCTGATAACCCAGCTGAGGATCCTTCACCATGTCCCTCAGGTACATGTCCATGCATAGCTGGTAAGCCTGAATCTGGGCTGTGAGCATAGAGCCCTATGAAACACTTCCTGTCAAACGGTATCCATGGTATGGGCCTCCCTGCCAGGGGGCATCAAGAAGTGCATCTTCTGGCTCTTGATAAAACACATCCTAACTCCACCACCATGTAATTGTGAGCAGTTGTGTTTTCTGAAACCCATGGATCCTGCTGACTCGATACTGCGAATAGAGTTTCATAATCATCACCATCACCGGGGTTTCCCACATCCTGAACAACAGCCATTCCAGGATTGGGTGCAAAGGCACCATCAGGCATCCAGAGGAGGGGCCTCATGCTGGAGGATCTCGAGATCTTCAGCACATGGCTCATCTTCGGGCATTGCCACGAAGGCGAGTGCCTAAGACATCTCCCTCAAAAACTCCAAGAATGCGAGATCCTCTGGTGGAGACCTCCTCTGGTGGTGTGGCGGAGAGAGGTTGGAGGGATGTCCCAGTGGAGTATGGTATCGGGGGACTCCTCGCCCATCTCCCATGCCGACTCAGAGCTGGAGGAGTCGGTGAGTGCCCCACAATCATCGGACCAACCCAGCATTGACAACTCCCAGCACAGGAGGTCCTGCAGCATGGCATCGTGTCGGTCATCAATGGCTTTGACATGGACTGCGCCAACCTCTCAGGGATAGGGAAAGCATCCTCAAGGAGAGTCCTTATCAAAGAAGTCCCCATGAGGGGCACCAAAACCTGGAGTGACCAGGATACGAGCTCCATTGAGCCTCTAGAAACACAGAGAAACTGCATTCAAGGGCCACTATCTTGATCTCAATGCCAGACAGCTCTGCAACCTGCACCAGCCCTGAGGCTGGTGTCAGATCCCTGGCATGGGAATCCCGAATGCTGATGGAGTCAGTGGGATCACGTCGATCCCTTGATACCACAGGAGACTCTTCTCTCCGGGGCTGCTTTGATGGGTACTCCCTTCCGTCATCTCCCATGTCAAGTTGAGGACTCCGCCGCCTGGTCGCAGTGGACTTACCACCTGAGCTGGAGTCGGTCCCTGACATTGGCTTTGATGAAGCCTCTGATGTGTGGAGGGAGATCATCTGAGGACGACTCCAATGCCGATGACCTCTGGGCTCAGAAACACGCCCAGGTGCACACCACTGAGTTGCCCAATGCCAGCATCGAAGGCAAGGATTCTGCCCCCAATGCTGAACTCGAACCGGCCCTACCAAAAAACTCCCCCTGCCGCCTTTCGCGTTCCTTCCAGGTCTTAGCCAACATCAGGAGGCAAAGCGGGCAGGAAGACCCATCGTGGTCTTACCTGAGGCATTTAATGCAGGTACTGTGGCGGTCCACACAATGCAGTTGCACTAGCCACACTGTTGAAACCGCTGGTCGAAGACATAGCGGGAAAAACAAGACCCGCATGATCAAACTTCAATGTCTTGACCAGCTAGGATATGAGTAGAAATCCCGCGGGCCAAAAAGTCAAGAATAAAAGAAAATTACCCAAGCGAAAATCACGATGCCAACGTGGGGGACTCAGGTAGCAGAAAGGTGATCGAACCGATGCACTTGAAAGAAGAAAAATTACTGAGAAACAGGACAGAAAATCAACTTTCTCCAGGGTGTACAGACAGCATGTCTGCAGGGCTCTGCGGAAAAATGAAGACTAAGGCAAGATGGCACCTTAGGGGGAAAGGTGACTGCGCATGCGCAGTGTAACTCCCAAAGGCTTTCTTTGAAAATTTGGGAGTGGATCCATGCAGACTTTGTTGGCGCTGACGTCCACCCCATATGTGAGGACTGACTTCCTGCTTGTCCCCGGAGAAAAATAGAATAAAGAAACCAAAGGAAAACAATCTCCCTCTTCCCTCAAATGGTCTTTCCTGCTATGACCTATAAAATTCTAAAGTAAAGAGCACCTAGAGACATCCCTCATGTCCCTCAGACCCTACAAATGACATTGTTTTTTACTTTATATTTATTAACATACAGAAAATGCATCCAAGCAATTAGAACTTGTAACATTAAATGTGCATAAGTACTGAAATAATCAAAATCTAAGGAAAGAAAGAAAAAAGAAATTAAGGCCATTCAGTCCACAATATCTGGGGAATCCAAAATCATAACTCCAGAAGAATAAGTGACCTAAAGAAAACAAGAATAAAGTAAACGTCCACCAAGTATACTTCAAGCAAACTCTTTAATCACTCCCAGGATGACAACAAGGAGAATTAGGTGAGAGAGCAGGACAAGGCTGAACAGAGATCTTATATATCAGAAACAAAGATAACTGTTGACGGTAAACTCGGCAGTCACTGCTAAGCATAAACTAACTAGAACCAGTCACTTAGAAGAAACTCTTCCTGGAAGAGGATTACTCAGGTTTTTTTTAACTTAAGGATCACTAGGTTGAGGTCAGTCTATGATAACTGTTAATAAAGCAGAGTTAAAAAACAAAATAGTGGGTTTTTTATTTGCCTGGGAGACTTTTATGTAATGGCAGAACAAAAAAAGTTAAAAGTACCTGCTGACAACCACATTGGAAATAAATGAAAAGAGTGAGTGAGGTCTCAAATAAGGAAACAACCATTTGAAATGCAAGGCCGGCTAGTTCAAATGAAGTGTCAAATAAGGAAACATACAAATGAATACATCTTTACCAATTCTGAAGGAATATGTGTGTACATGTGTGTGTATGCATGTATGGGAAATCAGTACATATGTCATATGTACTGATTTCCCATACATGTATACATATTTACATAGGGGCGTTAGAGGACTGAAAGTGTGCTGTGTGAGTTGAAATGATGGTAGTACTGGACGTTCTGAACAGAGCTGGGTGTAAGAGCATTTCTCTGGAAACAAGCAGGAAGTCATTCCTCTCATATGGGTGACTTTTGCACCGACGGAGCCCTCACAGAAGCATCCCTCCAGCTTTCAAAGAAAGCCTTTGGGAGATGCCACCACACATGCGTGGTGCCCTTCCTGCTCAAAGTGCCATCTTGCTCAGTTTCCTATTTTATGCAGAGTCCTTCAGACATCCATCTGATTTCCCCCAGAAAAAATAAATTTTTTTGTACCTGAGTTTCATACTCTCTTCTGGTTGTGCACCAGTACTCTTCACGCCACCCGAGCCTGCTGCTCAGGCATCCAGTCTTGAGTCTGTATACTTTTTTTTCTCCTTGGCGCCTTTTCACCTTTTTTTCAACCAACAGCACTGTGAGTCTTCGACTTTGCTGGGTCCTTTTTTCCCCCATGGCTACCGTGGCTTTAAGAAGTATGTTCAGTGTACAAAAATCATGTCCCTCACCGACACACACGAGTGCTGCCTACGCTATCTAGGGCTGGACCACGACCCTGCAGACTGTAGTCTCTGTAAAAATATGTCATCCAAGGCCCTTAAGAGCTGCCAGCAGTAGAATGACAAGTTTTTCCTGAAGTCCATGTTGCCTCGAATGCCAAGATCCTGTCTGAAGCCTCAGACTCCCGCAGTGCCCCCGTGTACCCCAGTTGATGCCGTGGGTCTTCAGAGAGGGGATCTTTCTTGAGGGAACACAAGAATAAGAAACCCTCAAAGGCAGCATCCCTGGATGGTTCTGGCAGGTCGGATAAGCCCCTGAGCCAGGCCCCACAGTCCACAACGCTCGTCCTAGGTCTCGGAGTGGGAGTGGCCCACCAAGGTCACCCAGAAGAAATCACACAAAGATTGGCTTTGGACACCCAAGTCTATCCTCATTGAGGACTCCCCTTTGGGGGAACCAGCGGCGGGCCTAAGTTCCTTGGTGCCACGCCGACGGCTGCGGAGCATTATGGACTAGAAACCAGAATGATGGCCCTGGAGCGCAGCCTGTCTGCCTTCATGGACCAGAAACAGGTGTTGCTGTCCCATACAACTGGTTCCTCCACCCAGACCCTTAGGCCCTCGACACTGAAGAGGTCCCCGGCGGCCAATCCATCCTCAAGACCATACAGCCTCGAGTGAATCCTCGGCCGTGATCTAGATGCGATTCCCATTCCACAGGACCAAATTCTTCTCCGACTAGTGCACATGGCACCAACCGCAGGGCCTCCAAGGGACACAGGCAGGGCTTAAGCATGGAGCCCACAAGCCGCCCTTCCCACTAGTCTTTGACCGACTACTCGGAATGGGAGACCAGACGAGGAGTCCCCCTATACCTGTCACAAATGCTACGTCCCCTCAGACTCACCAACCTCTGAGCCCCGGCATCAGTCCCTGCCCAAGGACATGGCGTTCCTCAACTTCATGCAGGACATGTCAAAGGCTCTAATATTCCCAATGGAATCAGAGGAGGACCCTTGGATGGAGGAACTAGGGAATCGCTCATGGCGCCCATTCCACCCATCCTTTAGCGGCTAATGCTCCATATGTGGGAAACATCAGCATTCAGTGCCCGTTGTGAGCAAGCAGCTAAACTCAATGTATTGGGTCTGCTGGAGCCCTGGATTTCAGAAAGCACAGCTGCTGCATAGCTCCATGGTGGTGAAGTCAGCTGAAGAACCAGACGACACACTCCTCGGTGCCCCCGGGTAGGCAGCCCCGCACCTTGGATGCCCTCAGCAGAAAGTGCTACCAGGGCTCGATGCTCCTTGGCCAGATCCAGGCCTACCAGCTATAGATAGGCACGTACCTGAGAGTACTGGCAAAGAAGCTCATCACGTTCTTGGCTGGTCTCTCTGAGGAACCCTTGCAACGGTTCAAGAACCTGGCCAAAGTCATCTTTGAGTGCTCCAAATTCATGACTAGAGCAGCCTATGATGGCTTCGAGTCGGCAGCTAGAGTAGCTGCGGCAGACATCGGTGCCCAACGTCAGGCCCGATGCCAGTTGATGTCCCATGCCAAGGGGAGAACCTCTTTGGCAAATCCATGATGGAAAAGGCTGCCAAGTTGGAGACCGAGTTTGTGATGAGAGCCAGGCTCTCCAAAAAGACCACTGACCCTCCTCGATCGAAGGGCTTGGGCAAAAAGTCCTTTTACCCAAGGAAGGGAGCTGCTTACAAAAACTACCCACAATTTCAGTCCTCCCCAGCTCCTGATAAGGGTCAGCAGACCAAGGAACATGGGAAAGGCCCTTCTAAGCAGAAGGCTCCCAAGCCCCAGGCGTCGACTCCAGCCCAGCCTGGGTGGAGTTTTTGACTCTTTGGGCATAGCCTCTCTACTCCAAGGAGGATAGCAGCCCACAGGGGGACATCTGATTCACTATGCCCACAGGTGGCCAACCATCACCACCAATGTTTCAGCACTTCAGGTGGTCAAGGAAGGCTACCTCCTTCACCGGGTACAGACACTCCCCCTTTCTTTCCAGAAGAGCCCCCAAGACCTCCCCTTCACCAGGACCTCCTACTGCAGGAACTTGCATGCCTTCTTGAGGACAAAGTGGTAAAATCAGTAACCCAATATCTAAGGGGCAAGGGGTTCTACTCCAGATATTTCCTCCTGCCAAAAAGAACAGGGGGCCTAAGGCGCATCCTCGACCTGCGCAACCTGAACAGGTTCCTGGTGTTGCCTTAAATCCAGCAGAGAGATTGGCTATGCTCCTTGGATCTAAAGGATGCTTTATACCCACATCCTCATTCACCCCAACCACAGGCAGTATCTTCACTTCATGGTGGGGGAGACCACTACCAGTACAGGGTACTACTCTTCGGCCTGGCATCTGCCCCCAGGGTCTTCACCAAATGCCTGACAGTACTGGCCACCTACCTCTGTCTCCAAGGAGTATTTGTCTTCCCCTAGCTTATAAAAGGAGGCACGGCCACCAAGGTGCAGCAAGCTACAGCACGCACCATCCATGTCCTGCAACATCTGGGGTTCATGATAAACTACCCCACCTCCTCTTGACACAATATCTGGAGTTCATAGGGGCAAAGCTGGACACTGTTCAGGCAAGGGCCTTCCTCCCCCTGGATTAGGCCAACCGTCTCAGGGAATTGGCCACAGACATGCAACACCATCCTTCAGTGTCGGCTTGGTTTCTGTTGCGCCTAATCGGTCACATGGCCTCCACAGTCCATGCCACCCCAGATGCCCATCTGCACATTAAGGTTGCCCAGTGGTGCCTTCGAGACTATTGGACACAAGTCACTGGCCAGCTCCAGGATAGAGTCTCAGTGACCTCCAGTCTCTGACTTGGTGGCAAAACCTGCAGCACCTTCAAGCAGGGATGCCCTTCCAAACTCCAAGTCCCCAAAGGGTCTTCATAATGGATGCCTCCCTGCTGGAATGTGGAGCCCACTGCAAGGAACTTTACACCCAGGGCAGCTGGTGACAAGCCGAGGGCAACCAGCAGATCAACGGAGCTTTGGGCAATATATCTAGCCCTCCGAGCATTTTTCCACCACCTGAGGCACCAGTCGATGCTGATCCAAATGGAAAATCAAGTGGCAGTTCTATGTGAACAAGCAGGGGAGCACGGGGTCTCGTACCCTCTGCTGTGAAGCGAATAACAGTCTTCTCCTACACAATTCATCAAGGAATACTCCTATGGGCTGTATTCCTATCAGGCTGAGGACTCCCAGATCTACCTCTCTACACCTGAAATCTCTCCGGCAATCCAGACCCAGATCTCTGCCTGCCTTTCTGACACTGCTGCTTGAAATTGAACATGACCAAAACTGAGTTTCTTATTTTTCCCCCTAAAACCCCCTCTCCTCTTTCTCCTTTCTCAGTCTTTGTAGATAACTCTACTCTTCCCTGTTTCCTCGGCTCGCGACCTTGGGGTTGTCTTTGATTCCTTTTTCTCCTTCTCCACACACATGCATCTGATAGCTAAGACCTGCCGATCCTTTCTCTATAACATCAACAAAATCTGCCCATTCCTTTCTGAACACACTATTAAAACACTTATCCACTTCTTAATCACCTCCCTTCTTGAGTTCTGTAACCTACTCCTTGCTGGTCTCCCTCTGAATCATCTCTCTCCCCTTCAATCTGTTCAACACTCTGCTGCACGGCTAATCTTCTGCCAGCCTCATCATGCCCATATTACCTCTCTTCTCAAGTAATTTCAGTGGCTCCCTATCTGTTTCCACATCCATTTCAAACTTCTCCTGCTGACCTTTAAGTGCATTCACTCTGCAGCTCCTCACTACCTTTCTTATCTTAGCTCTCCTTAAACCCCTCCTTAGGAACTTTGCACTTTTGGCAAATGGCTTCTATCTGCGCCCTTCTCTTCTATTGCTAACTCCAGACTTTGCTCCTTTCACCTTGCTGCACCTTACACCTGGAACAAGCTACGTGTATCTGTACGCCAAGCACTTTCACTGACCCTTTTCAAATCCAGGCTGAATACTCACCTCTTCACTGCTGCTTTTGGATCCTGGCTCAGCTAATAATGCTTCTTTACCATTCCCCCTAGTTTTATCTGTGTTGTCTGTCTTGACTAGATTGTAAGCTCTGATGAGCAGGGACTGTCTCTTACATGTCTATGCAGTGCTGCGTACATCTTGTACTGCTATACAAATGCTCAATAGTAGTAGCAGTAGTAGTAATTCAGGACAACACCCTGGTGGACAAACTGAGCAGGGTCCTCCAACCGCACGAGTGGCAGCTGGATCTCAGAGTGGTCGCCAAGCTTTTCTGACTCTGGGGGACCCCATGGGTGGACCTTTACGCCAGCATGGACAACTACCAGTTGCCTCACTTCTGCTCCCATCAGCCTCACCCATACAGGGTAGCGGCTGATTCATTCCTCATTCTGTGGTTGGAAGTCCTCATGTACGCCTTCCCACCCATGCCATTGATTGCCCTCTTTAAGGCTCTTTGCGACAAAGCATCACTGATCCTGGTGGCTCCACAGTAGCCAGGGCAGCCATGGTTCCTGCTGCTCCTCCGATTGTAAGTGGAGGCTCCAATCCCCCTGGGGAGTTCTATAGGGCTCTTGTCTCAGGAGGAGGGCTCTCTCCTGCACCCTAACTTGGGGTCCCTATCATTGACAGCATGGCTGCTGAAAGGGTAACCTTAGACCCTTTCAACCTCTCAGGAGAAGTGGAAGAGATTCTGCTGGCCTCCCATAAGACCTCCACCAGGAGGGCTTACGCCTTCAAATGGCACAGATTTTTGGTGTGGCACACAGAGCAGTGGTTAAACCTGTTCCCCTGCCCAGTGCAAATGGTGCTGCAGTACCATTTTCATCTCTCACAATCCAAGCTCAAGTTGAACTCCGTCAGGGTATACCTCATTGCCCTATGGGGTCCACCACCCTATCGAGAGCAAGTCCCTCTCAGTTCAATCTTTGGTGACCAGCTTCCTGAGGGGACTTCTATTGTTCAAACCCCACTTTTGCCCTCCGGTGACAGAATGGGACTTCAACGTCATGTTGGTACAGCTCACCCACCCGCTTTTTGAGCCCCTGGTTACCTGTCACCTGAGGTACCTCTCATGAAAGGTCATGTTCCTGGCAGTTCTCACCTCTGCTCACAGGGTCAGTGAGCCCCAAGACCTAGTGGCAGAGGCACCGCATACCAGATTCTACAAGAACAGAGTCGTGCTATGCATGCACCTTAAATTCCTTCTGAAGGTGGTATCTTCCTTTCACAACAACCAGGAGGTGGTGCTACCTACCTTCTTCCCAAGGCCTCACTCCAGCAGGGTGGAGACCATCCTTCACACCTTGGACTGTAAGAGGGCCCTGTTCTTCTACATTCAATGTACACAGGGCCACCACAAAGCTTCTCAGCTTTTTGTTTCCTATGACCCCAGTCAGCTGGGGGAAGCTGTGACCAAGTGAACACTGTCCATCTGAGTGGCAGACTGCATCGCCCTTGCCTATGAGTGGGCTGGACTCATGCTGGATGACCGTGTCACGGCACACAGTGTCAGAGCCATGGCGGCCTCTGTGACAAACCTGTGTTCCGTCCAGATTTTGGACATCTGCTGGTCTTCATTTCATACTTTCGCAGTTCATTACTGCCTGGAGAGGGAGTCCCAACAGAAAGCGCCTTGGGCCAGACTGTGCTACATAATCTTTTAGGGGTCTAGGCAACTCCTACCCTTTGACCCTTCTATGTTCAGGCTACTGAAGCATTGGTTCCCTTCGGACACACAAGTTCTACTGTAGTCTGTATCTGCGGACTCAATTGCTGCTGCTTATGGGTCCCCTTGAGGGTGACCATGGTTTTCCCTACGGGTTTTCGGTAGCTTGTAGCTAGGGAGTTCCATATGTGAGGACTGATTCCCTGCTTGTTCCCGGAGAAAGCATAGTAACTCACCTGTAACAGGTGTTCTCCGGGGACTGCAGGAATCAGTCCTCACAACCCTCCCTCCTCCCCTTGGAGTTGCTTCCTTACCATCTTTTATTTTTGCCGTCTTTTATCTATGTCATCTGTCTGAGCAAGATGGCACCCTTGGGCGGGAAGGGCACCATGCTTCTGTGGTGGCATCTCCAAAAGGCTTTCTTTGAAAACTGGGGGGATGCTTCCATGAAGGCTCAGTTGGTGCTGACGTCACCCATATGTAAGGACTGATTCCTGCTGTCCCCGGAGAACATTTATTACAGATTAGTAACTATGCTTTTTACAGAGAGGCCACTTCTGTTCGGGGCACATCAGGCCCATCCAGACATCCAAAATCTAAACAGGCTAGATTTCCACCTGATTCTGATCTTGTGGGGGCTAGATGTTGAATAGAAGCATTGTAAGAATTGTTCACAGAAAAATGCTTGACTACATTTATAAATGTGTTTACTGTTTATAAAAAAAATGAATCAATGCTGTTTTTGTTTAATTAAAATTAGAAATTTTTACAAAAGTTAAACTTGTTCAAGTGGCTCATTGTGGGAGAGTTCTCATCCTTTGGTAAGTTCTGATTTGAATTTAAGGTTCAAGAAGTTGTAAAATGCATCGAGAAAATATAAAAAAAAACATTTCTGTAAGCTGGGAAATTCATTGGTGGCTTAGCTGAGGTAACTCAGCCACCATCCAAGTAAAGTAGGGTAATGCCCATTGTGGAACCCCCAATTTACATCTAGTAACCTTTCAGACATTATTTTAGTTTGCCCAGTAACCATAGCCCCTTTTGAATTAAGAAAAATGTCCTGAAGTTGCAACTTACACATAGAAACCTAAACATCAGCAAATGACCCAGGAAACCAATGAAAGCTGATGTCTTTTTTCTGCACACCACTGAAAGTAGCTCCTCCTGGCCTGCACATGACTAGAAGCTGCAGCTTCTGCACCTGCCCATGCGGAAGTTCAGCATACAGAAAGGAAAGAGAAGGGATTGGGTAGAGCAGGGTATGGGGTGGGATCAGACTAGGAAGAGAAAGGGTACAAATACAGGAGGGGAAGAGTGGGAAGTGGGGGCTGAGAGGGTGGAGGATAGAGAAGAAATAAGAAGCACTATAATGAAAGACAGAACATTCACTCCTCCTAAAGCAATAACCCTGAACAATACAGAAATCAAGACCCAGAGAGAAGTCAAATATCTCAGAGTCCCCCTGGACCAACATCTCAGCGTCAAGGCCCATATAAGCAAAGTTACCCGGACACTATTCTTCAAAGCAAAGCCCATGCAATCCCTCCAACCGCTGCTTGAACCCACAGATTTCCGCTCAGCAATGCAAGCTATAGTCCTACCCCAGCTCAACTACTGCAATGTGATCTACCAAGGCCTCCCACAAACCAAGGTACAGCCCTGCACACCGCCCACCACACAACAGCACACATCATCCAAGGAGCATCAAGACTTGACCACATTACCCCATATTCAAGCACCTCCACTGGCTCCCACTTCCGAGCCACTCAACATATAAAATCCTCCTCTTAACTCACAAAAACATCCACTCCGACCCCGCCACACACCTCCGTACACTGCAATAAACCCCCCAGCCAAGCAGATCAAGATGTACCTCCATGAAGAACAAGTTGACTATCCACCATGCCAGGACCAAGCTCAATAAACAAGCTTAAGGACAAGCATTCCAACTATATGCACCATCCCTCTGGAACAGACCACTGGACTCCCTAAGGACCACCTCAGACATCAGCACCTTCAGGAAGCTCCTAAAGACACACCTCTTCTTGAAATATTTCAGTCCCACTATGTAACCTCCCCCTCATAAGATACCCCTCTATATAATGCCCACTGTATATAGTCCCTCCTGTACCCCATACATGTACATTTGTATATAGTTAACCAACCCCCCTAATTAACCATAGCATGTTGTACATAGTAATATTGTTTCAATGTAACCACTGCTATATCTCTTATTTTATGCACACTGCTTTGATCCTGAGAAAGGCGGTATATAATTCCAGCTAAATAACATAAAATAAGAGGACAGCAAGAAAAAAGGACTATGGGGTTAAAGAGATGGGATCTAAGTATGTAAGAAAGCACATGGTACAGAAAGAGAGGAGGAGGTCAGTGGTCACAGCGTGCAGAGGGAAAGGTGTTGGGATGGGAAATGGATGGTGTTGTTAGGGAGGTGGGAACTGTTATAGCAGCCAAGCCCCATTTGTTGTGGCATAGGCTATACAGTTTCCATAAATGTTGCTAGTGACCGTCACAAAGAGATTAACTAGTGTAGTTTGAAGTAGTAATAATTCTTTCAGGAAGCTATATCAACAGCTGAGCCCAGACCAGGAGGGTACATTAACTGCGGTTTAAGTTACACATTGTGCTATTATTTAGAAGATTTATTGAATCCCCTACTGTAAATGTCATAGAATGCCACTGAAACTCTCTGATGCAAATGCAGACGACAAAGATAGAATTGGGAGACATCCATTTTAAGAGTTCATCTGGCTCAGTCAAAATGTTACACCTACCTACCCCTCCCTGATGGCAGACTTCTACCACCTAGATAATGCAAGAATAGGCAGTGGGATAAGTCAGGTACAGATGAGCCAAGCTGCACACCCAGATGATGAAACTGAGCCCTATTTTAGCCTACACCTCAGAGGTGAAGAGGGGGGTGAGGGAGGAGCCACTAGGCAGATATAGAATTTTTCTATTTTTTCCATTAGAAACTATGGTATTAATATCATTAGGGCAGTAAGTGATGGTGACTACAGATGGATCATAGCATTATTTATTTATTTATCATTTGATTATAGCTCAGTCAACCAAAGATAATCCACTCGGAAGATTACAACTTCTGTCATAAAAAGCTGCCCCTTTCCGATCATATTTTTGCATACATTCTTCTCATTAGCATCCTTTCCTAACTCATGAAGCATTTGCATACTATTTGCTGTGACTTACCAAGCTATAATTGTGCCCTGTGTTATTTTCAGTTCTGGTGCGCCTCCCTCCCCCACTGGTTGCCTGCCCCACCCGCCCCTCCCCCTGTGTAGCCCTGCTGCTATCACCACCATTTTGTTCTCTCAGAACGGTGGCGGCAGCAGCAGCAGCAGCAGCCGTGAGCAGACCCGCGTTTGCAGGCAGGTCGGGTTCCTATTTTCCTTCTCTGATGTAGGTCACGTCAGAAGAGAGAGGGACCAGGACAGCCATTCAAACGCTGAGTTGCAAAGAGACATGTTTGAATGGCTGGCCTGGTCCCTCCCTCCTCTGACGTGACTTACATCAGAGAAGGGAAGGAGAGACCCGACCTGCCTGCAAACATGGGTCTGCCTCACTGCTGCTGCCGCCACCGCTCCAAGAAAACAAAAACGTGGTGGTAGCGGCAGGGCAATGTAGAGGGGCGGGCCAGGGTCAGCAACCCAACATGTGCCCCTAGTCCTTTTGCACCCATTGTGGCAGCAGAGCTCACGCAGGCCTAGGTACGGTACTGCTTACAGTATTCAGAGTCACAAGCAATGTCTGCAAGAGAAATAGAATTTGAGCCCTGACTTCTCCTGGATCTCAATCCACTACTTTAACCACTAGATTGCAAATCCATTGGTAAAAGGCACCCTTAGACATAAAGGCACATTTTACAATGGGACATTCAAGCGTAACCTGAGACGTCTAAGCCAGAACGTCTGAAAAGAAAAGCAGGCACGACTTCAGAAACGTGGCTGTGCCCGATATGAACATCTATAGAGGCATCTACACAGACATCCCCAGAATAGCAACCCAGAACATGGATGTCTAATAGCACAATGGTTAAAGTAGTGGGCTGGGCACAGCATAACCAGGATTTGAACCCTGTGATGGGTGTTTGTGAGGGTAAAGTAGTCCCTCAACTTTCCATCTTCTTTGGATATTTCAAGGCCAAAACAAGCACTTTCCTGATGCCTATTTGTGCCTGCAGCAGATCTAAACGTAAACATACCTGCAGACATCCTTGTCAGTTCCTGAAATCAAACAGAGAGGTGTAAGTCCATTGTACCTCCCCTCACCACTTTTCCTACTTGGACATCCCTGCACTGGAGATGTCTATAAAGGTCATTTGTGGAATGGCTTCGGAGATGTTGCTGTGATTTCAATGTGCATGTGATTGTCTGCGGACGTCCTAAATCACAAATAAGCCTTTTAAAATGACCCCTTTTGCATCTCTTTGGAGAAATTGAAATTTATTATTTACTTTCACATATTTCTTTATACAGGTTTTTGTCCCTAAATCATTATTTGAACTCTGCAGTTTGTCACAGTTACATGTGAGTGTGGTTAATAATTTTGGGGCGTATTTACTAAAGTGTCACAAGTAGCGCAGGGCTAATGTACGAACAGTTCGTGTTTTTAAAGTGCCAGGGGATTATTAATACAAGATCCACAGAGCAACAACCATCACGGACACAGTCTATACCAGCAACCTAAGATTGTTGCTCTGTGGATCTTGTATTAATAATCCTGTACGCCTTTTGCCCTGTCCTGTTGATAATTTGGAACGTTAATAAACATATTTAAACATAAAGTGCCAGGGGATTGTGGTCATGGTAGATGCAGGGTGTGTGGCCATGGTGGTTATGTATCTAGCACAACCCAACTATGTGCCCTGGCTCTGCCTTCTTCCTGCCCACTCTTAGTCATAGTGCCACCTATTCACATACTGATCGGGAAGTGTGATATTTTTAGTACCATCGCCTTTGGACTGCATGCTCCTTTCTACTGTGCAGTCCAAATATTTGTATCAAGGGCTCAAGACTCGAAATCATTGGCATAAAAGGAACACCTTTGAAGTGGTTCACCTCTTACATATCAGATAGGATGCAACAAGTACACTTTGACCAAAGCACATCTAATACTTTCCAGCAAGCACAAGGTATACCTCAAGGTTCATACTTATCCTCCCTTCTATTTAACCTATACATTAGGCCCATTGGCACAATATTCCAGAAGTATAAGCCCAATTATCATCTATATGCAGATGATATCATGATGTATATTCAACTGGACATCTGCAACCCAATTTACAACGCCATTGAAGCCTGCCTTAAGGAAACCCAAACTTGGCTCCAAAAAAATAATATGAACATCAATCTTAAGAAAACGTAAGTAATGTTTATTTCCAAAAACTCTGAATTTAATCCTCCATCCACAATCCTGCTAAATGATAGCCCATATAGCATCAAGAATGAAATTAAATACCTGGGAGTTACACTTGATAGAAACCTTAGTATGGAACCACATCTAAGGTTACTTAATAGAACAATTTTCCATAAACTTAGACTCCTACAACCACTACGGAATATCATTGAGCAATCTGATTTCAGAATGGTAGTTCAGGCTCTCATAACTCCCCACCTGGACTACTGCAATGGCATACTTCAAGGTCTACCTAAAAAGACACCCAACATTCTCCAAATGGCGCAAAACGTCACTGCACGAATCTTAAGGAAGGTGCGGGTATCGGATCATATCACCCCAATTCTCATGGATCTCCCCATACAAGTTCGCATAAAATACAAGATAATAATGACTACATTCAAAATAATTCACAACATAGCCCCATCATATCTCGCTACACTCATCAAAGTACAACCCCCTAACAGGAACAGAAGGACTCCCAAACTCAACCTGTTACACGTTCCGAACACTATACGCAAGGTCAAATCTACTACAAGCAACAGAACATTCACTTATACAGCCCCCATTCAATGGAACAAGCTCCCAGACACTTTAAGAGCTAACAAGGACTTACAATCCTTCCGCAAAAGCCTAAAAACTTACTTATTCCAGGAATGTTATGACATGACATAACGCCCTCATCTCACCTCCTCACGCCACAATACCAACAACACATACTGGAGTCCCAATCCATTTAAGTATGCTCCCTATGCTACAAACCTCAAAGTAATTATTCTTTAAATAGCTCAATGTATAGAGACATTCTTGGAAGAAATACACACATCTATGTAATTACTCTGTAAATAGTTCAATGTAGACTTTGTGGCTTTCTATTAACATACCACGATCTGATCATAGTTCTAATCCTGATACGTACTGTGGTGAAGAATGCCCTCCAGAAGGGATAGAGATAGATGAAAACCCTGAGAAGGGAGAGGATTCACACAGGATTTTCAATCCTAATTTGAAAAAAACACACTGCTCTGCTGAGCTGAGCACAGACACCAGCCCAGGGGAGGAGTTAGGCAATGCTGATTGGGGACACCCAGGGGTTGGACAAGGTGTGCCGGGAAAAGAAACCCTTTTTAAAGTATTGAACAGGGCTGCAAAGCAGACTACGGCGGAGAGTGGGTCCGAGACCAGGAAGCAGTCTGGGTGGACGAGTGGGTCTAAGACTACGTCGGAGACTGGAAGAGTTGAGAGTGTTTTGAAAGGTTCTGCAAGGAGTTCTAAAGGCGCTGCTAAGAGGAGTCCTATGAGGAATGGACGGAGCCATGCTTTAGAATCCTGGGAGAAGACAGAACCCTGGAATAGAAAGCCTCAAAGGCAGGCACACTCTGAAGGAAACTCATTCTACCGAATAGAGCCTGGACCTGGGAAGCCCAGAAAATCCAATACGTGGAAAGAAGGTACTTCCTATACTGGCAGGCAGTGCTATAGGGACTTACAACAGAGAGAAAACCTTCCTAAGCGAAATTCTCTTGACAAAAGAATTAACCACAGAGCTCCTGAGCTACCAAAGAGGAGAGAAGTCTGGCAGAAAGAAGGCAGTTCTTATACAAGCAACGCTGGAGAAGGTAAAGCACAATTTCCTATCTTTAGTGCTTTGTTGAAGAAACCTTTTCATTGCCCTGAACTGTATAAGCCAAGCTCTGCAATAGAAACAGTTAGTGACTGGGAGAAGGGCATAACCCTTACTGATAACTGCCAACCTGATAACAAGCAGGCTGAATTGCTCCTCCAAGAATTTCAGCAGTTTTTAGAGCTGAAAGCAGGGAAACAGCAGAAGCTTAATGAAGACAGTAGTTCCATTAACTCAGAGGAGTTTATGCAGGTAGAAAATGATTTACCTACCTTAAGCACTGACCCTTGTAGCATGGACTGCTCTGTATGTTGTAGAGAATAACAATATAAAAGAAGCTTTGCAAATTTGTATGAAAGGAATACAAAACGTTTGCTGGTTCTGCTGCCTTTGCCGGGAGAGTTATAGTTGTTTGCACCTGTGTTCTGAACCCACGCTGTGAGCTGAACAGCTAGTATTATGAGGCTGCAATATCCATGAGTTACCACTCGAGGCAGAGTTGAGTTTAAGCTCCTCTATATATGAAAAGCTGAGTTAAAGCTAATTCTATTTCAGTTGTTCCTGAGTTCCTGTTTACTTCTGCTTATGTTAAAAGTGCACCTTTACGTTTGTATCTATGAATTTTGATGCGCTGGAGAACATCCCCAATACAAATAAATATTCTTGCAAGCCTTACCATCTTTGGTCGCAACTACAATTTATTCCCTAGAGAAAATAGAGTGGACTTCAATTCCCAGCATCTATAGGGAACAGTTCTACCTATACTCACAAGGGACAATAAGGCCACTCCTGCCTGTAAGCTCCAGGGCGCAGGCAGGAGCGTCGCAGTACACATTAATGCTATGATACGTACTTAGTTATAATCCTGTTACCTGATAAATGTTATATGTACATAGTTACAATCCTGTTATATGTACTTCATGGTTCAAGTTAAATGTTATAATGTAAACCGCTTCTGATCTCTGGAAGGAGCGGAATAAAAATGTAACCAAATAAATAAATACATGTAAACCCTGCACTAAAACAGAAGTTACTCTACTAGCAACTGCACATTAGTAAACATGCCTTTTAGTTTCATTTCATTGAAGGAGGACATTCTTTATTGATGGGTTGGATAAAAAGGTTTGAAATAGCATCAAGATGTCCCCTGACCTGTGGGTAGTGGAATATCCTGAACACGTTGGAAATCTGTCTTGATTGCTCGGCTGTAAGACCTTCAATGACAGCAGCCAGTGGGCCAGATGTTTTGCAGCTGTAATTTGGGATCCAGTTGTCTGTTCCTGAAAATATTTTCATGGCAGCCCTATACATTAAGAGGAAATCACTATAAGGTTCATAAATGTAGAATCCCAGTGTGAGGTTAGTTAAGAGCTCCGAGCTGTTGTTGATCTCCTCCACCGCAGAAACAAAGGCCAGAAAGTTGTAATAGTTTATTGCTATAGGTCTTTAAGAACAATAAATATCAGATAAGACATTAGTGGCATCAAATAAAAAATATAGAAATAGAAACATTAGTAGTAGACGATTGAAATGAATGGTATAATATTTTACAAGCTTTACAAATTGTTCTGAAAATAGACAGAAAAGTGCATTCTCCAGGTTTAGCACAACTTAAATGCATTCCTTCCTTCTCTCTTTCCCCTGTGCCCCATTTTTTTTAGATTGTCATTGCTCATCCATATGCATTTCTCCCAGAACATAAGTCGCCACCCAAGATTAAGAAGATTATACACTTTGACACTTTTGCAATACAACAGAAAATGTGGCCCATCTCTGTACTAAACTTTCATGCGTAGTCCACCATGAGTGGAAGTTGATTTCTGATACAAAGACATACAGAAGTGACTTACTTTGAAAATGTGGTAGCAGGATACTTTTCACAAATAAGAGAACAGAGGTCAATTTTCTAACAGCCCTCTAGGTTGGCGGGCCAAACAGGTGCCTATTTTGAGGCCATTTTTAACACATAGGCACTTAGATGTCTTTATAAAATAATACACAAAACCTGCTGAAATCATGGCTACGATGAAACTGTGTTCTTTGATAGCAGCTCAGGCGTAGATCAACATAGCTAAAGTATTTGAGAGAAAGGCAACCACAATATTTGTTAGAAAGCTTAGTGTATTTATCCCTCCAGGGCCTTAAGATCTATTTGTTCCTTCATTAGATTAAATAAAGGGTGATCACAGGAGATGGAGAATTTTCTCACTGATGTCTCTTTTATGGCAGAATGAGATGCCTAAAGAGGGTAGGCTTCAAACATAATTAGGCTCCTACCAGAAGATGGTAAACACCTAACTTTTCCACAAGCTTGAAGTAAAGCAAATGAGTGAATATCCTTTGAGATTTTATCTGTTTTCACTTTGTCAGATTAGTTGTAAGAGGGTATTTTATGGTTGTTTTTATTGTATCTGTTTACTTTTGTTAGCTGCTTTGTACAGAATGGTCTGTTTCAATGGTATATGCATGTTTTGAATAAATAAATACATATGGAAACAGCACAAGCACTGGCAAGTTAAATGCAAAGCATTGATAAGGCAGGCAAAGCGAGAATTTGAGAAGGAACTTGCAGTGGAAGCAAAAACACAAAATAAAGACTTTTTCAAGTACATTCATAGCAAAAGGCCTGTGAGAGAGTCAATTGGACCATTAGATGATAGAGGGGTAAAAGGGGCAGAAAGAGGAGACAAGGCTATAGCGGAGAGACTGAATGAATTCTTTGTTTCGGTCTTTACTAAGGAAGATGTAGGGATGTTACCCAAGACTGAAGTGGTATTTAAAGGTGACACTGCAGAGGAATTGAGAGAAATATCGCTACACCGGGAAGATGTATTACAACAATTTGATAAACTGAATAGTAGCAAATCACCTGGACCAGATGGTATACATCCAAGAGTGTTGAAAGAACTGAAATATGAGATTTCAGACCTGCTATTATTAATCTGTGAACTTTCATTAAAATCATCTGTAATACCTGAGGATCGGAGGGTCGCCAATGTAACGCCAATTTTTAAAAAGGGTTCCAGGGGTGACCCTGGAAATTACAGACCGGTGAGCCTGACATCAGTACCGGGGAAAATGGTAGAAACCATCATAAAGAACAAAATTACACAGCATGTAGATAGTCAGGGCCTAATGGGAGACAGCCAACATGGCTTTAGACAAGGAAGATCTTGTCTTACTAATCTGATATGTTTTTTTGAAGGTGTGAATAAACAGGTAGACAAAGGTGAGTCAGTTGATATAGTATATCTGGACTTTCAGAAGGCCTTTGACAAGGTCCCTCATCAGAGACTTTTGGCAAAACTAAAAAGTCATGGGATAGGAGGTTGTGTACTATTGTGGATCGGGAACTGGTTAAAAGAAAGCAGAGGGTAGGGCTAAATGGCCAATAGAAAAAGGTGAATAGTGGAGTACCCCAGGGATCTGTACTGGGTCCGCTCCTTTTTGACATATTCATAAATGACCTGGAAAAGGGAATAACTAGTGAGGTTATCAAATTTGCAGATGACAAAAAACTGTTTAAGGTTGTTAAAACCAAAGAGGACTGTGGAAAACTGCAGGAGGATCTGAATAAATTGGAAGACTGGGCATCCAAATGGCAGATGAAATTTAATGTGGACAAGTGCAAATTTATGCACCTAGGAAAGTGCAAAGTTATGCACCTAGGAAAGAACAACCCACACTATGGTTACACAATGCAAGGTTCCACATTGGGAACCACCACCCAGGAAAAAGATTTAGGAGTCATCGTGGATAACATGTTAAAACCCTCCGCCCAGTGTGCAGCGGCGGCCAAGAAAGCAAATAGAATGCTAGGTATCATAAGGAAAGGAATGGAAAATAAAACAAAGGATATTATAATGCCTCTATATCGTTCCATGGTACGACCACACCTTGAATATTGTGTGCAATTCTGGTCGCCGTATCTTAAAAAGGATATAGCGTTATTAGAAAAGGTACAGAGAAGAGCCACCAAAATGGTAAAGAGGATGGAAGGCTACTCCTATGAAGAAAGGCTACAAAGGTTAGGGCTCTTCAACCTGGAAGAGATGGCTGAGGGGAGATATGATAGAGGTCTATAAATTAATGAATGGAGTGGAACGGGTAAACGTAGATTGATTGTTTACGCTATCAGAATATAGAAAGACTAGGGGACATGTAATGAAGCTACAGGGTAAACTATTTAAGACAAATAAGATAGAATATTTTTTCACTCAACGTGTAATCAAACTCTGGAATTTGTTACAGGAGGATGTAGTAAGAGCTGTTAGTGTAGCTGGGTTTAAAAAAAATTTGGACAAGTTCCTGGAGGAAAGGTCCATAAACCATTATTAAAAAAGGGACCCAGGATATCAATGCTTGACCCAGTACAAGCACTGTGGAACCTGTGTCTTTTGGGGAAACTGCTAGGTACGTATGACCTAGATTGGCCACTGTTGGAAACAGGATACTGGGCTTGATGGACCTTGGTCTGACCCAGTATGGCATATCTTATTTTCTTATTTTATAATCTATAGGGCATGTTTGCTAAGCACCACTCTGCTAACGTGCATCGGGTCCATGTTACCAAGGTGGGGCTCCTCACTAACTGTAGGGGGGCATACACATCTGTCCCCCTGCAGTTAGTACAGGAAAGTTACCCAGTACCAATGAGATCGGGCTGTGGGTGTTACTAATGCCATTCATTGAGATGGCATTGGTTGAATCAGCATTATCTGCATCAAGTGCTGTTGGTGAGGGCCACTAACGCCTATGCTAGCTGTGATGCCCTGGGAATGTCAAGGATCCCTGCCTGCCTTCCTAACACTGCTGCTTGGATGTTTCACCGCCGCTTGAAATTAAATATGGCCAAAACTGAGCTTCTTATTTTTCCCCCTAAACCCTCCTCTTAAATGTGAGTCTGAAGCTGCAAAGATGTCTAACACATTCGTACATGGAACTTACGAAGCATGAAACACGGGAAGTTGGAGGTGGTCAAGAATGAAATGGAATGTGTACGTCTCAATTTGTTGGGTATCAGATGATCACATGGTCTACTATGCTGGAAATGAAAGACAAAGAAGAAATGGTGTTGCGTTTATAATTAAGAAGAAACTTGCAAGAACTATAATGAAATACAGTGAAATCAATGAACGCTTAATCTCTATTCGTCTACGAGGAATGCCTATCAACACAACTATAATTCAAGTATATGCCCCAACAACAGCTGCAGAAGAGGATGAAAATAATGAGTTCTATGAACAAGTACAAGCTGAAATTAACAGAACATGCAAACAGTATATCCTAAAAGTCATGGTTGACTGGAAAGCAAAAGTTGACAACAAAAAATAAGGAAAAATGGTTGGAAAATATGGACTTGGCAACAGAAATGAAGCTGGAGAAAGACTGATAGAATTCTGCAAGACCAACAATCTATTCATGTCAAACACTTCTTCCAGCAACACAAGCGGTGACTTTACATGTGAACTTCACCCAATGGATTGTACAAAAATCAAATTGGCTACATCTGTGGAAATCAACGATGGAAAACCTGGAATTGAATGTGGTACTGATCACCAACTACTAGTATGCAAACTCAAGCTAAAGTTGAAAAAGAGCAAGCCACTCATGAATGTAGCAAAATATGACCTTGAGAATATACCACTGGAATTTAAAGACCGTCTGAAAAATTGATTTGCTGTTTTAGATACAAAAGGCAGAGTTCCAGAAGAGTTATGGGATGATATCAAGAATGTTATGTTAGAAGAAAGTGAAAAGTCTCTACAAAAGGTAAACAAGCAAAAATGGCCAAAATGGATGACCGAAGAAACTATGAAAATTGCCCAGAATGCTGAGAAGCCAAAGCCAGAGGAGAAAGAGAGGCAATCACAGAACTCATGAGATTTCCAATGTGCAGCAAGATAAGACAAGGAGAAGTACTACAATGATGCATGCAAGGAAATAGAAGCAGAAACAATTAGAGGAGGAACAAGATCGGCTTTCCTAAAGCTAAGAAAGTTAAAGAAAAAAATTCCAGCCTCGAATTACAAGATGCTCAAGGACCCATTTTGAATGATACTGAGAAAATCAAGAACAGGTGGAAAGTTACAGAGTTATTATATGATAAAGATCAAGTGGAGCAACAGCCATTTCAAACTGTACCTTATGATCCGGAACCATTGGTGATGAAAGAAGAAGTTGAAGCAGCATTGAAAGCCTTACCAAAGAACAAAGCACCAGGCATTCCCATAGAAGTATTACAGCAATATGATGCAGCTGTTTTCATATTTACAAGGCTCTGCCAGGAAATTTGGAAGACAACATCATGGCCAACTGACTGGAAAAGATCTGTGTTTATACCAATACTAAAGAAAGGTGATCCAACTGACTGTGGAAATCATCGCACAATCGCTCTGATCCCACATGCCAGCACGATTCTACTAAAGATTATTCAGCAGACACTACAACTATACCTGGATGGAGAACTACCTGAAGTGCAAGCAGAGTTTAGGAAAAGGCATGGAACGAGAGACATCATCGCGGATCTGAGATGGATCCTTGAAAAGACTAAAGAATACCAAAAGGATATCTATATGTGTCTTATTGACTACAGCAATGCTTTTGACTGTGTAAACCATGAGAAACTCTGGGCCACATTAAGAAGTATTTATTTATTTTTATTTATTTAGCTACATTTATATACTGCCTTTCACCGGGTCAAAGCATGGGTATACCAGAAATATCATTCTCTTGCACAGCCTTTACATTGATCAATAAGCAACATTTCGAACAGAACAAGGAGAAACAGAATGGTTTAAAAATCAGCAAAGGTGTAAAACAAGGCTGCATACTTTCCCCACCTGTTTAATTTATATACAGAACAAATCATTAGAGAAGCAGGACTGTATAAAGATAAAAGATGTGTGAAGATTGGTGGGAGACTCATCAACAACCTTCGCTATGCGGATGATACCACATTACTGGCTGAAAGTGAAGACGATCTGAAACATTTGCTTTTCAGGATCAAAGAACATAGTCTTAAAATGGGCCTGCACCTTAATGTAAAGAAGACAAAGATCACGACAACTGGCAAAATCAATAAGTTCATCGTTGATGGAGAAGAAATTGAAATAGTGGATAACTTTAACCTACTTGGATTAATTATCAATTAAGAAGCAACAAGCAGTCAAGAAATCAGACAGCACATTGCTCTTGGCAGAATGGCTCTGAAGGACCTCAAGAACAGAGATGTCTCTCTCCATACAAAGATTCGACTTGTTCGAGCCATGGTATTTTCAACAACATCATATGGATGCGAAAGTTGGACGGTGAAAAAGATAGACAGGAAGAAAATTGATTCCTTTGAATTATGGTGCTGGCCATGAATACTGTGTATACCATGGACTGCCCAAAGAACAAACCAGTCAGTACTAGAGGAGATCAAACTTAAGCTTTCTTTAGAAGCTCAGATGACAAGACTTTGACTTTCATACTTTGGACACATCTTGCGAAGAGAGAAATCATTAGAGGAAGACATCTTGTTTGGCAAGGTAGAAAGTCAACGCAAAAGAGGAAGGCCAGAAATGAGATGGATCGATACAGTAACAGCAGCTATGGGTGCCAGTCTGTCAACAATGAGCTGCCTGACTGAAGACCGAACACAGTTTAGGATAACTATCCAAAGGGTCACCATGAGTCGACACCGACTCAACGGCATTTAACAACAAATAAATCCTCCTCTCCCCTTCCTCCTTTCTCAGTTTCTGTGTATAACACTCTACTCCTCCCTGTCTCCTCAGCTCGCAATCTTAGGGTTGTCTTTGACTCCTTTCTCTCCTTCTCCACAAACATCCAACTGATAGCTAAAACCTGTTGTTTCTTTTTCTATAGCATCAACAAAATTTGCCCATTAGTTTCCAAACACACTACTAAGACACTTATCTCAATGCTCTGCTGTGCGGCTAATCATCCACCATCCTCGTCATGCTCATATTATCTCTTTTCTCAAGTCACTTCATTGGCTCCCTATCCATTTCCACCTCCATTTCAAACTTCTCCTGCTGACCTTTTAAGGGCATTCACTCTGCAGTCCTCACTATCTTTCCTCTAGTATCTCTCCCTACACCCCTCCTTGGGAACTCCGCCCTTCTGGCAAATGGCTACTATTTTTGCCCTTCTCTTCTATTGCTAACTCCAGACTTCGCTCCTTTCACCTTGCCACTCCTTATGCCTGGAATAAACTACCTGAGTCTGTATGTCAGGCGCCTTCTCTGACTCTTTTCAAATCCAAGCTGAAAAATTTCAGATCCTGATTCACCTGATCTCTCTTGTGTTTCCTACCATTCTCCCTACTGTATAATCTGTCTTGACTAGAACGTAAGCTCTGATGAGCAGGGGCCATCTTTTACATGTGCCCATTCAGCGTTGCATATGTCTTGTAGTGCTATACAAATGTTTAGTAGTAGAAGTAGTGGTAGTAATAGTAGTGGTAGTAGATGTGTACCATTAAGAAAGCATGAGGTTTTTAGCATGGGAGTCTTGTGGTACTTTTCAGCACATTCCCAAATCACAAGCTAACTCCTCAATACCCTGGTAGTGCAGTTCAGTAAACATGCCCCTATGTACATATTTCATGGTAGTCCATGTTCTGCTCAAACTCCTCTCCGTAACATGCCTTCTCTTGGGTTGCACATGAGTGCATGCTTTCATGTCATAGAATGCGCTTGTACACAAAGACGGATGGGGTTATTTCATATTGCCAAATTCACCTGAAAAAACTTTATACAATTAGCAAATTTCCTTCTTGAACTTCAATGGGGTGTAATTAACTAGTTCTTCTCAGGAATGTTAGCAAATTTTCATGCAAAGTCATGCTGACGTTTGTGCAAAAAGACCCAAAACCCAATTCCACTAGGTAGTATATTAGCCCCTTAGGATTTTCAACTAAACTTTTCCTGATACATTAACTCCTTCCACACAAGTGACTGTCCTAAATCTTTCTGCACAGGTTTTATGCTTTTAGATTTTGCTGGATATTCAGCCACATGTTTCACTGGATATGTGCAGGAAATCAAAAGTCCAGAGCTGTGTAGATATGACATCCCATGAAGTGGCCATATATCACAACTTCTTTCAGGAGCAAGATCATACAACTGGAAACT
Source organism: Ichthyophis bannanicus (assembly GCA_033557465.1). Lineage (NCBI taxonomy): Eukaryota > Metazoa > Chordata > Amphibia > Gymnophiona > Ichthyophiidae > Ichthyophis > Ichthyophis bannanicus. The sequence continues at coordinate 19,774,718 of CM066051.1, read as the reverse complement.
CTTATGAATAGAATTGAAATAAAGGATGTGATCAGAAGGCTATCTGGCAATATGCAAATGTGAGGCCTTTAAAATGGATGAAACCTGGATTCCATGTATTCCAGTAAGGTGATATTCAGATTTAGAAGCTGCACAACTAAACTTGACTCTAACCAGGAAAACATTTAATAAGTCAAAAGATGGTTACTTGCATTAACTATCATTAACTAACCTCTTGGTGAACTACTGGGGTCAAAGGACATAGAAACATAATGATAGAAAAAGACCACATGTCCTGTCTAGTCTATCCTTCCATATCTACAACTACAACAGTCCCCTTTTTACCTCTGTGTTTGTCCCATGCTTTTTTGAATTCAGATACTGTCCTTGTGTCCACCACCTCTACTGGGAGAGTATTCCACACATCTACTATTCTTCTATTTCTTCATATTATTCCTGAGTCTATTCCCTTTCACTCTCATCTTATTTCCATTTGTAGCAGAGCTTGCCTCCAGTTGAAAGAGACCCTCCTGTGCATGTATGCCACGGAGGAATTTAAATGTTACTATCATATCGCCCCTATCCTACTTTTCCTTTAAAGTATACATATTAAGATCTTTAAATCTTTCCTCATATGCTTCATAACAAAGATCACTAACCATTTTAGTAGCCCCCTCTACACCGACTCCAATTTGCCTATATCCTTCTGAAGGTGCAGTCTCCAGAATAGCACACAATACTCCAAATGTAGTGACAGAGCAGGAAAGCAGTTGCTTATCCACTGCATGTGGGACTGGAAAATAGATATTTGGCATCAATGGAAGCCATATGAAATAGAGCAAAGAATAAGATTTAAAAATCTCAGTGACAATTAATTTTTTGAAACAGGGAATGAGGTGTAGAGGGTTAGACTCAACACTGTATGTACAGGTATCTGGCAAGATGAGCTCCTGAGTACTGCGAGAGGTTCAGAATGATCACATGCACAAAAGGACATTGATAAGGGGGAGGAAATACAAAGGAAAGTGACTAAAATGATGCATATTTTCAGAATAATAATACACAAAGAGAGAACGAATGAACTAAAGATGCGCTCCAAGGGGCACATTTACTAAAGTGCGATAGGGAATGCAGGGTTAACGTATGGAATTTGTACTTTAGTACTATGCCAGATCTCAGCAGCAGCGGAAAACACAAGGAACATGGCCACGGTACGCCACTACTAATGCATTAGCTGTGGCACTAGCATAGTCATAGTGAATGCATAGCCCAGCGCATGCACACAGCGTGTGCAATCTCAACGCAGTTCAGAAAATAGAACGCTACAAGAGTGATATCGGGGCATCTGTGGGGACAGTCAAGTCTGAACGGGAGTATGATGGAGGCGTGGCTGGGGCAGTCCCAGGAATCTGGATATTGCCACCTGATCTCAGAAACATCATCGATGACCAGCATTGTGTCAAAGCTTAGACCTGCTCCAGGCATGAAAAGTGCTTGGTTTGGCTGAAAAACATCTAGAGGTGTAGAGAACAAAGCATACCATCATCCCATGCTGGTTGGCCTGTTTCAAGTTTACTACTATCCTAAATATCCAGGGGCCGATTTTGAACTGGCCGGTGCTATATACTGTGTTGCCACATAGCCTGCCCCCTTTCCGCCTAACCTAGATTTTCAATGCCGGGGTCTTATGCGACCCGGCCTTGAGAATCCAGATCTTGCTGCACATCCCAGAAGTTGCAGGAGCTAACTGGGTAGCACTGATTTTCGATGCTACCCACTTAGCCCCTGCGCCTTAAAGATCGGTGAGGGATTTTAGACACCTATCTTTAAGGCACAGAGGGCTAAGCAGGTAGCATCGAAAATCGGTGCTAACCAGTTAGCCCTTTCCTCTGCCCCTGCTCTGCCCCAGAACACCCCTAATACACACCGATGCTAATCACATAGCATCTGGGCACGTTAGGGACATATCCGGGATTTTCGACGGGCACTACCCGTGTTTGTGCCCTTCGAAAATACTGGATAAGGTATTTACATGGGTAACTAGGGAAGTTACCTGTGTAAATGCCTTCGAAAACACTGGATAAGGTATTTACACGGGTAACTAGGGAAGTTACCCGTGTTTGTACCCTTCGAAAATACTGGATAAGGTATTTACACGGGTAACTAGGGAAGTTACCTGTGTAAATGCCTTCGAAAATTGAGCCCCCAGTTTCTAAAATACCATTTTGGCTATGTCTATGTAGACGCCCCCACAGACGTTCATATCAGGCATATCCATGTTTGTGAAATCGTGTCTGCCTCTGGACATGCCTGTTTTTTCAGACTTTCTGTCTTAGACATCCCAGATTGCATTAGGATTTCCCTTCTAAAATTCCCTTCAAAATGTTCAGTGCTTCTTTAATCCTGAAAATATAGTTTTGTTAATTAAAATTATGAGTTAATGTCAGTCTATAAAATCTTTCATATAGTTGTTAGCATTTCTGGGTCATTTTCTAATAAGAACATAAGACATGCCATACTGGGTCAGACCAAGGTTCATCAAGCCCAGTATCCTGTTTCCAACAGTGGCCAATCTAGCTGGACAGTGAATGTCTTTTAATGGGAAATAGCTTATTCACAGACTCTCACTGGGACAAAGAAGCCTCAGATTGTTGTTAATGTCATACTTTCCCAAGAATAGTGACAGGAAAAGGTAAAATCTCAGGAACAATTCCTACATCCCTCTAACAGGTGCTGGTTATATTTACAGATCATGCCAGTAATCAACTAAAAAGAAATTTACAAGTATGTCTCAGGAGTTAAGCCATAATGCTACTTACAAGTTGTGTCTCTCAAATAAGGGAGGGGTTGTGAAGGACAGAGCTTCAAGTGGATGAAAGGTTTTCACATTTACGAGTCCCCCAATCATGATGTCCCCATCTCTGTGGTATCCTGATTGTAACAATTCATAGTTTCCAAGTGTACACTGAGTCTCTGTGGTCTTTGAGAGGATGTCACAGAGCATCCATAAAATCAGAAGCAGATGAGTTCCCACCTTTAACATGGTGAAACAGTTTCTTCTGTGATAATTCCTGCCCTCCGTTCTCCACATTTTATACTTGGGCATGGAGAGGAAAGCTATACGGTTCCTGTTGGCGATGTCCTTTGAATATTTCAGTGATGGAGAGAAAGATTAAGCATGAAATAGCACAGAAGTAGACACTGAGGAAAGACAGCAGAATTCTACTGCTGACAGTGAGGTGACGTCTCTATTTCTAGCTGAACTCCAGTAGCTGTGAGGATACTATGTGGTTTCTCTTGGGCTCTGCTGCTCAAAGGTTGTGCCTTAAGGGATATCTTCTCCTCGTATGTGCATTTACTATTAAATATAGGTTGTTTCTTTTAAATTTAATCTTATAGATTCGGTGCCTTCATTATCAGAAAGACAAATGTGAATTTGCTTGAAATGTTTGGTCTGGGGTATAATATAATAAGATATCAGTAAAATAGTAGATGATGACAAAAAAGGGCTAGTGGAGAGGAAAGGAAAGAGGGGACTATGAGATCTACTTTCTGTAGTCCACCAACCTAAAGAGAGATTGCCTTAACCTATTTTATTTATTTATTTATTTATGTATTTGGTTTTATACCGCACTATTCATGATCAGCACAGTTTACAAAATAACAACATATTACATGGAACAGATTCTTTGAACATGTGAACAAGATATAAAACAGTTAACATATTTACATAAATAGATGATACACAGTATCATGTAAGACTAGGAACTATTTACAGTTTAACAGAGTCTTGAGTATGATATTGATAGTCAAGTCATTAAGTTACGTGGTTAAAAGCAAGATGGAATAAGTACAGTATGTTTTGATTGCCTTGCGAAAGGTGGCCAAATCTGAAATGAGACGAATAGGAGCGGTTAGGGAGTTCCTTAGTAGAGGGGCGAAGAGGGAGAAGGCTCTGTTCATTGCGAATTGGGAGCTTTTTCTAGTTTTGGATGGGATGGTGAGAGTGTTTTCCATATTAGGAGCTCTTCCAGCGAGGAAGCTGAAAGGTGATGGAGGATTTAAATGTTATCAGGAGAGTTTTGTATTTAAGTCTGCTGCTTATTGGGAGTCAGTATGGGTGGATTAGGAGAGGAGATACATGCTCGTGTCTGGAAGCTCCGTAAATAGTTCGTGCAGCAGTATTCAGTGCTAATTGTAAAGGATGGAGAGTATATCCAGGAAGCCCATGCAGGATGATATTTGCGTAGTCGAAGAGCAGAGTAATAAGGGCTTGGAAGTCAGTACAGAAGTCAGTAGGCTCCAGTAAGCGTCAGAGATGATGGAGGGAACGTATTTTATGATAGACAGCTTTTGTGATATTGCTTATATGGGGCATCATGCTTAGGGACTGGTCAAGAGTAACGCCCAGATATCTAACCTCATGATTAGACTTAAGATCAGCATTCTTAACCTGCAGGGTTGTCGGTGGTATGAATGTTGGGACTTTGGTGATAAAAAGGACTTCAGTCTTTTTATAGTTTGCTTTTAGGTTGTGCTCAGCTAGCCAGTCAGAGACTGCATTGAAACAGTGAATGATTCCAGTGAAGTCTGGGTTTTCTGTTGAAAAAGGAGTATAGAGACGCACATAATCTGCATAGATGTGATACAGAATACAGAATGATTGGATGATTGTACATATTGGTTGTAAATATATGTTAAATAGTAAGGCGGATAAGGATGAGCCCTGCGGCCCTCCTTGTGTTTGCTGATACATATCCGATGTTTGATTGGCAACAAGTTTGTATGGGCAATCTATTAGATATGAGTAACACCAATCTAGAGCTGAGTTCTGAATGCCCTTGAGCTTAAGCAGGTTAATCAAATGGCTGTGACAGACTGTATCGAAAGCTGAAACAATCAAGTGGGGTGTGGCAATCAATATGGTCTTGTATTTGTTGTTGTTGAACTGTCTTCTCCATTATCTTGGACAAGAAAGGAAGGCTGGAAAGGGGACTGTAGGAGTTTGGGTCCTGTGGATCAAATTTAGGAATTTTTAGAAGAGGTTTGATTGTGGCAGTTTTCAATGATACAGGGACAATATCCTTGTTGAAGGATAGGTGGATGATCTTGGCTATATGGGAGCTTAATTCAGGGCAAGATTTGATCCAATGGGAAGGACATGGATCAGTGGGTGAAGTGGTAAAGTTCAGACCTTTTAATAAATTTACAATTTGTTTGGGGGAGTATGGGTAGAAATGACTTAGAGCCAGGATGCTGGTGTTTTCAGGGTGTAGATGTCTCTCACATTGTTGAGGGATGCTTTGGTATTATTTTGAAAATGAATGGCAATGTCTTGAGGGTGGATTACATTATTTGATCGAGGCAGAGATGATTCATTTGGGGCAGTGGGAGCCAGCCCGAGTCCACTTTAAAAGCAGCTTCCCTGCAGAGGGAGAGCCGCTGCCGGGACACTCCGCCCCCGGCGCTCCTGCCCAATCGGGGCAGTGGGAGCCAGCCCGAGTCCACTTTAAAAGCGGCTTCCCTGCAGAGGGAGAGCCGCTGCCGGGACACTCCGCCCCCGGCGCTCCTGCCCAATCAGGGCAGTGGGAGCCAGCCCTAGTCCACTTTAAAAGCGGCTTCCCTGCAGAGGGAGAGCCGCTGCCGGGACACTCCGCCCCCGGCGCTCCTGCCCAATCGGGGCAGTGGGAGCCAGCCCGAGTCCACTTTAAAAGCGGATTCCCTGCAGAGGGAGAGCCGCTGCTGGGACACTCCGCCCCCGGCGCTCCTGCCCAATCAGGGCAGTGGGAGCCAGCCCGAGTCCACTTTAAAAGCAGATTCCCTGCAGAGCGCGTCCGCGCCTGGCGGGCCTGCGCCTGAGGGCCTCGCCAGAGGGCCCTTTGGTGTGGCCCTTAGGCAGGGAGACGGAAGTCCTCTATGTAACATAATCGAATGGATCACTCACCCTGGAGCTAACCACCTAGGAACGCCGAAAGAATCTAAAGGGTCATGACACACCTAAGGAGGTAAGCCTGCTAAACATAGTCCCACACATAGACGAAGCTGCCATAAAGAGCAAAGATCCGAACACTGACAATACTAAGTCACTACACTGACAATACTAGGTCACTACAATACTAGGTCACTCACTGACTGAGAAAGTTTACTTGTTACTATGTAGTAACAACGGACTTCACACATTACTTGTAACTGTGAAATAGTAACAACTGACTGCATAACACTACTTGTATCTGTGAAATATTACTTGTTACTGATGATAATAGACCACTTATTGCAGAGTATTGTTTGTCACTGTGCCGTGCATGCTGATACTAGGCTACTGACCATGAAATATTACTTGTTACTGTAAAGTGTCTGAGAAGACTAGGCCTCTGACTGCACTAGGCAACTGACTGCAAAGTATTATTTGTTACTGTAACGTATTATTTGTTACTGTATTAAGTATTAATTGTTACTGTAACTGATGATAATAGACCACTTACTGCAAAGTATTGTTTGTCAATGTGCCATGCATGCTGATACTAGGCTACTGACCGTGAAATATTACTTGTTACTGTAAAGTGTCTGAGAAGACTAGGCCTCTGACTGCACTAGGCAACTGACTGCGAAGTATTATTTGTTATTTGTTACTGTAACGTGCATACTGATACTGAGCCATTGACTGCAAAATATTACTTGCTTACTGTGAAGCTACTGCTGGTACTAGGCCACTGAAATACTACTTGATACTGTGAAGAGACTGTAGCTTCCAGGTCACAGCCCAAACACAACTGCCCACCAAACAACTGTAGAATGGCACCCCTAAACGTTTTTCTAAGTATATATCTGCTCTTACTGGTTCCCTCATACGCTTTCATCTCCAACTTCTACTACTCTCTACCACACATTTGCACTCCAATATACATTCTTTACCCCATCCAAACACTCTCACTGCCTCCACTCACCCCCTACCACACTACCTCCAATGATCCAACAATCGCGCCATCTCCGAGGCCCTCTATTACCAGGCATAACAGGGCACAGAGGCACCGCAACCCTAAACCAAGAAGGCCGAATGTAGACAAACCCCTGCTAACACAGAACATCCACATACATTCACCACAAACGCCTCATGATGCATGCAACATCATCCTCATTAATGCCAGATCTATCAGGAACAAGACCCACCTAATCTATGACATCATCACAGATGTGCAACCTGACATCCTCTGTATAACTGAAACGTGGATCATGGACACCGACTCAGCATTATTAAACCAGATAAATAAACCCGGTTACAAATTATACAACTGCCCCCGCACCAACAAAAGAGGAGGAGGAGTTCTCATCGTCGCCAAAGCCAACCTGCAATTAACAAGCACATACCAGCTCTCAAATATGGACATCGATTTGCTTAAAGTTGAAAACTCAGATCTATCCATCTGCCTAATATACAAACCCCCCTCGCCACACCATGAATCACTTGCCATAGCACTAGAGAGCATCTCCTCCACACAACTCAGGAAATTCCAAATCATCTTGGGAGACCTAAATTTAACCTCAATGCCGCCTACTCATGCAAAGACCTTCCTTGAAGCCATGAACCAACTAGGATATCAACAACTAATAAATGAGGCCACCCATGACAAGGGTCATACCCTAGACATGGTCTTCACACCCACGAATCAGCAGCGCAACGAAGAAAAACCTCTAATAAGGATAACTCCAGTACCATGGTCCGACCACTATCAAATTGATCTACGCTTAAACCTTCCATCCTTACCCAAAGACGCAAAGGCTCGGAGAACAGTACACCCGCAAAGGGGTTTCAACAAATTAAACTTTGAAGATCTCATAAGTAACATTACCGCCCACATAGATTTGGAATGCATGGACCTCGATCTACTAACAAACAGCTGGGATGCGGGAATCCAGGCTACATCGCACCCAACATGGAAAACCCCCCGATCTCAACTAAACCCAGATCTGAACCCTGGTACACAGAAACGCTGACCAGAACGAAGAGGGAACTCCGAAGACTGGAGAGAAAATGGAGACGAAACAAATCCATTGAACACAAGACTGAATACCTCAAACACCTCACAAAATACAAAGGCGAGGTCAACTCTGCGAAAAGGACACATCACACCAACTTATTAAACAAAGCTATCAATAAGCCTCGTGAGCTATTCGAACTAGTGAAATCACTGACAAAAGTACCTCTGGAAGACCACCGTGGTACCGTAATCAAACCCCAAACCCTGGCAGACCATTACGCAAGTAAACTCACTGCAACCACACCCACTCACTGTTTGAACGAAACCTACCTGGAACATCGCCTAAACAAGATGACCAATATAGACCAGGAAAAAACATGGAACAACTTTCACAACATTGATGTCCAGCAAATTACCAACATAATAACAAACATCCGTACCACCACCTCCCCGCTAGATCCATGCCCAACTGCTTGGGTTAAGGCGGCAAAACAAGATATTGCGAACCAAGTATCACATATTGTGAACCAATCACTGCAACAAGGAATAATGCCCACACAACTCAAGAAATCGATAATAAGGCCAATCCTAAAGAACAACTCACTCAACAAGGACGACCCAGCCTCATACCGCCCCATCTCCAGCATATCTTTCCTGGCAAAGATCATTGAGAAGGCAGTCCTATTACAACTACAAGACCATCTGGATGAACATGAAACCCTAGATGAACAGCAATACGGTTTCCGACAACGTCATGGGGTGGAAACGCTGTTGATAGCACTGCTTAACAACCTCCTCAAGGGCCTTGAAGACAAAAAGAAAATGTTTATACTCATTTTCATTGACATCTCGGCCGCCTTTGACACAGTCCATCATGGACAAAGGATTGAATCAATAGGAATATTGGGAACCCCCCTGAAATGGTTCTCTTCTTACATAACCAACAGAATGCCACAGGTTCATTTCAATGGCGAAGAAGCAGAAGCTTTCCCGCAAACGCAAGGCATACCTCAGGGCTCCGCTCTCTCGGCACTACTTTTCAATGTCTATATGCGACCCCTCTGTAATATTCTCCAACAACACAATATCAACTACCACATTTATGCGGATGATATTATGCTCTACACACAGTTGGATACCGAGAACCCTAACTATACTCAGCTTGAAACATGCCTCACCGAGATGTTAAATTGGATACAGCAAAACAACATGGCGATCAACCATAAGAAAACTGAGGTCATGTATATCTCAAGAAAACCAAACTTTGACCCTCCTGCGTCAGTCACCCTATGTAACAATACATACAAAACGAAGACTGAAATAAAATATCTGGGTGTAACACTTGACAGCAATCTAAAGATGGAAAAGCACCTCCGCAAAACCAACAAGGCCATTTTCCACAAACCTAGAGTCCTACAACCCCTACGGAGCATCATTGAACCTCACGATTTCAGATCTGTTGCGCAAGCTCTAATTATGCCACACCTCGACTACTGCAATGCCATCCTACAGGGCCTTCCAAAGAAAACCCTCAACATTCTCCAAATGGCCCAAAATGTAGCGGCTAGGATCCTCATGAAAAAAAACCTTACTGATCACATTACCCCTGTATTAATCGAGCTACACTGGCTCCCCATTGCCGCCCGGATAAAATATAAAACACTAATAACCACCTTCAAGCTTATACATAACATAGTGCCATCCTTTCTCTCCACCCTTATCAGCACGCAACCACCCAACAGAAGCAGGCAAACAATCCACTCAAATATACTCCACGTTCCCCCTGATATCAGATCTGTAACTACCACTACTAGCCAACGAGCATACTCCTACTCGGCCCCGTCCCTCTGGAACCAACTACCACCAGAGCTAAGAGCTATCAAAGACCTTATGGAATTCAGAAAGAAACTCAAGACACATCTTTTCCAGTGTCAATACAATCTGATATAATCCCAGGGGTATAAATGATACCATCCAATGAAACATGGTTGCAGTTTATGTAAATATGTAAATATGTAATGTCTGACTCCTCTACATATGACCTCTCCCTGTGTGCTGTGCTTTCCCCTCCAAATCAATGTGTGTATACCGCAAAATTTCTGTCATGATTCGACAAATTCATATCTGTAATCAAACCGCTACTGATCGCTGGAAGTAGCGGTATACAAATGTATGCTAAATAAATTAAATAAATAAATAAATAAAAGAGATTGAATTAATCTAAAGAGCTCATGGTGCTTGTTGAGAGAGCGCATAAGTAGATTTGTATGGTATTCCCTCTTCCTTTGTATAAAGGTTAGGTGGTGTTTTTGCAAGGTCTTCATGTAAAATTCTCAGTCATGGGGGAGCCTCGAGTTGCTCCATTTTCGCTCAAGTTTCCTAAGATTTTTTAAAGAATTGTGCAAATCAGCAGTAAACCAGATGGCCATATGCATCCTATTATTTGGGCATTTATGCTGGGATAGACGTGCAGCTTTTCCTAGGGTAGAATTCCAAGTGTGTATTACCTCGTTTATGTCAATGGATTCGAAGTTGGAGCTAAGGTCAGGTAGGGTTTTGTCAAAGAACAACTCTGTTTTAAATGGCTTAAAATGAAGAGCAGGTGGTAATTCAGTCTTAACAGGAACTTTCGAGGCTGATATGTTGAGTGGGATATGGAATAAGATAGCTTTATGGTCTGACCAAGGTACTGGGAGGACTTGTGGTTGAACAAAGTTGTTTGTATCATAAGTATAGGGGGGTGCAAAGATAATATCCAATGTGTTACTTTTAGTGTGGGTAGGGGCATGAACTAGTTGCTGATAGTTAACAGCAAACATTGTGTCCATAAAAGCTATGGAGTTCTTCTTTGATAGAGCTGGGAGGTTGAAGTCGCCTAAAATCCAGAGAGGTTTGGACTGTGGTGAGTGGCTACAGATTAGATTTTAGTGTTATAGAGAGGTCATAAGTACAGGTAGAAGGAGCATGATAGAACAGTGCTGATGCCATTTGCTTATTTGCTATCATGCTAGTATTATGGGAGGAGAGGCATTGGAACTGCAGGTCAGATCTGGCCATGATGAGTGTGCCCCCACCCTTTTGTTAGCTCTTATGCAATTGAAGATATCGTAGTTTGAAAGCTTGAGCTGATTAATAAGCACTGCATCAGTATCTGTGAGCCTTGACTCTGTGATGAAGATTATGTCTAGCTTATGATTCTCCACATAGTCCCCAATAACCGGCCATTTCTTCCATATGGATCTTGCATTTATAAGCATGCATTTTAGAGCTTTTTAATATGTGGACTTCTGGGTGGGAGATTTTCCTAATGGCTGGCATACGATGTGGATAAGATGTTGGTGTCTTATCATACGTGGTTGTCTCGCAGTGGTGAAGGCATCTTCTTTGTTTCGGCCAAAGCCATGCATAGTGGAGATTAGGCTATGCTAGTTTGAGAATGAATCAACAGAATTGAACGATAGGGCAAGTCCATAAAGGCATAGGATGAAGGGTATATAGTCAGGCATTTTGGTGGCAAGGCAGTTGTGGAAGTAGCTAACCGGATGATAGTAGGTGTAAGTTCTTATAGGTGTAGCAGGGAGTGGGAGCCAGCTATAATAATCAACAGCAAGGTCAGCGGTATAGTGGCAAAGACAACAGACATATGAATAACAAGAGCAGCATATAAATCATGAATAATGCACTTAGAGCACATCTAGCAGAGGTGGAGATCATCTGCTAGGCATCATGGGAAGCACCACAATGTAGATAGCATTGCAGTCCAGGTGCAGAGCTGCAGTTAACTGACCAGCAGGTACATCGGATATTCAATATCAGTGACTGGATGCGACCTCAGCATTGAATATTTGGGTCTAGTATAAAGTGGCGATGGACAGCTTCTTTAAGTGTGCTGGCTACTGCTGATGAATATTGACCCCATTGGAGTTCAATTATCAAATTGACTACTTTAGCAAGGTTAGAAAAACAATGCCTTGGTTTCTGTTGTCAGTCTTCAACGTGCAAGTCCGAAAGTGCGCTGTGGTCCACATGCAACAGGAAACAGGATGGAGTGGCACCCCCATCCACTGCTGGGAAACCCATACTGTGAGGAGAAAGAATGGCAACATGCCAGCCCAACTTCTCTGAGCCCGAGACCTGTCTGCTCTGCAGACTTGTCCTGCAGGAGGAGGTACTGCTACCGACAGGGTACAGAAGGCCAGTAAATGCTGCAGCACGCAGGAGCTGGGAGAGGATCAGGATCACCTTAGCTCAGTAAGTAAAGAAATAGCAGTAAAGCCAACAGAAATGTACTACTGAAACATGCAAACATAATGTGAGGGACAGAGAAGGGGCGTGAAAGGGAGGGACCAGGCATGTGCAGGATGAATGCATGTGGAGGAACAACAACAATGCAGAGAGTAAGGAATGAAGCCCCTCTGCACAACCCCACTGTGAGTGACAGGATGTGATGGCCACTGCCCAGTGGGTCCTCTGCTGCAATGTGACTGGATGTACACTGCCAAGCTATCAGGGAAGCACACCATAGAACTGATAGGCCCAAGAGAGGTGGGGAAAATGCCGAAACAGCAGAAGAGCATGAGAAAATCAACAGTGTGTCAGACTAAGATGCAATGTGTCCTGTATCCCGGGTGCAACTGTGCCCCATACAGGTTACAAGAACCTGCTAGGTCCCCAAAAGTGAATGCAGGGCCCACAGTGTGCATCCCAGCCCAAGCAGTAGATGTCCCAGGTCTGTCTGATCAATGTTGAATACTGACTTGCTGAATAAGTTGGACTGGGAATTTGACCCCTATTCCCTGTTTCCCCAACCCATAGGCTATACCGCCATGCATGAAGCAAGAAGCCTAGGGGAGCAGGACAAGCCACAGTCCAGGGTGAGGTAACTGTGGACATGTGTCAGCTCACTGGGACTGAGTCCAGCCACCACAGGAAATGGGAATGTGGACAGGCAGCTGTAGGGTCTGACCCATGAGGGTAAAGCATATGTACTCATAAGTTCTCAAACCTTCATGTCCACAGACGCTTCCACATTAAGAGGGACACAGAAGCCTACAAGGTCTGGTACTGGACAATATAGTGCACAAGGCCAAGGCTCATACTGCGGCTCAGGCAGCAGCTGCAGCAGGATCAAGGTCAGTGTCCATAGAGTGTCAGACAGTTGACAAGTCACCAGACCCACACCAGACACGTCCCCAAACATGATGCTGAGCCATAAAGTCTAGTACTGCCCCCACGGCTGAGGCACAGCAGTAGGTGGATGCCATAGAGTTCGGAGACACCACACCTATGCATCCAGTTCAGACCAAAGACACATGAACACTGATGGCGATACTATGGGAATCAACACAGACAAGGTGGACTATTCAGATCTGGGATCAGAGTCAGCAGATTGTAGTTCAGGAGTGGTAGGATAGGAACAGTGATCAGCAGATGTGCCCAGATCCCTGTGAAAGGGCAAGATGCTATAGGTTGACAGGTGTGTCTCATGTTGTGGGAGATGCAGAGGGAAAAGTGCATGAGAAGTGAAATGAGAATGGAAGACACACATGAAAGTACATAGAGCCCTGTGTGCATTCACCAGATGATGGTGCAGTGGTGCATGACCCTGGTGTCCTGAACAGCGCTGTAGCCAATATGTGTGTTGTCCACACACCAAACCTAAATGTATTTGAGGGTTGCATGACCACGACTGCCAACACTAAACATGTGGAAAGCACTACAAGGCAGACACAGCGCTGTACAAACACAGATACAGACTTTTCTCACTTGTTAGACCGCACAACTTACTCAGGACAGACAAGATCAAAGTGAGGAGTAAGGATAGAAAAGGGAAGGGTAAGGAGACACAAAGAAACCAGTGAGCATGAGTCAAAGTCTGCCTCAAAGAGGTGTGCCTCAAGCACTGATATAAAAAGGGGGGAGAGATAGAGCCAGATGGACAGAACCTGGAAGTATGTCACAGGCATAAGGAGCCACACGGTGGAGGGACTGAGGTCTGGGGTAAGCACTGGACAAACAGGGCAATGTGAGGAGTGAGCCAGTAGAGGTATAGAGTGCATGGAGAGGGATCTATGAGAAGGGGAGAGAGATAGAAAAGTGAGGAGCAGACAAAGTAAGGCAATCACAATTCAGAAGGAGGTGTGTGAAATGGATATTAAAGCAGAAGGGAAGGCAATGATGTGCCCAGAGAAGAGGGGTCTGATAAGTATATCGCAGCTGGTGAAAGAGCACTTGCGCAGCAGAGCCCTGAACAGAGGGAAGGGTAGAGAGATGACTCAGAGGGAGACTAGCACGAAGGAGGTTCCAATAGTTGACATGGGAAGTAATGAGAATGGTCACATTCCAGCAGAGGCAGGAACACTCCTCTGTCCACCCAAACTGTCTCACGTGCGGCTATTGTCTATCATGGTTACCAATAGATATTTATTTTTTTATTTATTTAGACAGTTTTGTATACCGCCTTATCCTTCAATCAAAGCGGTCACAACACAATTGGGGGATACATTTAACACACGGGGATATGAGACACATACACTAATACTTACAGGGAACATGGGCAATGGAGGGTTAAGTGGCTTGCCCAAGACCACAAGGAGCATCTATAGGACTAGAAACCCTAGTCCTTCCGGCCCAAGGTTGCTGTCCTCTAGTGGGATTTGAACACCCGACCTTCTGGCCTGAAGTACCTTGCCCCAACCACTAGGCTACTCCTCCCTCTTATTTATTGAGCAGATGTCCTGTCACAGTCCTAGCTCCCCTCAACATGCCCTCAAGGACTCAAGCCTATTGATCTGTGACATTAGTTGCCAAGTCTGATGTACCACCTAAAGGACCGTACAATCCTGACCCCACGCAGATCCCAGATTCCCCTACATCTATATCAGAGGCTGCATGTACTCATGTCATCACTGCTGGATCGATAGTCTTGGCATCTGGTGTCACATGGGCCCCCCAGCACTGTGCCTGCACCTCAATGAAGGTGATAACCATGTCTACCATGACGTTTGCCTGCTGCAGACAGGGCTGGCACATTGCCAATTAGATGTACCCTGAGTGGCATGTTGTCTGAGTGGGGTTTCCATGGGTACCAGACCATGCAATTTGTGGATTGCAAGGATGCCAACTACAGGTAGGTAGATCAGCACATAGTTACAGCTATAGTGCATCATAGCTTGTCCCACATAGTATCTGGGTCAGGGGGTTTGTGGCCCCTGATGGGCATAGATGGTCCCTGTCAGTTAGGACAAAGGTGAACTCTCAGCAGGTCAGTGGGGGTGGCATAGTCTGTACCCTTTTCAATACATGTATGTGTATATGTGTAACACGTCATTTGTAACCTGTTCTGGGGGGTGGTTTGTAGACCCCTCCAAGGGGCTATTCAGGAGGTGGACCTGTGTGATGGGGTTTGTACTCCACAGTTACATCAGACACATGACATGCATCCATATCAAGAACTGCTGACCACCTGTACTGACATCACACCAGCATTAGGCTCTTGCTTCCACATGATCACATACAGAATGTCATACAGTGTGGATAGACAGGATGTGAAGGCCTCAAAGGGTGGGGTCAGGGGATGCTATTGTTGATGCAGTTACTCGGGACCTCTCACTTTCACCCCACTAACACACCCCTAGACCAGCTGCATCTGTGGCATTGAGAACAATCACAAACAGAGTCAGTTGAACAGGCCTATTGCACAAACCACTGGGAATCCTCCCTGACATGACATGTTAACCCTGACATTGTGGTACACACCTGTCCAGTTACCTTTGTGGTGGCATATCTGCAGCCTGGGATATTCTGTGGGATCCTTGAGCAGACAAGAGCTGCAGCTAACATGCATTGCACTTCCACGCACAACCCATGCTGAGGCAGTCCATTGCCATTGCTGGCTATGGCGTGGGTCCTGCAACACCAGAGCTGCGGGACACAGTCGTCGCATATCTAATGTTATCTAAGGTGGCAACAGCAGGCTAGCATGCAATAGGGCATCCCATCCTTGTTGAGGAGTGCTACAACAGCATCACTCACCTGGGCCACCTTAGATACACACAGGCTTACATTGTACAACCTATCAAGCCCATACCTTCCCACCACAGACAGTCCATGCATGCACATCATGATGAGCCTACAATTCCGCACACTCCTACTTTCTGTGTTACATACAGGATGCCTTCATCAGAGAGCATATGTCGCCATGAGTAGGGTCCAGTGGGAATCATGTCTATACAATATGGGATCAAAATTTATTGAGACTTATACAATAACACAATAAGTATAACTCTGACAGCTATTATACTCAGCCTCCTAGAAAGTAGTCCCCTTCCAATAACACACACTTTCTCCAGCATTCCTGCCACTGCTGGAGACTATTTTAAACTGCCTCTATTGTTATGGGGCAGTGCAGAAGGAGTATGTATGGCTGCGCCTGATCATATGGGGTTTCTCCTTCAAACCATTAGGAGGTTCACATTCACCATGTTTCCCACTACTGATAGGAGGTGGACATACCTGTGAGGACGCCAATGAGTTTGTGTCCTATCATGTGTTAAGATACTCGATCTGGCTGTTTGTGCCCTGCTTATAGGCACACATCTTGGTTTAGGAAGACCCTGTTTTGGGGTCCATTTTGGTGTGGTTCTGGGGTACTCTTTGCAGTGTCATTGGTGCCTTCTTCCTGCCGTTATGTCAGATGTGTGGTCTGTAGTGGGGACAACTACAAACATCGTCCTGTACCCTAGTGGGACCAAATGCCTATCAGCCCTTCTCATGCATATACTCATCTGGTCAGTGTTGCATCCTGGTGTCCCTGGAGCCTCTGGAAGGCTTTGACAACAAGGATTCTTTCACATACCATCCCCCATCCTAGCCCTTACTGCCATACTGCCTTCTTTTTTCTTGCCCCTCCCTTTGGAATTCTCTTCCCCTCACCCTTCGTCAGGAACAATCTTACCCTAAATTTAAGGCCCTCTTCAAGACACACCTTTCCTCTCTGGCTTACGATCTTCCCTCTTGTAGTTTAAATTTCATAATAAGTCAGAGCCTAGCAGCAGCAAAGAGCTGTAATTTAAATCAAATCAGAATATAACTTAGCATAAAAGGCAAAACAGAGTCAGTACTCTGTGAGCAACAAATAAAGTCTTCTAGAGACCTTTACAAAGAGGCCTTCTACCTAGGGGGCAAGAGACCTGTGAAACCTTTTCAATAGGTGTTAACACCAGGTGGCAGGTCAAAAGGCCATTTTGAAATACTCCTTCTATCCAAGCAAGGACTGTTAATCACCCAGGAAGTTGGTCACAGCTCACCTCAGCAGCACAGGATAGGGTACTGTGTAGCAGCCCTCTTTTAATAAGTGTTATTTCCCTCCCTCCCTCCCCAACACCCACCCACCCCTGGGATAATCGTAGCTTTATAGGTACTGCGGACGCTCCTACCTGGGCCCAAGGGCTTACAGGCAGGAGTGGCCTTTGGAATGTCCTTTTGGAATAAAGCTGTGTCAGTTGTCACCAGGAATTCTGGGACCTGTAGTTTGCTTGTCTCCCTTAAGGACTGAGCTGTAGTTATCATTCGAGTAGTAAAGGCTACAAGAATATTTATTTGTGGGGATTTTTCTCTCCAGCGCATCAAAGTTCAGTACAACAAACGCAAAAAGGATGCAACTCCAACATAAAGGTTGAAACAGAAACACAGGAAATGCAACAGAAATTAACTCAGCACTATTTGGCTGTTTCACAGTTCCTAAGACTTTCCACTAGGCACTGCCTCATGTGGTCACTCAAGGAAAAACACATAAACTGAAACAGCTGCTTTTCTTTACAGCACGGCTTCTTACTTTCAACAGGTGATTAAGCTTGTTAAACAACTTGTAAAGTTTTCCCAATGCGGCAGCAGGTATGGCAAACTTACTCTGTATTCCTTTATACAGTTTTCAATTCTCTTTAACCCTGCTGTCTTCTATTAGACATGTTGAACAGTCCATGGCAGAAGGATCATATTCTATTGTAGGCAAACAAACATCCACCTGCATACTTTCTTCAGAGCTAGAGTTAGTGGTATCTTTGTCAGGTTTATTATCTTTCCCTGACTTTCTTTCCAAAAACTCCTGAAGTTGGCTTAAAAGCAATTCAGCTTGTCTGTGCACATTTTCATTAGGATAACCATCCTCCTTTTCTGATAAAAGCTTGCTTATGGCTCCCACCGCAGAGGGTTCAGCTGTCCTGCTTTTATCAGAGGGATAGCTCTCAGCAAGGGTAAGTCCCTTCCCCCACTTGCTATTAGCTGACTGTGCTCGGTTTGTCTTTTGGACGTTAGCATAAATAAAAGGCTTCTCAAGCAAGGAGTTGAAATAAGAAATATCAGCTTTACCTTTGACAGGGCCTTTTAGATAAGTGCTGGTACCTTTTCTCCTGCTATCTCCCAGGCTCTGGAACTCAGCTTTCTTATTGCTATTTCCACTGCCCTTCGGGTAATTGTTAGGCTGATAGCTTTCCCCTTGGCTTTCTCTGCTGCCGTTATAGCCTTGACTGCTGTAGGTCCAACTACCGTTACTCCACGTATTTGCTCTGCTAGCTTTCTTGTTCCCAGGCTCTACCTTGCAGTAACGTTTCTTCCAAGGTTGTTCCTTGCTCCAATGTTCACTGCTCCCAGGTTCTGCTCTGCTCCAAGGTTCTAGCTTGCTTATCCTTCTGGCAGTTCTTCCTGAACTCCTTCCTGAACTGCTTCCCGTCTCTTTCGTCTCTCTCGTCTCTCCCGTCTCTCTCCTCTCTCTCTGCATTGCTTGAGGATTTAAAACGGGTTCACTTCCCTGCACTCCCTGACCTTCCCCTGGGCATGCCCAATCAGTGAACACGCCTGTCTCCTCCTCTGAGCTGAGGTGTGGCCTGAGCTCAGCAGAGAGCTGTGTTTTTTTCACCTCTGACTTGAAAATCCTGTGTGTCAGTGCAGTGTTATTTACTCCAACAGGATTTTCCCCTATTTCCATCTCTTCTTGAGGGCATTCCTCACTACAGATCCCCCCCCCCCCTCTTAAGATATCACGGGCTGGCCTAGTATCACTGGCACAACACGTGATATGGCTCAAAGCATCTGCAATATTTTGTGTCTTTTCGGGCTTTTCTACACCTAAGGCTATTGTGGCCAGATGGGCTAACGCTACCCTATCATGCCAGGGTTTCAGAACATTAACGTGGCAGATTTGTCGGCGACCTTTTCTACTTTCGATCAGATAGGAAACTGGTCCGACAGGCTGCACTACCCTATAAGGCCCTTTCCAGTGGCTCTCGAATTTTGAATCTGGCCCTGCTACCATCACGATGACTTTTTCGCCCACAGCCAAATGGCGAGGCTTTGTGTCACGATCATAATAGGACTTCTGCCTAGTTTGGCTCTGCTTTAAATTAACCTCCGCAACCTGTGAGGTGCGGTGTAAACGGCCCTTTAAGTCTTTTAAAAACTCGGGTACTCCTACCTCCTTCACATCCAGTTCTACCCACTGTTCTCTTAGAATGTCTAATACACTACGAGGCGATCGGCCGTACATTAGTTCATATGGCGCTGTCCCTAGAGATGATTGTTTTCTCTCCCTGCAAGCATACAGGACAAATGGGAGCATTGTGTCCCAGCTAGCCATATCACCTTCCAAACTGCGGCGTAGCATTCTTTTGAGCGTCTGATTTTTGTTTGGGGATGATATGCTGAGGTCTTAATGTGGCGGAAGCCGAATGCATCCCACACTTGCACTAAATACTTCGACATGAAGTTGCTTCCTCTATCCGTAAGAACTTCATGAGGGAAACCAACTTCGCAAAATAACTTTATCAGCTCTCCCGCCACCACCTTCGCGGATATGGTGCGAAGCGGCATGGCCCAAGGGAATCTTGTTGCGTTGTCTACAACCACTCATATATATTGGAACCCCTGGGGTGTTTTTGTTAAGGGTCCAACAATGTCTATAGCTATTCTATGGATTGGCTCAGTAATTACCAGTGAAGGTATCATGGGCACGTCCCTAGGATGAGCTGCAGAAACCCATTGGCATGCCAGACAGGCCTCACAAAACTTGGCTGTCTCTTTAAAGACGCCTGGCCAATAGAATCGCGCCAAGATTTGGTCCAGGGTTCCTTGAATGCCCTTGTGTCCCCCAACTGGGTGGTCGTGTGCCAGCCTTAGAACTATGTTTTTAAATGTTGCTGGCACCACCAACTGTTTACGGTTATTTCCAGTACAGGGATCTCTACTTTCCCTATTGAGTATCCCAGTATCTAAAAGGAACCTGGGTAGAGAGTCTCTATCACTCTGGGCCCACTTAAATGCCTGGGTTAGAGCGGGATCAGCTTGTTGCTCTTTAGGGAATGTAGGGAATTTTCCCACTAATTCCCCTGGTACCCATGGCAACCCTTGTCCTGCTTGTACTTCTGCCCTGTGGCGAGAGCGAGCCTGTCTCTCCCTGCGCTTTTCTCCTTTTCCCTTTTTAGTTTTATTTCCCTGGGTAGTTATCAAGTCCTCATATGAGGGAAGATTTTCTATGGGCTCCTCTGGGGGTTCTTCATTATTTTCTAGGGCTTCTAACTGGGCTCTTGTGGACACCATAGCTTCTTTCATCGGTAAGCCTTGTTCCATACCCCTATGAAACTGTGGCCAGTCTCTCCCCAAAACTACAGTATGGGGCAGCTTAGGTACTACCGCTAAGGGAATAGTTCTGTTCGCCCCCAACCCTTTTACTTGGAGACTATACACAGGGTAGAGTGAAGTACCCCCATGAATGCAACAAATTTTAACTGTGCTTACAGGCTGAATTGCTACTCCTCTATTCTTGGCCTCGATCTGCTGCCAGAGCTCTTTTGACAGCATGCTCTGTTCAGCCCCCGAGTCCAACAGCGCTATGGTAGCAATTCCTTGCACCTCCACTGAGAGTAGAAAACCTTCTCTAACATTTTGAGAATTTTCTGCTACCAGTGCTGTCTTTACAAAACAGTTTCTCTGCACATGGCCCTCTTTACCACACTTAAAACATTTCCTCTTGGTTACAGGACCTTTCAGAGTTGGCATACACATTCTCACGGAATCATCTTTTATCCCCCACCTCCTTTCTGATACACTAGTTGCTGCCCTCTTTGAAGCACTGCTACCTTCATGGGCAGTTAACTCTGTCTCCATAAAGCGTTCAGAAAGCATAACAGCTTCTTGCGGGGTTTTACAGCTTTGTAGGATCAGGAAGGTGCGGATTTCACTAGGTAAGGCATTCATGTATTGTTCTAATACTAAACTATCTAGAATGGATTCTATGGATCTCCCTTCCGGAGTTAGCCACTTATTTACTAAGCTGCGAATTCTGTGACATAGTGCTTTAGGGGTCTCATTTGGCCGAAGTTTTACAGCTCTTAGAAGGTTGTGATAAACTAGTGGGGTGAGCCCCAATCTTTCTCTAACTGCCCTCTTGAGCTCATCGTAATTTCCAGCGAGCATGGGTGGCATGGCTCGATAAGCGGCCAAAGCTTCCCCAGTAAGGGATGCCGCAAAGCGCATGGCCCAGTGCTCCTTAGGCCAAGCACTAAGGTAAGCCACTCTCTCAAAACTTTCGATGAAATCATCAATGTCATCTCTCTCTGTGAGCTGACCAAAGTTAAACATTGCCCCCGCTTGAAAACCAAGTGTACTTAAAGAAGCTGGTGGGGTGAAACCTGGTGGAGTTACTGGTGGTTCAGTCTGCTTCTTCTGCTCTGTCAACCACGTCTCCAGCAGTTCAAGAAGAGGTTTCTGTTGAGCTTGGAAGTTCGTAGCAGCCCTCTCCTTCACTTCTAAAGCCAAGTCCCTTTGCCGCTCAAATTGTGCTGCCATCCACTTGAAGACATCTTGCGACTCAAGCGACATCGTGGAATTCTGCAAGCACAAAACACAGACCAAAGTGCGATACCACAACAACAAAACCTTCTCTCTCTTTTTTTTTTTTTTAAAGGCCTAGCCTTCACCCTTGCTCTAGTATCCTAACCTCCTACAGGTGGATACCCTTTACCTGGCTTAGGTGGATTTAAACACTTATCCCCGATGAAGACTCCTGTAGCCTTCTTTGTACTGCCTTTCTTCCCTCTTCTCGGATGCTCCTCAGCTGGGCTCCTCAGGGAAGTTATTTCTTGCAGATCCTGGCATTGCTGCTTTTAGCGCATACACGGTATCCTCAAGACTACGCCACTTGCGATGCTCCTACCTGGGCCCAAGGGCTTACAGGCAGGAGTGGTCTTTGGAATGTCCTTTTGGAATAAAGCTGTGTCAGTTGTCACCAGGAATTCTGGGACCTGTAGTTTGCTTCTCTCCCTTAAGGACTGAGCTGTAGTTATGACTCGAGTAGTAAAGGCTGCAAGAATATTTATTTGTGGGGATTTTTCTCTCCAGCGCATCAAAGTTCAGTACAACAAACGCAAAAAGGATGCAACTCCAACATAAAGGTTGAAACAGAAACACAGGAAATGCAACAGAACTTAACTCAGCACTATTTGGCTGTTTCACAGTTCCTCTGACTTTCCACTAGGCACTGCCTCATGTGGTCACTCAAGGAAAAACACATAAATTGAAACAGCTGCTTTTCTTTACAGCACAGCTTCTTAATTTCAACAGGTGATTAAGCTTGTTAAACAACTTGTAAAGTTTTCCCAATGCGGCAGCAGGTATGGCAAACTTACTCTGTATTCCTTCATACAGTTTTCAATGCTCTTTAACCCTGCTGTCTTCTATTAGACATGTTGAACAGTCCATAGCAGAAGGATCATATTCTATTGTAGGCAAACAAACATCCACCTGCATACTTTCTTCAGAGCTAGAGATGGTGGTATCTTTGTCAGGTTTATTATCTTTCCCTGGCTTTCTTTCCAGAAACTCCTGAAGTTGGCTTAAAAGCAATTCAGCTTGTCTGTGCACATTTTCATTAGGATAACCATCCTCCTTTTCTGATAAAAGCTTGCTTATGGCTCCCACCCCAGGGGGTTCAGATGTCCTGCTTTTATTAGAGGGATAGCTCTCAGCAAGGGTAAGTCCCTTCCCCCACTTGCTATTAGCTGACTGTGCTCGGTTTGTCTTTTGGACGTTAGCATAAGTAAAAGGCTTCTCAAGCAAGGAGTTGAAATAAGAAATATCAGCTTTACCTTTGACAAGGCCTTTTAGATAAGTGCTGGTACCTTTTCTCCTGCTATCTCCCAGGCTCTGGAACTCAGCTTTCTTATTGCTATTTCCACTGCCCTTTGGGTAGTTTTTAGGCTGATAGCTTTCCCCTTGGCTTTCTCTGCTGCCGTTATAGCCTTGACTGCTGTAGGTCCAACTACCGTTACTCCACGTATTTGCTCTGCTAGCTTTCTTGTTCCCAGGTTCTACCTTGCAGTAACGTTTCTTCCAAGGTTGTTCCTTGCTCCAATGTTCACTGCTCCCAGGTTCTGCTCTGCTCCAAGGTTCTAGCTTGCTTATCCTTCTGGCAGTTCTTCCTGAACTCCTTCCTGAACTGCTTCCCGTCTCTTTTGTCTCTCTTGTCTCTCCCGTCTCTCTCCTTTCTCTCTGCATTGCTTGAGGATTTAAAAAGGGTTCACTTCCCTGCACTCCCTGACCTTCCCCTGGGCATGCCCAATCAGTGAACATGCCTGTCTCCTCCTCTGAGCTGAGGTGTGGCCTGAGCTCAGCAGAGAGCTGTGTTTTTTTCACCTCTGACTTGAAAATCCTGTGTGTCAGTGCAGTGTTATTTACTCCAACAGGATTTTCCCCTATTTCCATCTCTTCTTGAGGGCATTCCTCACTACAGTACTTACACATCTTAAAGGAAAGGAGGGTCTCTCAGGTGAAGCTCGTTATCCAAATCAGTCATACACTAAGGACCTGAGATTAATTAAGCTTCAGGTGAACAAGGTATATTAAACATATTAGGTACAGTTTCATTTGTATAAATATCCATAGCAACCCTTAGTAAGTAACGAACTTAAAGATCTAAACACAAACTTAAAACTAAGAGCAGACAGCAGTCCAGCAGCAAGATGGGGGCTTTCCAGTCTTTTGCATTGAGTGTCACATGTATGATTTCCTCCCAGTTGGTGAGAGGTCTTACATGTGCACTAGGTGCAAGGAGCTCTTTGCTCTCAGGGAACAAGTCCATTTTCTAGAGGCTAGAGTAGCAGACTTGGAAAACATAAGAAAGACAGAGAGGTACATAGACGAGACCTACAGGGATATAGTCCTGAAGTCCTACCTCCAGTCTGGCAGCATCCCTGTTGCCATGGAGGAGAGAGGTCACGTGACAGGAGAGCATCACCCTGGTGTGGCAGGAAGTGATCCTGTAACTAGGACCTGTCCTCCAGGTGATGTAAAACCCTCTCGCACCGAGGAAGTTTCCCCAGGGCCATGTGCCCATGAGGGAAGGGTTAGTACAGCCATAATAGTTGATGATTTGATCATTAGGCATGTAGATAGCTGGGTGTCTGGTGATAGTTGAGGATCGCCTGGTAACATGCCTGCCTGGTGCGAAGGTAGCGGACCTCACGCGCCACCTAGATAAGGTCTTAGATAGTGCTGGGGAGGAGTCTGCTGTCTTGGTACATGTCGGTACCAATGACATAGGAAACTGTGGTAGGGAGGTTCTGGAGGCTAAATTTAGGCTTTTAGGTAGGAAGTTGAAATCCAGAACTTCCAGGGTAGCATTCTCCGAAATGCTTCCCGTTCCACGCGCAGGACCCAAAAGGCAGGCAGAGCTCCAGAGTCTCAATGCGTGGATGAGACAATGGTGCAAGGAGGAGGGTTTTGGATTTGTTAGGAACTGGGGAACATTCTAGGGAATGGAGGGGCTCTTCCGAAGGGATGGGCTTCACCTTAACTGGGATGGAACCAGGCTGCTGGCATTAATCTTTAAAAAGGAGATAGAGCTGCTTTTAAACTAGATAATAGGGGAAAGCCGACAGTCGCCCAAAAGCGCATGGTTCAGAAGAATGTATCCTTGAAGGATACTACCAAAAGCAGAGAGGTTCCACAAAAGAGTAAGGTAGGCCAAATGCCCTTGAGTATGGAGCAGACAGAGCTTAAAGATCCCAAATTACCCATGCCTACCAATAGCTAGATTAATATGAATAAAATGCAGTCTCTAAAATTATTGTATGCAAATACTAGAAGTCTAAAAAATAAGATGGGAGAGTTGGAATATATAGCACTAAATGAGAGGTTAGATAAATATTGGAATCTCAGAGACATGGTGGAAGGAAGACAACCAGTGGGACACTGTGATACCTGGGTACAAACTATATCGTAATGATAGAGCTGATCAAATTGGTGGAGGGGTTGCGCTCTATGTTAGAGAGGGCATTGAGTCAGAAAGGATTAAAGTTTTGCAGGAAACAAAATTTGCTGTAGAATCTCTATGGATTGAAATTCTATGTAAAAAGGGGAAGGCGATGGCAGTGGGGGTGTACTATCGACCGTCTGGCCAGAATGAACAAATGGATGATGAAATGCTCAAAGAAATCAAGGAAGCTAACAAAGGTTACAGCACAGTAATAATAATGGATGATTTCAATTACCCCGGTATCGACTGGGTCAGTGTCACAGCAGGACATGCTAGGGAGATAAAGTTCCTAGATGAAATAAATGACTGCTTCTTGGAGCAGCTGGTTCATGAACCGACCAGAGGGGAAGCCATATTGGACCTAGTCCTTAGTGGAACACCATATCTAGTGCAAGAGATAAGGGTGTTTGGGCCACTTGGCAATAGTGATCATAGCATGATCGTGTTTGATTTAATTAGTGGAGGAGGGTTAGTAAGGAAATCCATAGTACTACCTTTTAACTTTCGAAATGGAGACTATGATAAAATGAGGAAAATAGTCAAGAAAAAACTAAAAGGAGCAGTCGCTAAGGTTAAAGACTTACATCAATCTTGGGTGTTGTTGAAAAATACTATCTTGGAAGCCCAGACCGGCTGTATTCCATGCTTTAAGAAAAGTGGAAGTCCAAAAAACTGCCATCATGGTTTAAAGGTGAGGTCAGAGAGACTGTTGTTGCCAAAAAAGCATCTTTCAGCAAATGGAAAAAAAGAGCCAAACGACGAAACCTGGAAACAGCACAAGCACTGGCAAGTCAAATGCAAGGCATTGATAAGGCAGGCAAAAGGAGAATTTGAGAAGAAGCTTCCTGCGGAAGCAAAAACGCGAAATAAAGACTTTTTGAAGTACATTCAGAGCAAAAAACCTGTGAGAGAGTCAGTTGGTCCATTAGATGATAGAGGAGTTAAAGGGGCACTAAGAGGCGACAAGGCGATAGCAGAGAGACTGAATGACTTCTTTGCTTCGGTCTTTACTGCGGAAGATGTAGGGATGTTACCCATGACTGAAGTGGTATTTAAAGGTGTGGAAGAATTGAAGGAAATATCGATACATCGGGAAGATGTATTACAACTATTAGATAAACTGAAGATTAGCAAATCACCTGGGCCGGATGGTATACATCCAAGGATGTGGAAAGAACTGTAATATGAGATTGCAGACCTGCTATTAGTAATCTGTGAACTTTCATTAAAATCATCTGTAATACCTGAAGATTGGAGGATCGCCAGTGTACCGCCAATTTTTAAAAAGGGTTCCAGGGGTGATCCGGGAAACTACAGACTGTTGAGCCTGACGTCAGTACCGGAAAAATGTTAGAAACCATCATAAAGAACAAAATTACTCAGCATGTAGATAGTCATGGTTTAATGGGAGACGGCCAACACGGCTTTAGACAAGAAAGATCGTGTCTTACTAATCTGTTATGTTTTTTTTGAAGGTGTGAATAAACAAGTGGACAAAGGTGAGTCGGTTGATATAGTGTATCTGGACTTTCAGAAAGCCTTTGACAAGGTCCCTCATCAGAGACTTTTGGCAAAGCTAAAGAGTCAGGGATAGGAGACAGTGTACTATTGTGGATGAGGAACTGGTTAAAAGATAGTGAATAGTGGTGTACCCCAGGGATCTGTCCTGGGTCCGCTGCTTTTTGACATATTCATAAATGACCTGGAAAAGGGAATAATGAGTGAGGTTATCAAATTTGCACATGACACAAAACTATTTAAAGTTGTTACAACCCAAGAGAATTGTGGAAAATTGCAAGAGGATCTTGATAAATTGGAAGACTGGGCATCAAAATGGCAGATGAAATTTAATGTGGACAAGTGCAAAGTTATGCACCTAGGGAAGAACAACCCAAACTATGGTTACACGATGCAAGGTTCCACATTAGGAATCACCACCCAGGAAAAAGATGTAGGCATCATTGTGGATAGCATGTTAAAACCTTTGGCCCAGTGTGCAGCGGCGGCCAAGAGAGCAAATAGAATGCTAGGTATCATAAGGAAAGGAATGGAAAATAAAACAAAAGATATTATAATGCCTATATATCGTTCCATGGTAAGACCGCACCTTGAATATTGTGTGCAATTCTGGATGCCGTATCTTAAAAAGGATATAGCATTATTAGAAAAGGTTCAGAGAAGAGCCACCAAAATGGTAAAGGGGATGGAAGGATACTCCTATGAAGAAAGGCTAAAAAGGATAGGGCTCTTTAACCTGGAAAAGAGACAGCTGAGGGGAGATATGATAGAAGTCTATAAATTAATGAACGGAGTGGAACGGGTAAATGTAGATCGATTGTTTAAGTTATCGGAATATAAAAATACTAGGGAACATGCAATGAAGCTACAGGGTAAACTATTTAAGACTAATAAAAGAAAATTTTTTTTTTCACTCAACGTGTAATCAAACTCTGGAATTTCTTACCGGAGGATGTAGTAAAGGCTGTTAGTGTAGCTGGGTTTAAAAAAAGGTTTGGACAAGTTCCTGGAGGAAAGGTCCATAAACTATTATTAAGAAGGGACCTAGCATATCAATGCTTGACCCAGTACAAGCATTGTGGAACCTGTGTCTTTTGGGGAAACTGCTAAGTACGTTTGACCTAGATTAGCCACTGTTGGAAACAGGATACTGGGCTTGATGGACCTTGGTCTGACCCAGTATGGCATATCTTATGTTCTTATGTTCTCTCCTGGCCTGTAGCAGTCTTTCTGGTTTCCTTCTTTTGCTATTCCTCTGCTCTATGGTGTGATTGTGTTCCTTTCCTATCAAAATTGTAGTTCCTTTCTTTTCTGGCTTCAGCCCTGCTATTTACACTTTGTACACCACTCTGATGTTGTGAAGGGCAGTTAATCAAGTCTCACAATAAAGAAACAATTCCAACAATTCCATCAAACACAAGGTGTGCCGCAAGGATCCTCATTGTCATCTTTACTATTCAACATTTACATGCAGCCCATCTGCAACATCATTAGATCATTTAACGTGAGCTGTCTGATATATGCAGACGACATCCTACTATATATGCCTTTTTCAACCGTTCAAATGGACCTTACACCTCTTATAGAATGCTTCAATACCATATCGGATTGGCTACAAGCACAAAACCTCCGCATCCAGCACAAGAAAACGGAGGTATTGTTCATCGCTAGAGACCCAGACTTCACCCCACCAACACATATAAAGGTAAAGGAAGCGGAATTACAAACCAAAGAAACAATAAAATACCTGGGGATCACTTTAGACCAACATCTGGACATGAAATGTCATATAAGCAACATTGTCAAAGCGGTCTATTTTAAAATCCGTTCACTCAGACATCTGCGCTCCCTACTGGAGCCAGATGATTTCCGGACCATATACCAAGCACTGATCCTGCCGCACTTTGACTTTGCCAATTCCATCCTACAAGGTCTCCCGCAATCCACACTAAACCCGCTACAACTGGCCATGAATGCTGCAGCAAGGATTCTTCATGGAGCCTCCAGAAGAGACCACGTGACTCCGATATTAAAACAGCTTCATTGGTTACCTATACACGGAAGGATTATCTTCAAAACATTAATCCTCTCATTCAAGGCAATCAAGCGCCTTTCCTCCACAGCACTTACGGATCTCATCCATACAGTGCCCCCCAACAGAGCTAGGAGGTCAACAGCCCTAAATTTATTAGCAACCCCGAAGACCTTGACAAAATGCAATAATACAACAGCAAATAGGGCCTTCAGCCTTTACGTCCCCAAATGTTGGAATGCACTCCCACCAGACATTCGAGCTATAGCAGACCTGACCCAATTCAGGAAGGCAATCAAATATCACCTCTTCCTCCAATACTACCCAACCAGCGATGAATTTAGTTAGCACCACCTAAGAATCACCGCCCTTTTGCAGCACATACTCACAAGGTCTCAAGTATTCAAAACGGATTCATCATTTATTGTGCAATTCAACAATGTTATAGGAATTTTACCTCTTGTATATAGCATATTTCATGTAAATAGTTCATGTATATAGTTCAGCCCCTGTTATCCAAGTTTATATTCCTGTTCGATGTAAAACCAAACAGAATGTGTGTATTGGTCACTTTGTTATACTGTAAACCGCGCTGATGCCGAATAGTGCGGTATATAAGCAACTGTAATAAATAAATAAATAATAAATAAATAAAGATTGAAACTGTGTGAGTGGAGGTATGGTGACACCGGGATGCGCACCACCAGTCAACCCATGTCTGTGCATGTACATTCCCCACTCGGCTATACCACCACGCTGATCTGGATCTGGCAGGGATGCATCCCACTACCTGCTGCCTTATCTGTGCTCATGTGGCCTAGTTGATGCTTTTTGTGCATAACCCAGCATCATCTTCATCCTGTTCCTGCACGCTGTCCACTGCTGCCAAAAGGGGCACAGCCTACCTGCAAACCCACAACCACTGTTCCCTCTAAGCTGCGCACACACACCTCTTTTACAATCAAGGGTATGAAGGTTCCTCTCTGCACTGGATGCATGAGGAGCCGGGAAAAAAACAGGTAGATATACCTCTTGATTAAGATGAAAAGGCGAGACCACTTTGGGCATAAAGTGGGGGTTCGTCCTAAGGACCACCTTATCATGATGAAACCTAGTATAAGGTGGATTAGCCACTAAAGCCTGCAGTTCACTGATGCGGCGAGCTGAAGTGACTGCAATAAGGAAAACTACCTTCCATGACACCTCGTCTGCGCGGGAAAGCTCCCCAGCTTTTCAGATGAAAAGCTTTTGGGGCTTCCCACAGCGCATGCGCGCTGCCTTCCCGCCTTCCTGACCAGCTCTCTTCAGTTCGAGTTTATAGCTGAGAGAATAGAGAGAGGAAAGGAAGGTAGATAGATAGAAGATACAACTCCTAGGGGAGGTGGGTGGGTTGTGAGGACTAATTCCTGCTGTTCCCAGAGATCACCTGTTACAGGTAAGTAACTGGCTACCTGATTGTCTGTCTGGACTAGGACAGTCAGGTTGACAAGGAGGGTGTGGAAGACTGTGAGGGCAAGGAAGATTGCTCGCAGTTCCAGAAGGTTGATGTGAAGGGTGGTCTCCTGGGGAGACCAGGTGCCCTGAGCGAGCGCACATACTTTACAACAGAGCGCACAAAAATTACGGCTCTGATTCTGATAGAAAACAACACAGATGTCTTAAAATTTAAAAGTTATGATTGTAATTACTAGAAATTTCCCACTTCATTTAGTAATTGTCTATTTTCATTTAATTTGATTAAAATCAATGTGGTGTACATACTGTATTCTGATGTGTAGTCAAATTTTAAAGTATATAACTCTGAGTGTCATTATGTGGTGCACAAAAATTTAACCTTCCTTGAAAAGCTGCACACAGCTGATATTTTATGCGCACACAGCCTACAGAAAATTAGAGGGAACATTGCCCACAACCCCCTATGCTCTTGTGCTCCTGATGGCCGTCCTATGTGAGTGTGCATGTTGCCATGTCTGTATCCACTTACCTAGTAGCCAACCACCTGTGATGGTGCGGTATAAACCTGCGGTAATATCCAATAAGTCCTAAGAAACTTCTTAGTTGTTTCTTTGTTGTTGGAGGAGGAAAATTCCTGATGCTATCTATTTTGCTTAATAGAGGTTTAATTTTTCCTCTTCCCACTAGGTGGCCCAGGTATTTTACCTCCCTATTTGCAAAGGCACACTTCTTCGGGTTTAAAGTGATTCCCGCTTGCTTCATGGAGCACAAGACTGCCCTGATCCTCTTTAGATGCTCCGCCCAGGTGTTACTATGGATTATGACATCATCCATATATGCAAAAGCATAATTTTGGTGGGGTCGAAGTACCTGATCCACTAACCTTTGGCAGGTAGCCGCTGCTCCATGCAGTCCGAAAGGCATCTTCTTGAACTGGAAAAGGCCAACGGGGGTGCTGAACGCAGTCTTCGGCTTCGACTCTCTGGTGAGAGGGATTTGCCAATATCCTTTTGTCATATCAAGGGTGGTTAAGTATTGAGCCTGTCCCAGCTGGTCCAACAGCTCTTCAATTCTTGGCATTGGATATGCATCAAAAACTGATATGGCGTTTACCTGCCGGAAGTCAATACAAAATTTTAAAGATCCATCAGGCTTCGGCACCAGGACTATGGGGCTATTCCAGGGACTCTTTGACTCCTCTATTACTCCCATGTCCAACATCTCCTGGACTTGTGCCACTACTTCCTGTCTCTTGGCTTCAGGCAAGCGATATGGCCTTTGACGAACTAATTTCCCAGGTGGAGTTATTATTTCATGGGCAACCAAACATGTCTCCCCAGGTATGGGTGTCAAAACATCTGGGAATTCTTTAAGCAATTTCCTAATTTCTTCCTGTTGTACCACTGTCAGGTCCTCACCTATTTGGGGCTCTGATTTTTCTTTACAATCAGATACCTGGGATCCCAAATCTTCCTCTTCATTCACCTCTCTCTCTCGGGCACAGGTGGCAGCTAGGCTTTTAACCCCTTTGACATCAGTAGAACCAAAGCCTTTGGTTCCACGTTCAGAATTCTCCAGGGATGTGACCTCCTCCACAGGTGGAAAACCCAGCCTCTCACAGATCAATTGGGCAATTCTGTCTCCTGTCTTCACGTGATAATCATTCTGTCCAAAGTTAAATAACAGAACTTTAATATTGCCCCTGTAATCGGGATCAATTACTCCCGCACCCACATCGATGAAATATTTAAGGGCTAATCCGGTATTTCCACTTGGAGACCGGTGTCAACCAGGGCTCTCCCTTGGCTAGGTACAGTCACATTTTCTATGCTGCACAGGTCAAACCCAGCAGCTTGAGGGGTTGCCCGCTTAGGAGCTTGTGCCTTCTCTGTGACCCTATGGTACTTTAGGACGAATGTCTGCTTTGGAGTAGCTTGGTCTTCTGGACGCTTAACCATCTTTTTAGCTGGGGTCTGAGGACTTCCAAATAAAGGCCCGGGAGCTATTACCATTAAACCTTCTCCCTCCTTCTTTCCTAGTCCTTCCACTAGACCCTGCTTAAATCTTGGCCAGTCTCTTCCTAGAACCAAATCAAAGGGTAGCCTAGGCACCACTGCTAACAGGACTTCCTCTTGTCCCCCCAGGCACTTAACCTTTAGCCTATAGGTGGGATATGATGTTGCAGCACCATGAATGCATCTGATGTGAACTTGGCTTTCAGGGGTTCTAGGCACAAATCCTTCTTGGGCCTCTATCCTCTTCCAAAGCCTTTTTGACATCATACTCTGGTCTGCCCCAGAGTCTAACAAAGCATTTGTGGTAATTCCTTGCACATCAACCATCAAAAGAAATCCTTCTTTGGGCTGTTTTAAATCCACACCCATTAAGCTAGTGTGTGTCTGGCATCTCTTTTTTAAATGTCCCCGTTTTGCACACTTGAAACATTTCTTTCTATTCCACTGTGTCATCTGGTTTGATACAGTACATTCATTTTCAGAAACATTTTTAATTATTTTCTTTTCTGATACAGCACATCTTGCCTCAACACCAATCTTCAGAGGGCCACCCATTCTATGGCAAGCCTGCGTGGCTTCCAAGAATCTCTCTGCTAGCATGGTTGCCTCTCCAAGATTTTGGCAATTTTGCTGTATAAGGAAAGTGTGCAAATCTTTAGGCACCCCAGACATAAATTGTTCCAGCATTATAATGTCTAATAACATTTCTACCGTCTTTTGCTCAGGCTCCAACCATTTTACAGCTGAACCTCTGATTCTCTGATTCAGAGCCCTGGGTGTTTCACCCACTCTCAATGTAGTAGCTCTAAACATTCGCCTATACTCTGAAATAGACAACCCTAGGCGATCTCTAATAGCTGCCTTTACATCCTTATAATTTAAAGCCTGGGCTGCTGGCATTGCTCTGTAAGCTGCAAGCGCCTCTCCAGTTAATGAGGCTGCCAGCCTTACTGCCCACTGGGTCTCTGGCCATGCTAATGCTTGTGCCACTCTTTCAAAAGACTCTAGAAAATCATCAACATTATCATCTGGAGTTAACTTCCCAAAACTAAATGCCCCAATCCCTTGATTGAGTCCCACACTGTCCACATGTGGTGTACCAGTATTCACTGCTGGTCTTGCATCTGTTCCACTTTGGTTCTGCAGCTGAACTAGGGCTTGCACCAGATCAAGCACTGGCTTCTGCTGGTCCATTATGGCTTTCATAGCAGTGTCCTGAGCCTGCTGTGCTAGCTCCTGTTGCCTGCTAAACTGTGCTACCATCCAATCAGCTAGTTCCCTTAGATCCATCTTGAACCCTGCAAGAAGCAAAGAAAAAAAAACCCCAAAGTGCACCACCTTCCAAACAGGTGTGGGTTTTTTTCTACTTTTTTTTTTTTCAATTACCCCTGTGCTTACTCCCATCCACCACTAGACATGCCCAGGTATTTATTACCTTGTGCTAGTGATGAATCCAGCTCTGCGCAGGGTCTTTTCCTCCTGGGACATCCACTTCTCCTCCAAAGTGCAGTTGAGGGAAAATCTTTTTTTCCAGCTTTAAACTTGAACTTTAGTTGTAATCCTCAGCAAGTAAATCCCCTTTGTGCAAAAGCAATCCTGCCAACTATGCCATTTGTCAGACGGCTGCCTGGGTGGGAATCTTCACAGTCTTGGCAAGTGCATATATTTATATGATTTGCAAGGTATTGTGGGCAATGTAGTTATTCACACCAGACACAGCTGCTGACAATAATTTAGTTGTGCTCTTGGGTAAAGCCAATAAGATATTTATTTATGGGGTTATTTCTCCCAACACAGATATGCTTGGTAGCACATAAATCAGGTAACTTGCTTTCAGTGTTAACTTGGAAAAACAAAGTCAAAATCAGGAAAACAGCAAATGAAAAGCCACAAAGCAAGAAACAAACTGTTCTTTTCAGGTTAACTTCTGATTACTTCCCACATAGATTCAGAAGTGATTCTCTCCTAGCTCACAAGCAATTAGGTAAGGCTTAATTGCTAGCAGTTATCCAGCTGAAACCCCTTAGCTGGCTTGCTTTCTACTGTGTGGGTCAAATCCTGCTTCAGGAGCTTTTCTGAGTCGATTAAAGAACAAATTTGTATTTCTTTATGATGGTTGCTGTACTTTATAACAGAAAGTTACCAACGGAGTTTAGATAGAGAGCAGTCCATATAAACAGGATCTTCATCTGCTATTATTCCCCCTTGTTCAACAAGCATGGGTTCAATATCATGGATTGACACAGATGAATCTCTCAATGGAGCACTTTCAGGAGAATACTTGTTTCCCTGCTGTCTTTCAAGGTTATAGCTAGGGCATAGATCAGTGTTCATACCTGAGCTTCCATTGCTGTTAGAGTTCCTCTCTATATAGCCTGGCCAGTATGTAGTCCAGTTCTTATGTCCAGCCTTCCAATCCAGATCCCTGGACACTGGATCTCTCTTCACATACCTTCTGGCACAGGTCTTAGGGTCCCTTCCACGTGCAGCCGTCTCCCTCACAGGTAGCCTCTGGTGATTCCTAGCTCTGCAGCACCATTCCTCTGGCTTTCCCCAGTCCAATGGTGTATGCTGGCCCTTGGAATACCTCCCAGTATACGTACTGCTTTGGACTCTTCTAGACCTCTCAAAGGCTTTTCTCCTCTTTCTTCCAGAGGGTCTCTTTCCCTCTCTGTCCGTCCGGTTTGGCTTCTGCTTCTGATGATCCTTCAGATGAAACTGATGATCCTTCTCTGGATATCCAAGGTGATCATGAAGATGGTCATCTGTAGAATAAACTCTACTCTTATTCTGCTTAGATGAGCGCTCCTCCCTAACACAGCGCAGCTGTGCTGAATCAGGCCCTGCCCTTTGAGATGAGTGCTTAGGGATTACCTCATAGCCCTCCTGATTGAACACACATTTCCCCACTTCAGCTCCTCTAATGGCTGTTGGAAACCTGGTGCATTCTGGAACTGGTAGTCTTTTATGGGAAAATTCTGTTTTCTTATTTCTACCAGAACTGACAGGTTGCTTGTTCAGAGTCACTTCACCTTTTCTATAGCTCCTTCCTATGATAAGCTTCCTTATCACAGTACCTGCTGGCACAAAATGAGGCTCACCTATTGCTGGTTGGATCAGTGAGACGCTCCCAAAGATGACATGGTGAATCCCCATGTCACTGATAGAAACTAATGTCAATCAAAAAAGAACCACCAATCATGAAGGAGATAACCCACAAAAATGGGAAACCCCTTACCCGATTGGTTCATCATTAAAACAAACTGGGCCAATCGATTTCTTGATTCAAACCGGTAGGATGAACTGAATTTAATTCATGAATCCATCGCTGCTCACACCATTGTAGTCGGGCTACCCGATCACCCCCGCATGGATCAACTAGGACATGATCAATAACCGTCCAAAGTAATTCACCAAACGAATGGTTCTTCTCCATACAATGCTCCACAATGGGTGCAGAAAGCACCTGTTGCCGAACACAAGAGGCATGTTTGCCTATCCGAATTTTAATTGGACTTGTGTTACGGCCAACATAAATCAAGGGGTAGACACATTGGATAATATAAACTACAAAAGTAGACGAGCACGAAGTGAGCTACCTCTGGTGGTAAAACCGGTTTGGTTGGGGATCAACCCAAGTGATCCCTGAAATAGTAGTTGTACAAAAAACACAGTTTGGACATGGGAAATGGCCCCTAGAAACTCCAGGACGAGTGGGTCTATCAATCTGAACAGTGGATTTCACCAACATATCTCGTAAACTGGATGCTCTAGTAAAAGCAGTCATCAATGGTTGAGCAAAACAAGAATGTACAGATAAAATTAACCAATATTTACGGAGAATGTCCATGACAGCAGTACTTTGAACCATGTAAGGGAGAACCCCCACAATCCGTTCCATGGTGGTATCATCAGGGGTTGGAGAAGTGGATTGAAATAACCAGTTCCGATGCGTATATCGAGCCCATCGGTAAGCTTGATCCACAACCAAAAGAGGATACCCCCTAGCTAGCAAACGTATCTTCAGATCCCACGCATGATGTTTAAAATCTGTGAGGGAAGAACACAGACGACGAACTTACTAATGAATAAAATGGATATCATCAGTCTGGTGTGGTTAAGCTAAAAATCTTATCCTCCCTCGATGTTATCCAACAAAAAATAATATTAAGGAGATCACTAGTGGACTGGTTCAGGGTCTTTTTGTTTTTTATTTTGAGTATAGCACATTGTACCACAGGGCTCAGTACTGTGGTACTGCAGAGCCTATGCAAACAGAAAAAAAGGTTTTAAATTCAGAAAAAAGATTCCAACACCAGATGCGACATTACGAGGAGCCAGATAGGGGGAGCAAGAGAGACCTTCCAAGGCCTAGAGAACCGCACCCCAGAGCTTGTGATGTGATGCCGGCCAACAGCCAATCCAGGAAAGGGGGAGTTCCTTTTAAGAAAGGCTGGGAAGTTGGAAATGGAAGAAGAAAAGGAAGAGGAGAGGAGAAGGAGAAGAAGGAGTCTTGGCAAAGAGACCCGAGAGGAAGGAGTTCCTGGCAAGGAGACACAGGGAGTCCGGTGCAGCAAGATACCAGGAGTTCTTGGCAAAGAGACACTGGGAGGAAAGGTACTAGGAGAGAAGCAGAGGTCAGAGGTTTATCTGATGAACCAGTACCAGCAGACTCAGGACCCTGTGGAAGTTACCAGAAGGGTGGTGAAGTCATTGCCATAGGAGGTAACATTCCTTATTCAAGGAGAAAGAGGTATGGGTGTGAAAGAGAGATAACTCCACCCGAAGGCCAGCTGGACAGTGGAAGGCCTGCTACTCGAGTAAGGCTGAATTGCAGCAGGACTAGGCCTCAAACCTCAGCTCACTGGGATAGGCCTGGAGAACAAGGTAATCCACATTTTTATACTTCTAATCGTTATAACCTGGTGACACAGGGAGCACAAGGAGCAAGGGTGTGCTCGCCTTATCAAGCTGTTTGTAAGACAAGATACAAGCTTTTACCAGATAAAAGACTGTTTAATACAAGGCACCAAGACAAAGGAAGGTATTCTCATAGCAAGCATTCGTATGACCGAGGCCCAAACCTAGGCCCAGAACATTGGAGGCTGATACAAGCTGTGTATGAAAAGCCTCAGCGTATTTCACCAGACTGCACTGATACAGAGTCACAGCTCTCAAACCCACAGCCCATGCAGGTGGAATTTATTGAGGACCCTTCTGAAGTGCCCATGGATTGTAGCTACTGTCAGGCAGGAAGCCTAGAATCCCTGCCTAGTGTATAAAGCAGGGCTCAGCAAGCAAAGACTGTGTGTTTTAAATGTATGAATTCCTGTGAAGATAACAGTGGATAAAGTAATCTGGTTATGTTTCTTTTCTACCTGAAGTAAGGTTTCTTTATGTTGACGTAGATTCCACTACCTGAATCATTGTGCATTAAGGGAAATAAAAAGCCTTTCTTTCCCTACCCTTGGACTTTGTGTTTACTTGAAGCTTTGGTACACGGAAGGTCACTGGGAACAGATATCCAGACCCCGCATGCAGGAACCAAACTCAAACTAGAAAAATAACTCATGTCCACCCGACCTGCCTTAACCACCTTTGACCACTAGGGCGGCGGTGCGACAGTACCCACTATTTCATTTAGAGTTAACCAATCTACTGCATTTGATATAGGTCCCTTGAGCCCTGTAAATTTCCAGCAAGTTGGAGTGCAAATTAAAGCTTCAAAAAAACTCCAACCTCCTGAAGGAGTCTTGCAACCTGAATCCTTCACATTTCTCTGTCACTGCTACCTTCATCAGTCTACTGTAACTGCTCTCAGGCTTGCCTCATTACTGCTATTTGCTCCTTCTCAGATGATTTGGGTGGTTCATGCTACCCTTCTTTCTGTATTGCTCTCTGACGAGTATTCTTTATATATATTGTTACAAGCCAGGGTCTGGCATGCACTACATGAGGTACATCATCTTCAGGAGTCTGAAGCTAATGCAATTACTTGAGGTGCATTGGCTTCAAAGCTCCTGCTGCTATGCTTGGAATAAAAGTCCACACCACTTTAGATTGTCAGTTTTATTTATTTCCAACTGCTGGTTTCATAAGTCTCTAAGGCAGCTGGGCGTGTCCCATCCACATGTCTTCCAGTCAGACACATATATAAATTAAAACAACAATAAAAAGAACAACCAAAACCCCCCTGCACTAAGTGCAGTCTCTGATTAAAGTGTACAAAACAGCAAAGTGAGCCAGTCTAGGTTTCCCACACAGTTCTTTCCACTACACCAACCAGCTGTTCTCCCATTGGAATCAAACTCGGGCTGCTTTGCCGTCTCTAATCCAACCCTCTTGAAAGGGTTTTCTCTTTTACACACTTCCCCCAATGGCAATGTTCAACACTGAAAACAGCTCATCACAGCAATTCAATTCATTCCACTCTCCACATCTGGGCAAACCCTTACTCCTTCCTTATACATTAAGGTAGGATTGGGGAAGCCTTCCACCCACTTCTTCCCTAAGTATTCCCTCCTACCCAGTCCACATTAAACAAAAAAGCTGTCAAGGCCACTCACATTCTTAATGGCATAGCTTCCTGATATGCCTTCTCATCAGATATGCAGTCCCATGGTTCTGTTTCTCCAAGTTCCACGGGTTCAGGTCAATATAAGAACATAAGATATACCATACTGGGTCAGACCAAGGTCCATCAAGCCCAGTATCCTGTTTCCAACAGTGGCCAATTTAGGTCATAAGTACCTAGCAGTTTCCCCAAAAGGTTCTTCAGGAATTGTGGGAAGCTCACATAGGGGTTGACTCTAGGAGCTCCCATGATCTTTGGGAACAGTCTCACATACTCCTCATCCAGCCATGGAGGTTTGTCTGCAGCAGGCAGTCTGCCATATCCTCTTCCCCACCCAGTCCCTGACTCCATCACTTTGACCTAGATCCCAGTGCATTGTGCAGGGAGATTTGTAAAACCCGTGCTGGATCATGCACAGCTCTTCCTCTTAGGACTTACCCTGGGCCCCTCTTCCTCTCCTGACTCGGGTTTGTTGCCACTGTCCTTGCTTTGTAATTGATATTTTACTGAGTTGATACACTAATATTCCCTCATTTTCCTGTTTTGAAGTCTTATATTTGCACTGTTGCTATTGCCAGTGTAACCCTTTTAAGCAGGCCAGTTTGTTCTTCCAAAGATTACTACTATTCCTACAACACTGGCTTTCCTCATCTTTTTAAAGTGCTTTAAGAAGAGATACAAAGGGGTTTTTCCCCCATTACAGAAGTCCTCAATGTCTGCAGGTATTCCTGTTGCGTGGTACAAACGTCTAGCCTGTGCTGCTGTGTTGATGCTTTTCAGATGTCTTAGGAACTTCTAGCCTATCTTGCTTCTATAGTGACTCTCTTCAGGTGTTTAGGGTCTTCTAGCTGATTGAAATGCTCTATTAGTCCTCTTGGGATGTCTATGTGCCTTGAAGGACTACTGAGAGAAGCTGCTCCTGCTAGAAAGGAATTTCTCAGACTCTTGGGTTAAAAGGAATTATTTGGGTTTAAACTGATACAATTTCTGTCTATTTTATTTTTATTTATTTATTTAGCATTTTTCTATACCGCACTTTTCAACATCAGCGCGGTTCACAAATAACACAAATGTCCAGTGTGGGGGGTCTACATTGGACTTACAGTAGAACAAGGAATTTAAACTTGGTGAACAGGTAAAACTATATACATATTGGTATTTTAAAGTTCTGTGTTTTATAAAGCCCGTCAGGGCACTGGGTAGAAAGTCAGCTTTTACTTAAAACAAGCTCCAAAGGTTAGTCAGGGTATTGTGTAGGAAACCAGCTTTTATTAAGTGTTTCTTTCCCTCCCACCCCAGGCATAATCTTAGATTTATAGGCTCTTAAACCTATTAAAGGGAAAGAGGTGGTTAAATTCAATTTCAGGTTTAGCTGGTTATCCTCATCAGGCATAGATTAATTAAAACCATGAAAGTAATCTTGAGGTGAACAGATTTCCTTAAACTTATTAGATTTAATTACATTGGTACAACTATCCCTAGCAACTTTAAGTAAGTAAACAACATAAATATCTAAACATTGTTAAAACTAAGATGCAGACAGCATAGAAACATAGAAACAGAGAAAAATGACGACAGAAAAAGACCACATGGCGTTTCTAGTCTGTCCTTCCATATCAACAACTACAACAGTCCCCTTTTTTTCTTTAGAGATCCTCTGTGTTTGTCCCATGCTTTTTTGAAATCAGATACCGTCCTCATCTCTACCACCTCCACTGGGAGACTATTCCACAGATACACCACTCTTTCCGCAAAGAAATATTTCCGTATATCACTCCTGAAT
The DNA here is from genome assembly GCA_033557465.1 of Ichthyophis bannanicus. Classification (NCBI taxonomy): domain Eukaryota; kingdom Metazoa; phylum Chordata; class Amphibia; order Gymnophiona; family Ichthyophiidae; genus Ichthyophis; species Ichthyophis bannanicus. Next base: position 19,734,081 of record CM066051.1, on the reverse strand, counting down.
CTATCCCCCTTCACCCTCACCCCATGTCCCCTCGTAGCAGAACTTGCTTTCAATCAAAAGAGGCTATGGGGGCTATCCAGTCTTGCACTGAATGCCACATATATGATTGTCTCTCAGTTGGTTAGAGGTCTTATGTATGCAGTAGGTGCAGGGGAACACGTCCAATCTCTGGAGGCTAGAGTAGCAGACTTGGAGGAACTACGGAAGATAGAGAGGTATACAGATGAGACCTACAGGGATGTAGCACTGAAGTCCAACCTCCAGTCTGGCAGCCTCTCTGCTTTCATGGAGGAGAGAGACCACATGAAAAGAGAGGATCACCTTGGGGTGCCAGGAAATGATCCTGTAGCTAGGAACTGTCCTGCAGTTGATGTAATTCCCTCTCATATTGAGGAGGTTACTCCAGGGCCATGTGCCCATGAGGGAAGGGTTAGGATTGCCGTTATATTTCTCAATGCAATCATTAGGCATGCAGATGGAGGAGTGGTCTAGTGGTTAGGGCAGCAGCCTAGAGATAGAAAAACCAGGATTGAAATCCCACTGGCACTTCTTGTAGCCTTAGGCAAGCCACTTAACACTCTAATGCCTCAGGTACAAAGTTAGTTTACAAGCCCTTTGGTACAGAAAAATGCAGACTGTACCTAATTCAAAGTTATCTAGATCTTCTCCTGGAAAGGTGTGAGTTAAATACTACTAATAATATATAAAATAGTTGGCTGATGGATGTGAAGATTGCCTTGTAACATGCCTTCCTACTGTAGTTCAAAGGTAGTGGACCTCAAACACCACCTAGACAAGGTTTTAGAATGCACTGGGGATGAGCCTGTTGTCTTGGTACATGTTGGTACAAATGGCATAAGAAAGTATTGTAGGGAGGGTCTGGAAGCCAAATCTAAGCTTTTAGGTAGGATGTTGAAATTCAGAACTTCCAGGGTAGCATTCGCAGAAATGGTTCCCGTTCCATGCCCATGATCGAAAAGACAGGCTTGGTTGAAACAATGGTGCAAGGAATAGGGGTTTGGATTTTTTAAGAACTGGGCAACATTCTAGGGAAGGGGGGTGGGTGCTTTTCCAAAAGGATGGGCTCCACCTTAACCGAGGTAGTACCAGGCTGCTGGCATTAACCTTTAAAAAGGAGTGAGAGCAGCTTTTAAACTAGATAATAGGGGAAAGCCAACAGCTGCTCAAGAGTACATGGTTCGGAAGGATGTATCCTTGAAAGATATTAACAAAAGAGTAAAGTTAGGACATCTTCATAAGGAGGTTCCAATAAAGATAAAAGTAACCCAGACGCCTTTAAGTACAGAGCAGACAGAACTGAAAGATTCAAAATTACCCCTGTCAACTGATAACCAGATTGCTAATATGAACAAAATACAGCTTCTGAAATGCCTGTATGCAAATGCTAGAAGTCTAAAAAAATAAGGTGGGAGAGTTAGAATATATAGCACTAAATGAAAGGTTAGACATAATTGGCATCACAGAGACCTAGTGGAAGGAGGACAACCAATGGGACATCGTGATTCTTTGGTACAAAATATATTGTAATGATAGAGTAGATTATATCGGTGGAGGGGTTGTGCTCTATGTTAAGAGAGGGCATCGAGTCACACAGGATAAAAGTTTTGCAGGAAACAAAATACACTACAATTACTATGGATAGAAATTCCATGTAAAAAAGGGGAAGGGAATGTGGGCATGTACTACTATCCATCTGGCCAGAATGAACAGATGGATGATAAAATAATTTACAAAAAACAGAGAGGCTAACAAAAGTTATAATATAGTAATAATGGATGATCTAAATTACTCTGGTATCGACTCGATCAATATCACAACAGGACATGCTAGGGAAAAAAAGATTCCAGATTAAATAAATGACTGCTTCTTGGAGCAGCTGGTTCATGAACTGACAAAAGGGGAAGCTATTTTGGACCTAGTCCTTAGTGGAACACAGGATCTGGTGCAAGAGATAATGGTGTTTGGGCCACTTGGCAATAGTGGACATAGCATGATCACATTCAATTTAATAAATGGAGGGCGGACAGCAAGGAAATCGGCAGCGCTACTTTTAACTTTCAAAAGAAAGACTATGATAAAATGAGGAAAATAGATAAGAAATAAACTAGAATGAGTAGCTGTAAAGATTAAAAATTTACATCAATCATGGGCGCTGTTTAAAAATACTATCTTGGAAGCATAGAGCACAAGTACTCCACTTTAAGAAAGGTGGAAGGAAAGCCAAACAACTGCTGGCATGATTTAGAGGTGAGGTCAGATAGGCTCGTGTAACCAAAAATGAATCTTTCATGACATTTTATTTAAATCTTATTTAAGTATTTTTTATATACTGCTTTTCTACCATTCAAAGCAGTTTACATATAACAAAATCTAAACAAGGCAAGGAATGCATACTTTGTACAATGAAAAAAAATATTACATAGGTTAATGGGGGTCATGGGGTCACTATATACATTTCAACAAAAAGTTACACTCGCAAATGAAGAAAACGGGAAACAACATAAGCACTGGCAAGTTAGAAATAAAGCACTGATAAGGCAGGCCAAGAGAGAATTTGAAATAAAAACATTTTCAAGTGCATTCATAGCAAAAAAAACCTCTGAGAGAGTGACTTGGAACATTAGATGATAGAGGGGTAAAAGGAGCACTAAAGGAGGACAAGGCCCTAGCAGAGAGACTGAGTGAATTCTTTGCTTCGGTCTTTACCCATGCCTGAAATTGTATTTAAAGGTGAAGTATCAGAAACAAATATTGATAAACCAGGAAGATGTATTAGAACTATTTGATAAACTAAAGAGTAGCAGATCACTTCCACTGGATGGTATACATTTGAGGTTGCTAAAAGAACTGAAATATGAGATTGCAGACCTACTATGAATAATCTCTTCCATTCAAGGGACCAGTTCCATGTGCAAGATGTCTGCACACTGAATCCCTCATGAAACAAGTGGAGGAGATCAGAGAAGAGGTGGTGAGGTTGAGAAGCATCCGAGACCGTGAGAAGTACAATGATGAAATGCTTCTTGAAGCATCCAAGCTCTCCGATAGAGTTGAAGATAAGATGCTACAGAATGAAGAGAGTTGGACACGAGTCATCAGAGCCTGCAGAATCAACAAACCAGCTCCTCCAGTCCTCAAATTGAAGAACCAGTATGTAGCCCTGGAAGTGGAGGAGGTGAAAGCATCCCAGGAAAGGGAAAAATCGGAGCTCAAGCACCTCAATGTTGTGGAATCAGTGACAACAAGAAAATGAAGGGTAGTGGTGGTTGGTGACTCTCTTCTGAGAGGTACTGTGGCATCCATCTGCAGACCGACTTTATGTCCAGAGAAGTGTTGCTGTCTGACAGGTGCCAAAATCCGAGAAGTTATGTAGAGTTTGTCAAGACTCATCTAGTCTACAGACTGTTATCCGATGTTGCTCATCCATGTCAGCTCATCCATGACGGCTAGATATCCCTCTGAGCATATCAAAAATGACTTCATGGCTCTGGGACAGAGGGTGAAGCAGATCGGTGTGCAGGTGATGTTCTCTTTAATCCTCCCTGCTGAGGGTAAAGACTGAGGCAGAGAAGCTCACATCCTGGAGATGAATGCATGGCTGTGTGGATAGGATCAAGAGCATTTGGTTTCCTGGACCGTGGGATGGTTTTCCAAGGATTGAAGAGCAGAGGTGGCATCCACCTATCCAAAAGGGTCAAAGTGTCTCCTGCAGCAGACTGGCTAACCTTCTGAAGAGGGATTTAAATTAGATTCATTGGGGATGAGTGAAGAAAGCACCCAGGTAAGTATTTATTTATTTATTCATTTAACGTTTTTTATATACCACTTTTCAGTCTTATCAAAGCGGTTTACAGTGAAATAGAACAAGTATTACATGGAACGGTATAAAGAACTATTTACATTTAACTGTTTACAACGTTACAACTATTTACATTAGAATGGAACTTAGTTTGAAGCGACATTGTGTTGGGAGGGGACAGTTGAGCAGGGATTTCATTCCTGCGATTGTGTACTTCATATGTTGTCATAGTGTTCAGTGAAAAGGTAGGCTTTTAGATATTTTCTGAAGTCAGCGATGTCTGTAATAGCTCTTAGGTGGTGTGGGAATGAGTTCCATAGTGACAGGGTATAATATTTGAATACCCTGTGAAGCAATCTTTGAAAGGAGCTGGTCGGTATGAAGGCAGTTGAGAGAGTGTTTTGGTTGAACTTCCTCCTTGATCGTGTGTCTGGAACTCTTTTGATTATTTTGTTTAAACATTCTGCAGACCGGTTATTTATTATCTTGAAGGCCATCATTATGGCTTCATATTTTATTCTAGATTGTATGGGTAGCCAGTGGAGGTCTTTTAAGGCGGGGGTGATATGCTCATGTTTCTTTGTTCCTGTAATTAATCTAGAGCATGTATTTTGTGCAAGTTGCAGCGTATGTGTTGTACTTTTGGGTAGACCATGGAGTATCATATTGCTGTAGTCTAGCTGGGAGGTGATTATTGCCTGGCAGACAGATCGGAAGTGGTTCTGTTCTAATATGGGTCACAAGTTTTGCAGTATCTTCATTTTGTAGTAGACTTTGGAGGTGGTTTTGTTGATGTGGACTCGATCGTCTTCCTCCGGCCTTGCACAGCTCTCCCGAGTTGGATTGAGCTCGCCGGAGCCGGATTCCACCAGCGCGGCCTCTGCCCAATCGGCGCAGCCCTCCAGCGATTTAAAAGAGGCGACTTCAGGCGCACGGACCCCAGGACCCGATCGTCTTCCTCTGGCCCTACACAGCTCTCCTGAGTTGGATTGAGCTCACCGGAGCCGGATTCCGCCAGCACGGCTTCCGCTCAATTGGGGCAGCCCTCCAGCGATTTAAAAGAAGCGCCTTCAGGCACACGGACCCCAGGACTCGATCGTCTTCCTCCGGCCCTGCACAGCTCTCCCGAGTTGGATTGAGCTCACCGGAGCTGGATTCCTCCAGTGCGGCTTCCGCCCAATCGGGACAGCCCTCCAGCGATTTAAAAGAAGCGCCTCCAGGCGCACCCGCACCGGCGGACGCAAGCCTGAGGCCCTCACCAGAGGGCCCTTTGGCTCAGCCCTTAGGCTAAGGCCAAACCTCGAGGCCTATAACCCCAGGGCTGAACCGCCGGCCATACCAGAACGACGCACAGACCAAGCGATTAACTTGACCCAATTAGCCAGATTCTGGCTGTGCCACCCAGAGAACCTAGCAAGAACCAACAACAAGCCCGAGCACAAGTGACCTATGACAGTCGCACAGGAAATCTCGCCAGAATCACGGTACTGTATATCACCTCCAGCAAAATGCATAATTTAGAAGGGACTGGTTACTAATTATTGGGACTGATTACTGACTCAAAAGCACCTGATTGCTTGCATGTACCTCACTGCCGATCGTTCTGTATTTCACTGCTGAGTGTACTGTGAGTATTTCAATGCTGATTGCATGCAAGTATTTTCGCCGCTGTCACTAGATAGTTGCCATAGAACAAACTAGCTTTTACAGGACTGTACAGGATACACATAGCCTGTGTAGAACACATACACGCCCCGCCAGTATACACCTCCTCAGCAAGGAAAGGCCTGCCACACACAGGACACACCTAACCTCAACTCAAAATGGCCATATCCCTTATAACCCTAACCAGTCTATACCTCCTCAGCAATGTCCTTAATGGCTCTCTCTCCTCTACCTCCAACCAAAACCCGATTCCGATTGTACGTGGCCAAGGAAGGAGACACTACAGTAACACACACCATACACCAACAGAACCCTCCCACAAAAACCAAAGGGGAGCAAAACCAGAACCCACGCAACCCGAAGTGTGCCCTCATAAACGCACGGTCAGTCCGCAAAAAGTGGCCAGTCATCACCGACCTCATATCACACCTCGAGCTAGACATCCTGCTAGTGACGGAATCCTGGCTCACTGTTTCAGATTCAGTCCTCATCAACCAAATCATTCCCCCTGACTTCTCAATCCACACTTGCCACAGAGCAGACCGCAGAGGAGGTGGTACATTCATTCTGGTAAAAACGGATCTCCAATATCAAACGATCAGCTCTAACAGCTCAACACACCTTGATGTGATCACCATATCCAACAACCACAGTACCATCAACCTCATCTACAGATCCCCCAGCCTCATCCCCTGAAGTCCTCGCAAATATAATTGACCTAGCTTCCAACCCCAAGAACACACGCAAGCTGAACTGGGTACTGGGAGACTTTATCCTACCAGCCCTGCAGGATAACCACTCCAAAGCCTTCCTTGAAGCACTCAACAACCTGGGCTATGAACAAATAATGAATGCCCCCACCCATCGAAAAGGTAACATACTAGACCTCGTCTTCATCCCTCGACTAGATGTGAGCTCGAACCACAATTTCAACGTAATCATCTCCCCTGTCCCATGGTCGGACCACAATCTAATCAGATTCCAAATAGGATTCCAAATAGGATTCCAAATAGGATAGTGAATGGACAAAGAAAATAACTGAGAAATCAGCAGCACTCACAGGACGTTTAGGACCCTTTGACAAAGAGGCGATCATCAAAGATGTTCTTCCTAACATCACAACTGCGTCACTGAACCTGGAAGATGTGATGGCCTCATGGAACAACAGCCTGAGCTCCTTTGCATGCTTACCTATCCCAGCCAAACCACATGCCTCAGATCAGCGACCAAGAAGTAGAAAACCTGCATGCTGGTACATAACCGAGCTACTGTCCTCACTACTCCTGCTGAGGAAACTAGAAAGGAGATGGCGACACACACGGTCCCCAGCAGAACAGACAGCCTACACCTCCCAACTGTAGACACACTGGAACTCAATATCAACAAAAATGAAAGAACATCACTCTGAACTCTTAAGCCGATCATTGAACAAACCCCACAAGCTTTTTAATATAGTTAAGACCCTAATGAAGGAACCCTCATCCTCCCAACCAGCCATGATCCACCCCCAGGACTACGCAGACTACTTGCTGGCCAAAACCAACAACGTCAGCAAAGCCACGCTGTCCAGCCCCAGTAACAACCCAGCCCAACTTAAGCCACTTACCTCTCTCATGGCACCATCGGCTGCAAGTATTGAAGACGTCATCGCTGTCATCAATGCCACTACTGCTCCAAACGACCCTTGTCCAGCATTCTGGATAAGATCGCTACGTAAAGAGATCAGCCCTATACTAGCCAAGATCATGGACTTGTCCTTCTCTATGGGGCTATTCCCATCATGCCTCAAGCAGACGTCAATCCGGCCTCTTCTGAAGAATACCAAACTAAATCCCCAGAAGGTAGAATCATACCGACCAATATCGTGCATTCCGCTGCTAGCAAAGATAATCGAGAAGGTTGTCCAACGTCAAATACAAGACCACATTGACTCTACAGCTCCTCCTGACCCATGCCAACATGGCTTTAGGGAATCACATGGCGTTGAAACTCTCCTTGCCACACTCATCAACACATTGATCATGGGGATTGACAACATCAAACAAGGATATGCTTTAATTTTCCTGGACATTGCTGCTGCGTTTGACTCCATAAACCATGAGCAACTCCTAATACGGCTTCAGGATAAGGAAATTAAAGGCACAGCATGGAGTTGGTGCAAATCCTATCTAACGGACAGATGGCAGCAGGTACGGGCAGGATCCACAACCTCTGAACCATTCCAACAAAAACATGGTGTACCCCAGGGCTCCTCACTCTCTGCCCTCTTATTCAACATATACATGCAACCCATATGTGAAATAATCCGCTCATTTAACATATCATGCCTGATCTACGCAGATGACGTACTACTCTTCACCCCATTCACGATTGACCATCCTGACTTCTCCCCACTAGTAAAATGCTTCGAGGCTGTAACCGACTGGCTCCACTCACAGAGTCTCAATATAAACTTCAGCAAGACGGACATACTATTCATTAAAGAAATCAATCCTTTTCACCATCGCCGACCTTAAAGACAAGGGACGCTGAACTCCCAAGTAGACCCACCATCCGATATCTAGGCGTTACGCTAGTCCAGCAGCTCAAATTTAAAATGCACATCAGCAACACCATCAAGCAAATTTACCACAAAATACGAACATTGCAACATTGACCCCTGCTGCAACCAGATGACTTCAGAACAGTTTTTCAGGCACTGGTGACCCCCCACTTCGACAACGCCAATGTGACCCTGCATGGCCTACCCAAAAACACGCTAAACCCACTACAGCTTGCAATGAACGCAGCTGCACGCTTCCTACATGGAGCCTCTAGAAGGGAGCACATCACCCCAATCCTAAAGGACCTGCACTGGTTACCAATTTACTGCCGGCTCACCTATAAAGTAGTCCTGATGACCTTCAAGGCCATTAACAAAATGTCTGCTACCTCCCTAACGGATCTTCTCTACCCCACTCCAGCAAACAGAGCAAGGAGGTCATTTGCCACCAATACCCTACAGACCCCTAATGAAATAACAAAATGCACCCAGGCAACAAAGAACAGAGCCTTTAAGTTCTATGCTCCCAGCTGCTGGAATGCGCTCCCAACCACCATCCGGGTGATCACGGATCTCACCCAATTCAGAAAAGCACTAAAACACCACCTCTGTCTCCTACACTACTCACAACCCAGTAACTCAACTCCACCCACCATACACCCTGCTAGGCAATAGTAAGTTACAGATGACTCATGTTATATTGGAGATAATTGTAGATAGCTGTAGATAGTTTTTCCCCAGTTTGAAATCCAAGTTGTATCACCCGTTCAATGTAAGTGCTTAACAGCTCTCCTGTTCCGCACAAAACTGTTATCTGTAAACTACACTGATTATAAAGAGTGCGGTATATAAAAGCATTAAAATAAATAATAAATAAATAAATACATGTGAGATTGGAAATTGAGCCTCTGGTCTAGATGTACTCCTAGATATCTTACCTCTTTCTTGATTAGAATTGGATGATTTCCAATTAGCAGATTACGTGGAGGGTTGAATGAGATGTTTCTTGTGATTATGAGGGCTTCATGTTTATTGTAGTTGATTGTTAAATTGCATTGTGCCAGCCATTTGGTTGTTTCTATCATGCATGAGGAGATGGTAGAGAAGTCTGGGTTCATGGTGTCAACTGTGGAGTATATCATCGGGTCATCTGCATTTAGGTGGTAATATATGTTGTGTTTCTGTATGATTTTGCAGACTGGCTGTAGTATATGTTGAAAAGTAAAGCAGATAATGCTGAGCCTTGAGGTAGGCCTTGATGTAACGAGAATGGTCTTGATTTGCTGCTCTTAGTCTTCACTTTTATCCTTCTGTCAGATAAATAGGAGTGGAACCAGTTCAGTGGGGTGTCACTTATTCCAATCTATGACAACCAGTTCAAGAGTGTGGAGTGTATTATTGAGTTGAATGCAGCTGATATATCAATGAAAATGATTAAGAAGCCATGCTTGATATTGTGGCGGGCGCGCCTCCACTAGGCAGTCGCCTAGTGAAGACAGGCTCCCATCTTGTATCTTTTAGCTTTAAACATGTAGTTGTGTATAAAAGCAGTCCAAGTGGTTTTAAAGCAACACAGGAATTTTTATTGATTTTTAACTTGGTGCAGTTTAGTAACAGTCCTTTGTAGAAGATTCCAAACTCAGCAACAGAAAACAAGGATATTTTCTCCCAAATAAAGTTCTTTACAAACAGTGTGTTTCAGTGGTATTATTTACAAGTAAATGTCTTTACTTCTTTCATTAGGAAATTTCTCATCTCAGAAACAACAGCTTTATTTGCAGTTAAAGCACACAACGGAACTCAGTAATTCTGTCGGCTCCCTTTAGCTGCTTCAGTATAAAACACTTCTCAGCTGGTCAGCACAGAACTCAATTGCATCATCTACTTCTCTTCAACAGACAGAGCTTTGCAAGTTTTAGACTAAGAGATTTCCTTTCTCTCTTTTCAAAGCTTTCAGCTATCATGAACCTGAGAACTGCTTCCTGAGATTCTTCCTAGTATTTTACTTCTTTCAATCAGCAGTAACACATAGAGCACATTCCATTTCAGAGCAAGTGGAATCAGGGTCATCTGCCTTATAATCCACCTCCATTTCTTCCTCTGCACTGCCTGATTGTGGAACTTGAATACGTTCAGGTACTTTAAGGTTTATATGCTTTAACAGCTTAAACAGTTTCTCCCATTAAACTGCCTTTCTTTCTCTTGGTAAAACATTACAGGCTTTGTTTGCTTGGCTTTATCTACAAAACCCTTCTTCCTGTTCTGCGTGCTAGCAGGTATAATTATTGATTTATTTATTTATTTATTTAGTGTACACTTATATCCTGCTACTTCCAGCGATCAGCAGCGGTTTGCTATACATAACAGTATGGTTGTACAGGCCATGGATTAAAACATACATAATGATTCAGTACAGGACACAAACATTCAGATTACAGGTTTACACTTGATTGCAAGACATTGATTTCACATGTATGTACATATTTACAGGTTGTTGGAGTCTATAGGTGTTTGACGTATAGTGCTCTTTCCTTGTGCATGGTGAAAGAGGTTATGTGGGATTGAAGTGTGTCTGGAAAAGATACGTGTTTAGCTTTTTTCTGAATACCAACAGGTCACTGATTGCTCTCAGCCTAATTATCTCCTCAGTATCTGAGTCAGAGTTATAAGCATTAACTCTTTCCAACTTTCCTCTCCTACCTTGGAACTTAACTGTGGGAGTTTCACAGCTGTGGCATCTGTTGGAGGTAGCGTCCTCTGAGTGAGAGCTGCTATCCTAGAAGAAGCTGAGCCTTCCTGTTCTAGCTTTCTTACAGCCAGCCTTTTGCCCTTCTCTCTCCTAGAAGGAAAGTACTCAGCCTGTCCTCTGGCCTTTCCCCAGCTGCTGCTTCTCAAGCTGTTCCCGTGGCTTCCAATACCTCCAAGGCTTCTAACAGTTCTACCGAGTCTATCATTTTCTGTTTGCTTAACCTTAAATGCTGGGCAGTGTGCCTCCCCCTCTGGCTCCACCCACAGGTGTCCCTTATCCTTACTTAGGGTTGCCATGGAGTCTGGGTGTGGCTTCAGCAAGCGTGGTTTCTTTCACTGCTTTTACTTTTGCACATGTGTTTAGGTAAGCCCATCCCCCTTAAAGAAGGAAAAGTTCCTTTTTCCTCTATTTCACAGGGCTGTGCTACACTCTCCTTACCACAATATATTCAGTCCCTTTAAGGACTGTGTTCATCAGGGATGTGAATAAGGTTTTGACTTCGTGAGATTCTCGGAATTCATGCTGCTGTGGATCAAGAGGGAAGTTTGAGTCTACATGGTCCTGGAGCTAACGCTGAACGGTCTTTTCAATTATTTTGGATAGAAACAGTATGCTGGATATTGGATGTTATGAAGATGGTAAGCTTGGGTCAGATGCTGTGCTCTTTAAGAGTGGTCTTATAGAGGAGATTTTAAGCTGTTGTGGCATAATTCCTTGTGAGAGGGAAAGGTTTACTATTCTGCAGTGCGTTGGTGCTAGTTCTTGAGACATCGCTTTTATCTAGGCAGTAGGGCAGGGGTGAAGGGGTGAAGTTATATCACCATTCTATGTAAAATGTTCTGTTCTTTTTAAACCGCCCCTGATCTTTGGAAGGGGCGGTATAGAATAATCTAATAAATAAAGAAAAGAAAAGAAAAATAAAGTTGTCGTGTTTAGGAATTTTAGTAAGTTGGTGCAATATTCTTCAGAGATTGAGTAAAACGCTGCTCAAATCTTTGAGGAATCTCCTTTTGATGTTGGTGAGGGAGGATGGTTTGGTAAGTTATGTAAGCATGTTAGTTTGCTTGGAAGATAACTTACTTATATTTCAGGGGTTAAGTAATCTGCATAATTGTTATGAGGTGCTTTGGTTAGATCTTTGACTATTGAGAAAAGCTCTCTAGGACGGTTTAGTGATTTCATTATGATTTTGTGTGGTGTTGCTTTTTATGGTCCAGTTTGTTGTATTCGTATTGCTTTGCTCTGTACTCTTGGCGATCTATCTATTCTTTGGTTCTTTGCCATTTTCATTCCAGTCTTCGCAATGTGTTTTGCTTGTCTCATATCTGAGGAGTACCATGGGGCTTTATTATCTCTACGAGATGTATTATTCTTAGGTGGGGGAAGGGCAATTGGTGAGATAGTGTCATTCCAGTTCAATATAAGTGTTGAAAGGTCTGTAGATTTGTTGTCTAGCATTGGGAAAATTTGTTTGAGAAGAGTGTCTTTGTTGAATTCTTTGAAGCATAGGGGGTTATTTGAGTGGTTGTGTCTGGGCTGTGATGGATTGATAGGTAAATTAAAAGTTATCATGTAGTGATCAGATCAGGGTACTGGGGATAGATGGTAGTTAATGTGAGAAAGGAGTCAAAGGTGTTTCCGTTATCATGTGTTTGGATATCAAGGATTTGCAAGAAGTCCATGGAGTTTAAAGCATTGAGGAATGATGTAGCTTGCGCTGGAGCTAGGAAGCTCAAGTTGAAATTGCCAAGGGTGTTGAAAGAACTGAAATATGAGATTGCAAACCTGCTATTAGTAATCTGTGAACTATCATTAAAATCATCTCTAATACCTGAAGATTGGAGGATCGCCAATGTAACACCAATTTTTAAAAAGGGTTCTGGGGTGATCCGGGAAACAACAGACCAGTGAGCCTCACGTCAGTAACGGGAAAAATGGTAGAAACCATCATAAAAAATAAAATTACTCAGCATGTAGATAGTCACGACCTAATGGGAGACAGCCAACATGGCTTTAGACAAGGAAGATCTTGTCTTACTAATCTGTTATGTTTTTTTGAAGGAGTGAATAAACAGGTGGACAAAGGTGAGTCGGTTGATATTGTGTATCTGGACTTTCAGACAGCCTTTGACAAGGTCCCTCATCAGAGACTTTTGGCAAAACTAAAGAGTCATGGGATAGGAGGCAGTGTACTATTGTGGATCAGGAACTGGTTAAAAGATAGAAAGCAGAGGGTAGGGCTAAATGGACAATTTTCCCAATGGAGAAAGGTGAATAGTGGTGTACCCCAGGGATCTGTGCTGGGTCCGCTGCTTTTTGACATATTCATAAATGACCTGGAAAGTGGAATAACGAGTGAGGTTATGAAATTTGCAGATGACACAAAACTATTTAAAGTTGTTAAATCCCAAGAGGATTGTGAAAAATTGCAAGAGGATCTTGATAAATTGGAAGACTGGGCATCAAAATGGCAGATGAAATTTAATGTGGACAAGTGCAAGGTTATGCACCTAGGGAAGAACAACCCAAACTATGGTTACACGATGCAAGGTTCCACATTAGGAACCACCACCCAGGAAAAAGATTTAGGCGTCATTGTGGATACCATGTTAAAACCCTCGGCCCAGTGTGCAGCGGCGGCCAAGAGAGCAAATAGAATGCTAGGTATGATAAGGAAAGGAATGGAAAATAAAACAAAAGATATTATAATGCCTCTATATCGTTCCATGGTGAGACCGCACCTTGAATATTGTGTGCAATTCTGGTCGCCGTATCTTAAAAAGGATATAGCGATTTTAGAAAAGGTTCAGAGAAGAGCCACCAAAATGGTAAAGGGGATGGAAGGATACTCCTATGAGGAAAGGCTAAAAAGGTTAGGGCTCTTTAAACTAGAAAAGAGACGGCTGAGGGGAGATATGATAGAAGTCTATAAATTAATGAACGGAGTGGAACGGGTAAACGTAGATCGATTGTTTACCTTATCAGAATATAGAAAGACTAGGGGACATGCAATGAAGCTACAGGGTAAACTATTTAAGACTAATAAAAGAAAATATTTTTTCACTCAACGTGTAATCAAACTCTGGAATTTGTTACCGGAGGATGTAGTAAAGGCTGTTAGTGTAGCTGGGTTTAAAAAAGGTTTGGACAAGTTCCTGGAGGAAAGGTCCATAAACCATTCTTAAGAAGTGACCGAAGATATCAATGCTTGACCCAGTACAAGCATTGTGGAACTTGTGTCTCTTGGGGAAACTGCTAGGTACATATGACCTAGATTGGCCACTGTTGGAAACAGAATACTGGTCTTGATGGACCTTGGTCTGACCCAGTATGGCATATCTTATGTTCTTATGTGGAACTACGTGCCCATGAACTTGCTTTAGATAGAAATGAGTAAGTTGACAGATTTTGGCAGATCTGGTCGAGTGGTTCTCTGAGAACTTTGGGCCAGTATGATTTTTCAGGATAGCCACAACGGAATGGACAAGGCTGCTGCTATCACCTTCATTGTTTCCATTTCAGGTAATTTATGGATATGTTAAAAAGCAAAGGGCCCAGCAGAGATCTCTGGGTTACTCTACTAGTCACCTTTCTCCATTGAGAAAATTTGCCATTTACTGTGTCCCTACTCTCTGTTTTTTTTTTTATCTTTTAACCAGTTTCCAATCCACAATAGTACTCTGCCTGCTATCCCATAACTTTTTAATTTCCTCATGTGGCACTTTGCCAAGTCTTTCTGAAAATCCAGACACACCATATGTGCTTGTAAAAGTTTTTAGCGTGAGTTTTTCCTTCCATAGCAAGTTGCTTTTCATATTCTTTCTTTGCCTGTCTTATCAATGTCTTGCATCTAATTTGCCAGTACATATGTTCTTTCATAATTTGGATACTTTTTCCATTTTCTGACAAATGATTTTTATGGCTCTAACAGCCTCTAAGAGCTCACCTCTAAATCATGCCACAAGTTGTTTGACGTTTCTTAAACTGTGGAATATATCTGGTCTGGGCTTCCAAGATAATATTTTTAAACAACACCCATGCTTGATGTAAATCTTTAACCTTTGCAGCTGGTCCTTTTAGGTTTTTTTTAAACTATTTTCTTCTATTTTATCATAGTCTCCCTTTGAAAAGTTAAACGATAATTCTGTAGATTTCCTTGCTGTTCTCCCTCCATTTATTAAATCAAATGTGATCATGCTATAATCACTATTTCCAAGTGGCCCCAACACCCTTATCTCTTGCATCAGATCCTGTGTGTGAGTCAGTGCCCTCTCTAACACACAGAGCTACCACTCCACCAATTTGATCTCCACAATCATTCGGGGTTAAATGTACCTAGGTATCATGGTGTCCCATTGGTTGTCCTCCTTCTACCATTTCTCCAATATGCAAAATTATATCTAACCCTTCATTTAGTGCTATATATTCTAGCTCTCACAACTTAATTTCTAGACATCTGGAGTTTGCATAAAGGAAATTCAAAATCGGTTTATTGCTATATTAGCAATCTGTTTATCAGCTGACAGGGGAAATTTGGAATATTTCAACTCCGTCATTACTTTACTTAAAGGCATCTGGATTACTTTTATTGGAAACTATAAATTGGGATTCCTAAATTTCCCTGTATTGCTAGTATCTGTCAAAGATACATCAATCCGAACCATGCACTCTTGGGTGACGGTCAGCTTTCCCACGTTTTCTAGTTTAAAGGCTGCTCTTTCTCCCTTTTAAAGGTTAATGCCAGCAGTGAGGTTCTAACCTAGCACACAGAGCATAAGATCAGAGCATGCAATGTAACATAGTGTGCGCTGAGTAAGGTCAGCATGTTCTCTGAAGGACAAGTGCGCGCTAAGTGCACACAAATGTCAAATTAGCGTGGGCGGTCTATCTGGGGAAACTGTGCGCCATTGAGGAGCAGTGCACTCTGAGTCAGAACGATGCAGGCTACAGAGAAATAACCAGGCACTAAGTAGGATTAGCCAGGGCTTTGTAGAGATAATGCATGCTAATTTAGATTTGTGTGAGCAGTGCGGTAGTAAGATGCACTAGTAAGAACTGTGACAGAGTAGTGGACACAACGCAAACTCAGCCTTGGCCACGTTGAAGTAGGGCACACTAAATAAGAATAATGTGCGCCGTATTGCAACAGCAGGGACTCAGTAAGATTAGCACATGCAAATTAAGGTTTGTGTACGCTATGTAGTTTGGTTGCTTGGAGTCATTTCCTGTGGCCGTTCTTACTGAGTAGATGGATGCCATGTTTAGTTTAGTGGGTAAGTAGCCATGTAGTAGTGATAGCTGAACCATTTGTAGGATTGTAGGGGACCACTGTTTTTGAGCGGCTTGAATCTAACTAACTGGGCAGGAATCAAGGGGGGATGTGGTGGTGTTGATGCCTGTGATAAGCTGTTCCAGTTGCCTGTCTGACTACTTTTCCCAGATGACTACTGTTTTTGTGAAATTGTGGGATGGTGGAGCTGTTTCCATGTGAGCGAGGTTGTTTGATGGGAGGTTAAGGGACTGGAAGTGGGTTGCCATCAATTGAGGAGTTATTTATAGTTCTTTCTTCTGCCACCCAGCTTAGATGGTCATCCTTTATCGGTAGCTCCTATGCTTAAGATCTTAGGCGTTACATTTGATAGCTTGCTTTTTTTTTTAAATTAAATCTCAGACACACTGTAAAGTCCTGTTGCTATTCTCTTTTGACTATTAGAGCCCTTCGACCCTGTTTGTATCAGTCTATGCTTTTGACTTTGGTCTTTTCTTTGGTGATTCAAAAAGTACACTCTTGTAGCTTGACACAGAGGTACGTTTATCTTTCTCAGATCAAGAGAAATTCAGTATGGAAGATCCAGATTAAAATTTGTTAAGTGTTTGCAATTTTGTACCAATTCAAACCAAAATTAGTGTTCTTGCTTTATTTGTAATCCCCCAGACCAAATTTCAGACAAATCTGTTCAGTATTTCTAAATACCACCATGCACTGGGATGGAACCAGGATGCTGGTATTGACCTTTAAAAATGAGATAGAGCAGTTTTTAAACTAGATTATAGGGGAAAGCCGACAGTTGTCCAAGAGTGCATGGTTTGGAAGGATGTATCCTTGAAGAAAACTACCAAAAGGCTGAAGTTAGGGCATATCAACAGAGAGGTTCCAATAAAGACAAAAGTAACCCAAATGCCCTTAAGTACAGAGCAGACAGAGTTTAAAGATTCCAAATCACTCCTGTATACCGATAACCAGATTAATATGAATAAAATACAACCTCTAAAATGCTTGTATGCAAATGCAAGAAGTCTAAAAGATGGGACAGTTAGAATATATAGCACTAAATAAGAGGATAGATATGATTGGTAGCTCAGAGTCTTGGTGGAAGGAGGACAACCAATGGGATACTGTGATACCTGGCTACAAATTATATCACAATGATAGAGTAGATCAAATTGGTGGAGGGGTTGCACTCTGTGTTAGAGAGGGCATTGAGTCACACAGGATTAAAGTTTTGCAGGAAACAAAATACACTGTAGAATCTCTATGGATTGAAATTCCATGTAAAAAGGGGAAGGCAATGACAGTGGGGGTGTACTACCAACCGCATGGCTATAATGAGCAAATGGATGATGAAATGCTCAAAGAAATCAGGTAAATTAACAAAAGTTACAACACGGTAATAATGGGTGATTTCAATTATCCTGGTATCAACTGGGTCAGTGTCACAGCAGGACATGCTAGGGAGATATAGATTCTAGATTTCATTTCATTTTATTAAAACATGATATACCCCTTGTCGTGGCAACAGCAAAGCAGTTCACAATAAAATACAATAAAACCCCAAGATGGAAAGGAACGCCAGTTGGTGTATAGATGAAATAAATGACTGCTTCTTGGAGCAGCTCGTTCATGAACTGACAAGAGGGGAAGCCATTTTGGATCTAGTCCTTGGTGGAACACAAGATCTGGTGCAAGAGATAAGGGTGTTGGGGCTACTTGGCAATAGTGATCATAGCATGATCACATTTGATTTAATAAATGGAGGAAGGAGCAAAGAAATCCACAGTACTACCTTTTAACTTTCAAAAGGGAGACTATGATGAAAAAAATAGTTAAGAAAAACTAAAAGGAACAGCTTCAAAGCTTAAAGATTATATCAAGAATGGGCATTGTTTAAAAATACTATCTTGGAAGCCCAGACCAGCTGTGTTCCATGCTCTAAGAAAAGTGGAAGAAAGTTCAAAAAAGTGCCAGCATGATTTAGTCTATTGTAGCCATAAAAGCATCTTCCAGTAAATGGAAAAAGGAGCCAAATAATGAAAACTGGAGACAACATAAGCACTGGCAAGTTAGATGCAAAGCACTGATAAGGCAGGCAAAGAGAAAATTTGAAAAAAAGCTTGCTATTGAAGCAAAAACACATAATAAAAACTTTTTCAAGTACATTTGTAGCAAAAAACCTGAGCAAGAGCCAGTTGGACCATTAGATGATAGAGGGGTAAAAGGAGCATTAAGAGTGATAGGTCAAGGCCATAGCAGAGACTGAATGAACTCTTTGCTTCGGTCTTTACTGAAGAAGATGTAGGGAGGTTGCCCATGACAGAAATGGTATTTAAAGGTGATGCATCACAAGAATTGAAAGAAATATCAATAAACCGGGAAGATATAGTACAACTATTTGATAAACTAAAGAGCAGCAATTCAAATGGACTGAAAGGTATACATTCGAGGATGTTGAAAGAACTGAAATATGAGATTGCAGACCTACTATTATTAAAATCATCTGTCACACCTGAAGATTGGAGAATGGCCAATGTAACACACATTTTTTAAAAGAGTTCCATGGGTTATCCGGGAAACCACGACCCGTGAACCTGACATCAGTATCAGGCAAAATGGTAGAAGCCATTATAAAGAACAAAATTACTGAACTTGTGGATAGCCATGGTTTAATGGGAGAAAGCCAACATGGCTTTAGCCAAGGAAGTTCTTGTCTTACTAATCTGTTATACTTTTTTGAAGGTGTGAATAATCAGGTAGACAAAGGTGAGCCGGTCAATATAGTGTATCTGGATTTTCAGAAAGCATTTGACAAAGTCCCTCATGAGAGACTCTTTGAGAAATTAAAAAGTCATGGGATAGGAGGCAGTGTACTATTATGGATCAGGAACTGGTTAAAATGTAGAAAGCAGAGGGGAGGGGAGGGCTAAATGGCCAATTTACCCAGTGGAGAAAGGTGAATAGTAGAGTACCCCAGGGATCTGTGCTGGGTCCGCTAATTTTTAACATATTTGTAAATGACCTGGAAATGGGAATAACAAATGAGGTAATCAAATTTGCAGATAATACAAAATTATTCAAAGTTGTTAAAACACGAGAGGATAGTGAAAAATTGCAGGAGGACCTTGATAAATTGGAAGACTGGATGTTCAAATGGCAGATGAAATTTAATGTGGACAAGTACAAAGTTATGCACCTAGGAAAGAACAACCCAAACTATGACTACATGATGCAAGGTTCCACATTAGAAACTACAACCCAGGAAAAAGATTTAGGCGTCATTGTGGATAACATGTTGAAACCCTCTGCCCAGTGTGCAGCGGCAACCAAGAAAGCAAATAGAATGCTAGGAATCATAAGGAAAGGAATGGAGAATAAAACAGAGGATATTATAATGCCTCTTGATGCGACTGCACCTTGAATATTGTATGCAGTTCTGGTCACTATATCTTAAAGGATATAGCAGAATTAGAAAAAGGTAAAGAGAAGAGCCCCAAAATGGTAAAGGGGATGGAAGGATAACCCCATGAGGAGAGGGTTAAAAGGTTAGGGCTCTTCAACCTGGAAAAGAGATGGCTGAGGGGAGATATGATAGAGGTCTATAAATTAATGAATGGAGTGGAACAGATAAATGTAGATCGATTGTTTATGCCATCAAAATGTAGAAAGACTAGGGTATATGAAATGAAGCTACATTGTAATCCGTTTTAGGACTAATAAGAGAAAATATTCTTTCACTCAATGCATAATCAAAAGATTTGGACAAGTTCCTGGAGGAAAGGTCCATAAGCCAATATTAAAAAGAACCCAGAAAATCCACCGCTTGCTCCAATACAAGCATTGTGGAACCTGTATATCTTTTTGGGAATCTGATAGGTACTTGTGACCTGGATTGGCCACTGCTGGAAACTGGATACTGGGCTTGATGGACCTTTGTCTGACCCAGTATGGCATATCTTATGTTCTCTGAAGGCTAGAGTACTTCTTCATCAACATCAAACATCTAATTCCAAGCCACTAACCAGATCTTGGACAGATCCCAGCTGATTTGCATCTCCAGGGGCCACCCTTTGCTTGGTATGCTTAGCCATAGGCAATCAAACAGGCCTTCCACTCTCAGCCTGCCCCTCATGAGACTGTGCTTGGGGGAAATCAGAAGCCGCAGGGTCTGAATTTCCATGCCAGAATGATCAGGCCTGTTGTAAAAAGGAAAGGAATTCCAGGGAGGATAATCCTGACTATGGAAAGTTTCCTTGTGGAAATGGCCCCCCTATACCAGGGGAACCAGTTGCTGTCGATCCCCTAGAGCAGTGGTTCTCAACCTTTTTTGTACCATAACCCCTTTTACCATTGGTCAACTTGTGGTGACCCCCAATGATAAAATCAAATGCGTCTCTCTTCCTTTACCGTTAATGCATTGTTGCTGTAATCATTTTTTGAATTATTAATATATTATAGGCCTTTGCAATATGTTTTTATTTATAAAATTTACTTATTTAAACCATAATAATTAATCACAATAACAAGTAACAATATTTGATTTCAAAATTATGATGAATTTGTAGTCAAATCACTAATATGAAATAAAATTATTTTTTGTACCTTTGTTGTCTGACCAATTTATTCTCTGATCATGCTGGTCCCGATCTGAGGCTTCTGCTTTCCTGTCTTCTCTTAGCTCTCTTTCTGTGGTCTATGGTCCATCTGCCATTTCTTATCTCTTCTTTCGTTTTCTTCACTTCTTTCCATCAGCCTATTTCCAGTCCCAGTAACCCTCCCCAGTATCAGCCCCTTTTCAGTCCTCACTCTCAGTACCTTCCAATGTCAACTTGCATTCCCATGACTGCCACTGGTGTCCATTCCCTTCCAGTCCCCCTCCTTCCCCACTGACCAGTCCTTTCTAGTACAAATACCATGGAAGCCCCTCTCAGATCCACTCCTTTCCAGTTCCATTCTCCCATCCCCTCATATCAGTCCATTTGTAGCAGC
Organism: Ichthyophis bannanicus; assembly: GCA_033557465.1. Taxonomy (NCBI): domain Eukaryota; kingdom Metazoa; phylum Chordata; class Amphibia; order Gymnophiona; family Ichthyophiidae; genus Ichthyophis; species Ichthyophis bannanicus. The sequence continues at coordinate 19,713,044 of CM066051.1, read as the reverse complement.
CCCAAGTTTTATTCCAGGGCCAGCAGCTCTATCCTCGCCTCCCCACAATCAGCCCATTCCCAGTTGAACCCCCCCCCCCCCAATCAGCTTGCTTCCAGTGCTAGTCCCCCCTCAAGCCCATTACCAGTGCTAGCTTCCCCTAATCAGCCCAATACCAGTCCTACCCCCCATCAGCCCATTACCAGTCCTAGCCTCCCCTAATCAGCTCATTTCCAGTGCTAGTCCCTCCTCAACCACATTACCAGTGCTAGGCTCCCCTAATCAGCCCATTACCAGTCCTACCCCCCCCCCCCATCAGCCCATTACTAGTCCTAGCCTCCCCTAATCAGCTCATTTTCAGTGCTAGCCCCTCCTCAACCCCTTTACCAGTGCTAGCCTCCCCTAATCAACTCATTTACAGTGCTAGGCTCCCCTAATCAGCCCATTACCAGTCCCAACCTCCCCCCCCCCTTGATCAGTCCATTCCCAGTCCTAGCCTTCCCTAATCAACCCATTACCAGTCCTAGTCAACTCCCCATCTGCCCATTATAATCCTAACCCGCATTGTCTCTACCCTCTGTCCAGCATTTATCCCCGTCTGTCAAGTATGTCCCCCTGTCTCTTCCCTTTGTCCATGTCAGCCCCCCATCCATCCCTCCCTCCCAGCCCCCCTCTGTCCATGTCAGCCCTCCCTCCCTCCATGTCAGCCCCCCTTCCTCCCTACATCCATCCATCCATCCCTCCATGTCAGACCCCCTCTGTCCATGTCAGCCCCCTCCCTCCCTCCATGTCATCCCTCCCTCTCTCTATGTCAGCCCCCCTGTCCATTTCAGCCCTCTCCCTCCATGTCAGCCTCCCTCTCTCCATGTCAGCCCCCTCTCCATGTTAGCCCCCTCCCTCCATGCATCCATCCATCCCTCCATGTCAGCCCCCCTGTCCTTGTCAGCCCCCCTGCCTCCATGTCAGTCCCCCTGTCCATGTCAGCCCCCTCCCTCCCTCCCTCCCTCCATCCATCCCTCCATGTCAGTCCCCCCTCTATCCATATCAGCCCTCCCTCCCTCCCTCCATGTCAGCCCCTCCTCTCTCCCTCCCTCCATGTCAGCCCCCCTGTCCATGTCAGCCCTCTCCCTCCCTCCGTCCATGTCAGCCCACTCCCTCCATCCATTTCAGCCCCCCTCCCTCTCCCCAAGTCAGCCCTACCCTCCTCTCCCTCCCTCCATGTCAGCTCCCCGGTCTCCATGTCAGCCCCCCTGTCCATGTCAGCCCCCTCCCTCCATCCATCCATCCATCCATCCCTCCCTCCATGTCAGTCCCACCTCTGTCCATGTCAGCCCTCCCTCCATGTCAGCTTCCCTGTCCATGTCAGCCCCCATCCCTGCATCCATCCCTCCATGTCAGTCAGCCCCCTCCCTCCCTCATGTCAGCCCCGTTGCAGGTTCCCTGCCCCCTCCTCCCCTCTCCCTGTCTGTCTGCCTGCTACTGTTCCCTGCTGTTCTTCTACAGCCACGACTCCCTGTCTCTTAGGGAACTGTGGCTGTGCATGTAAAATCGTTGCGGAGCCTTTCTGTCTCTTGACGGGCAGGCTCCATGCAGCATTGTCCCGCCTCCAAAAGGAAGTGGTAAACAACTTCCTTTGGAGGCGGGACAATGCTGCATGGAGCCCGTTGAGAGATACACACACTAAGCAGTATATATAATCTACAGCGTTTGAGGGGTATTTGTTATCTACAACACGTTATTTGCAGCACAATCTACAGCAGGTTAAGCAGTATATGTTGTTTACATGTACAAACATCTATAGCAGGTTATGCATCACATATTATCTTTATAGCTAAGGGTATTAGTGAGTCTACAGTCTATAGGCTGTGCAGCAAGCAATGAGGCAGCAGAGTAGTCCATAGGTTAGGTAGGAGATGCAGACTCGCAAGCAGCGATGCAGTAGAGGAGGTGGTAGTGTTGTAGCAGCGGGATCCAAATGGGTTCACCATGCATTATGTGCTCCACCTACCAGCAATGCATCAGTGCAGGAGCCATTGACTCCCCGACTTGGGATCCCCCTCCATTGCTGCCAGCTTTACCTGCTGCAACTGGATTGCCCCTGCGAGAGGGCTCCCGCCGAAGGGCCACGCCAAAGGGCCCTCTGGCAAGGACCTCCAGTGTGGGCCCGCCCGGTGCGGGCGCGCCTGCCAGCGGCATCCTTTTGAGGCTCCTTCCTCTGTCTCCCACAGCCCCGATTGGGCTGGAGCCTCTGAGCAGGAAGGTTTAAAGTTCCCGCTCAGGCGCTTGACCCCGATTGGGGAGATTTACTGAAGGTGGGTTGTGCGGGCTTGTCGATGCTGGCATCCTTTTGAAGCTCCTTCCTCTGTCTCCCAGAGCCCCAAATGAGCTGGAGCCTCTGAGCGGGAAGGTTTAAAGTTCCTGCTCAGGCGCTCGACCCTGATCGGGGAGCTTTACTGAAGGCGAGGTGTGCGGGCTTGTCAATGCCGGCGGCGTCCTTTTGAAGCTCCTTCCTCTGTCTCCCACAGCCCCGATTGGGCTGGAGCCTCTGAGTGGGAAGGTTTAAAGTTCCCGCTCAGGTGCTTGACCACATAGAGGAAGGACAATGACGAGATCAAGCCTTGGTACATACCTCCTGAAAGCCCCAGGCAGAGATTCCATACCAGGCTCAACTCTACTCTCCTGATACTGTTGCACTGGCTTTTGCAGCACTGTGTTTAAGGTGACTGGCAGTCAGATCTCTCTGCAATATTCGGGAGAGAGAAGGGGGGAACAGCAGAGGAGGGAGGGGGCATTGAGGTTGAATGAGGCTGCTGCAGTCTTCCAGATCCTTCCAATTTCTGGCTGTTCAACAGGCTCTTATCATAAATGTGTGAACCTGAACCAATTTTCCCTTCTCCTTTGGCTACTGAAAAGACAGCAGTCTAGTGGAATCTCCCATATCATGCTCATGTGAGTGAATCACTCTCAAGGTGGTCGTTTAATCACTCTTTTCCTCTCAAATCTTCAGAATTTTCTTCAGAAAATACATCCACCATTTGCTGGAAACAAAGAAATACTGATGATTGAGATGTATAGAGGAATGGGAGTGATGTCACTGAAACCTGGGCTTTTATTGGTTCTTTGTCTCCACCAATCTGCTTGTAGTGGAATACAACTCACTTGTCTGGACTGGTCTAGCAGGACGCTATGGAATGGTTTAATGGTTAAAAAAGTTGTATAGCCTTGTTTCATGGATCATGGGATGATTTTCCGAGGGCTGCTGAGCATAGCTGGTTTCCACCTGTTCAAGAAGGTGTGTGCATGAAAGCTTGCATGTATGTGACTGTGTATGTGTATACATGTTATTTATATGTCATACACACACACATAGCAACACTCCCCATGACACACATACATACATGCACCCCTGACACTTCCATGGCACACACACACACACACACACAGACACACATGCCCTCACATTCTCCATCACACACACACACACACACACACACATATGCTTGCATACATCCACAACATTCCACATCGCACACACTCATACACATCCCCATGGCACACACACCTATATGTACCCAGCAACACTCCCCATGATACATACACTCATGTACCCCTGACACTCCCCTGGCACACACACATACACATGCTTGCATGCACCACCCAACACTCCCAATGACAGATACACTTGCACACTCCCCAGCACTCGCCATGATATGCACAACCAGCGATACTCCCCATGGCACACACAAACACACATGCACGCACCGCCAAACCCGCCCCATCACATACATACTGAAGGGATAATTGGCTAATGCTGGGAAATTTGGCTCTGGTCTGTTTTATATGGCTGCTTTATATGACTGCACCCTTGTTTGCTGGATCTGCACACAGCATATGGATGGCACAGAAGAAACAGCATGTGGGCTACAAGAGAGAGTATATGCAGCCTACTATGACAGAGTCTGGGTAACCATACTTTGTACAGGACTGTGCAGAGTTTGGGCCCAGAAAATACAGGCCAAGCTGGATACAAAGAACACACATACTCTCAGACTTGAGGATTACAATTAGTGCCAGGAAACACAGGAAGGAGGCAGTGGGCTGCGGAAGGCAGCAAAAGATAAGCAGACCTTGAAACTTCAGCTGCGAGACCTGATGAACGGGGGGGGGGGGGGGGAACTTTGGAGAAAGCTGCAAATGACATAAGAATTTATGCAGAACTTTCTGGAACTTTGGGACAGAGAGGTATATAAGAAAGCACTTATAGAGCTTCAGGGGCGGCCTTCTCTCTCTCACCGTTGTGGAGATAGAGAACGTTGCCTGCACTCAGATCCCTGAGACAGACACTTGTGTATCTGTGCTTGCAGCTTTTTTGCTTGTACCAAATAAAAGAGTTTTGCGGACAAGTGTCGCGGGCCCTCTTGGTGCACCTACCGGTGAGCTTTGGTATTGCACTAGACCCCGGTGTAACTGGCCTCCTGGTAGTTGTAGCTGCTGCCAGATTACACCAAAAATAGTTGTGGACAACCGAATAAGGTAAATAGGGCTTTATTTCCCTTCCCAAATAGGATGTTCAAATATTTACAGCAACACAAACAAAAACCCTTCTTGGGTGAAACAGAAAGCAAAACTTGAACACAAAAATAGCTTTCTTTCAGCAACAAAAATATACTTTTAACATAGGCTTGTAGCCACTGTGAATAAGGCCTTGCTTTGCCTTGGCAGGCTGCTTATCCCTTTTTATCTGAGAGATATTATATCATCTGCTACAGAAAGACTACAGTCCATTTCTATAATATCTTCACTTATAGGTAAATCAAATTGCATTGGCTCCACATCAGGCATCAATCCCTCTGCACTCTCCCTCTGTGTGGGCTCAGCAAACAGCCCGTCCTGGCTGTGACGTCGTTCTCCTTTGCTAGAGGAAAACTGTTGGTAATTACCACAATCTCTCTTGCTGCAATAATAGGAGCCTCCTCTCTGCTGACCTCTGTGAAACAGGTTGAGGAATTGCTCTGCCCCACTATTAGGTGGAATTGTCCCTGTTCTGAGCTCTGCTTTAGGTAGGAACTGAGAACCAGCTAGAACTCCTGACGGCAGCCCTTGGAAAACTCTAGGTCTCACATACCTTGCAGAGTGTGTCCCTTCTCCAGGTAAAAAGCCTTTACTTTGCTTATAAAAAGGATACAGGAATATCTCTGCTCCCCCTCTTGCACTGGGATTAAACTTCCTGGCTTGTACCTTTTCTTTCTTATCTCTGCTCCACGCTGGGCTGTTACATTTACTTTCCTTAGCTGTGTCATGCTGTCTGTACCTTTCATTCAAGCACTCTTCAGACTCACACAGACGTCCATTCAAGCTTCCAATGGGGTACTCTGACACGCTCTCTCCACAGCTCCTCTTGTCCTCCTCCTGTAACCATTTCCTTCTCTGGGTTTCTCTCCAGTTCCTATCTTGGCTCCTGGTTTGTGCCTTCGTCCTGCACTTGAACCTTTCAGCCTTGCTCCTGTTCTCGCTCCTGTTCTCATTCTTGCTCTGCCTAACTGTTTGTGAGCTAGGTTTATTTAGGTAATTCCTAGCTGCACCACTCCCTAGCTGATTAGAGTCAGGTGAAAATCCCCTGGCTTCCCTATTGGCTGAGGGTGTCTTCCAAGCTCGTGACCTCACTTGCTTACGTTGCCCCTGGCAACTTTCCACCATGTGCTTTCTCAGCACGTCATTATTTCCCTGAGCTGCACTATTTTCTGTCTCCATAGGGGTCACTAATGAGTCAGCACTGTGACAGATTCCCCCCCTTAAAATATTACGGGCTGCCCCAGTCTCAGACGGACAGCACGTAATACGCGAAAGTGCGTCCGCATTGCCATGTATTTTTCCTGCTCTATGCTGAACAGTGAAATTAAAAGCTTGTAGCGCTAGGTGCCACCTTGTTAATCGCGCGTTATTATTTCGCATTAAGTGGAGCCATTTTAACGGGGCATGATCCATTACAAGTAAAAATTTCCTACCCGTTAGATAAAAACGGAGCACCTCAATGGCCCATTTTATCGCCAGGCATTCACGCTCTATCGTGGCGTAATTTTTCTCCGCCTTAGAGAGCTGCCTGCTGAGATACGCTACTGGATGCTCGACCCCATCAAAAACTTGGGACAGCACTGCCCCTAATCCCGTGTCTGACGCATCCGTTTGTACAATAAACGGCAGATTAAAGTCTATACCCCGCAGCACCGGGGTGCTACAAAGCTTCCCCTTTAAAGCTTCAAATGCTGTTTCTGCCTCTGGGGTCCACTGTACGTGGTTGGGCGCATTCTTTTTTAACATGGCCATGAAGACCATGCTCTCCTCCGTGAATCGGGGTATAAAACGGCGATAGTAGCCGAGTAACCCCAGAAAGCGTCAGACCTGTTTTTTCGTAGAAGGTCTAGGGAAATCCCTGACACTTTCTATCTTGTTTGCTAAGGGTTTTACTAGCCCTCTACCAATCATATGGCCTAGATATTTGGCCTCTTCTGTAGCAAACAGGCATTTTTCCGGGTTGAGGGTAAGGCCAGCCCTCCGTAGTGCTCTTAGCACCGCCTCCACCCTAGCCAGATGTTGCGCCCAGGACGTGCTATATATGACTACATCGTCCATGTAAGCAAGGGCGTATTCGTGGTGGGGCCGCAAAACGTGGTCCTCCAACCGCTGGCATGTGGCGGCCGCCCCATGTAACCCAAAGGGCATCCTTTTAAATTGAAACAGCCCAATCGGCGTGCTAAACGCTGTCTTGGGCTTAGATTCCCGTGTTAAGGGAATCTGCCAATAGCCCTTACTTAGGTCAAGGGTGGTCAGATACTTGGCTTGCCCTAGGCGATCCAAAAGATCGTCTATACGAGGCATTGGGTATGCATCGAACTGCAAAATTTCGTTAACTTGCCTAAAGTCGATGCAGAACCTTAAGGTTCCATTAGGCTTTGGCACTAGCACGATCAGACTGGACCACGGGCTACGTGATTCTTCAATGATGCCAGTGGCCAGCATTTCCTTTACCTGTTTGATCACTTCTTGTTTGCGAGTCTCTGGCATTCTATAGGGCCGTTGCCGAATTACTCGCCCGGGGACTGTAATAATTTCATGTGCTACAAGGTGGGTCTCACCCGGCCTAGTTGTCAGCACATCCTTAAATTTCCCTAACATCTGTATCAATTCTTTCTGCTGTGGGGGTGACAGCTCGGTCCCTATCCTTGGGGTAGGTTGCTTTTGCCAGTCCTCAATCTGTGGGCCCAGATCCTCCTCGCTTCTTTCTTCCCCTAAGGCTGTTAGGTTTTTAACCTCCCTTTCGCCTGTGGAGCCAAATCCCCCCGCCCCCCGCTTCGTTGGTGGCAGTGAGGGTACTTCTTCCACTAAGGGGAACCCTACCCGCTCACAAATCAGCTGTGCAATACGGTCACCTGTATGTATTTTAAAGTCTTTATTCCCTAAGTTGAATAGCAAGACTTTTAGGGGACCTCGATAATCCGGGTCAATGACCCCAGCGCCCACATCTAGCGAATGTTTTACCGCTAGCCCTGACCGGGGTGCGATGCGCCCATAGCATCCCTCTGGGATTTTTATCTGGATCCCAGTATCTATCAGAGCCTGTCCCCCTTTTCTAACAAGGGTGTCCTCTACGCTAAAGAGATCATATCCCGCGGCTGCCGCGGTAGCCCTTGTTGGTCCCTTAGCCTGAGTATTAATTTTACAAAATTGCAAAACAAATTTTGGTTTATCAGGTGCTGTTGCCTTGAGTGGAGGCTGCTTTGGGGAGTCTGTTTTACGCGGCTTCCCAAACAGAGGACCAGGAATGCTAGCCGCTAAGGCCTCAGCACCTACTTCTACATCTACAGGCTGGCAGCGTGTGGGTGTAGGGGCTATTACTTCCGGGAGACCTTTCTCTATTTCGTGACAGACGGGTGCCCAATCCCTCCCGAGGACAACAGCGTAAGGTAACTTGGGTACTACTGCTACTAATATTTTCTGAGAAACCCCAAAACCCTTTATGTTAACTTCATGCAAGGGATAATGGGATGCCTCTCCGTGTACGCAGCGTATGCGTACCTGCCCTGCTACTTGATTCGGGGCCTCCGAAGACTGGTCCTCAATGGTTTCCCACAGTCTTTGAGAAACCATACTTTGGTCGGCTCCCGAATCCAGTAACGCCATGGCTTCTATCCCCTCCACCTGAACCATCTGGAGAAATTCTTCCGGGATTTGACCATCCTCCCCTGTTACCAAAACAGTTTTCACTTTACAATTTCTTTGGTAGTGTCCTACCCTTCCACACTTATAGCATGTTTTATCATCAATCACCTTATCAACAGTGTCATCATGCTTATCATTTTTATACATTACAATCCTATTCCCCTTTCTCACTTTACCAGGATTTTCACTGCCATATATTTTTGCCTCGCCCACTCTAGAGGCATCAGCTCTTTTGGCCTCATAATATGCCTCGGCCATATTAGCTGCTTCTTCAGGATCCCGGCAATCCTGTAATGTGAGGAAGGTTCTTAACTCTGGTGATACAGAATACATAAATTGTTCCATTATGATGTCATTCATAAGGGAATCTACCGATCTCTCTGCAGGGTTGAGCCACTTATATGCAAGGCTTTTTAACCTTTGATATAAGGCCCTGGGAGTCTCCCTATTCTGTATTTTCGCCTCCCTGAAAAGGTGCTTATAATGCCTGGGTGTAAGGCCTAGCCTATCCTTTATGGCTTTTTTTATCTCTACGTAATTGGTGGCTAAAGCAGCCGGCATACCCTTAAATGCTGCCAGAGCTTCTCCGGTTAAGGTCATGGCAAAACGCATGGCCCACTGCTCTGACGGCCATTTGAGGGTCTCTGCAATCCTCTCAAATGATTCTATGTAATCATCAATATCATCATATTGAGTGAGCTGTCTCACAGACAAATTTGCACAATTGTTCAATGGTACTTGCGGCATGGCTGGCAAGTTTGCCGTATCATTGTCCTGCGGCTTCCTGACAAGGATTTCTAACGCTTCCATCAAAGGTCGCTGTTGCTCCCTCATAGCGTCCATGTATCGTCCTTGTATCCGCTGCATAAGCGCTTCTTGCCCATCCCACTGCGCTTGCATCCATTGTTGCACGTCTTGTGGATCCATCTCTCTGGAGCTGAACACCTGCAAGAAAACAAACAAGCACACCAAGTGCGGCACCACTTTTTTTGCCCACTTCCCGCCTAGGGATTAGCTCTCCCCTCTCTCACTTATCCTTCTACCTTTCCCACCCAGGTCACCGTTACCTGAGTTACTGGTAGATTCCAGCGTGTGAGAAAGTTCTTGGCTTTTCTTTTCTGGCCGACCTGCCAGCGAAATTCTCCCCCAGGTAGTGCTTCAGCAAGGTCACCTGTTCCTCCAGCGATGATTTTCCTCTCTTTGCTTCTTCTCTTGTCTTCCAGAAGAAGTCACGTGGTACTCCAAAAAAAATCCTAAAACACTACGCCATTATGTCGCGGGCCCTCTTGGTGCACCTACCGGTGAGCTTTGGTATTGCACTAGACCCCGGTGTAACTGGCCTCCTGGTAGTTGTAGCTGCTGCCAGATTACACCAAAAATAGTTGTGGACAACCGAATAAGGTAAATAGGGCTTTATTTCCCTTCCCAAATAGGATGTTCAAATATTTACAGCAACACAAACAAAAACCCTTCTTGGGTGAAACAGAAAGCAAAACTTGAACACAAAAATAGCTTTCTTTCAGCAACAAAAATATACTTTTAACATAGGCTTGTAGCCACTGTGAATAAGGCCTTGCTTTGCCTTGGCAGGCTGCTTATCCCTTTTTATCTGAGAGATATTATATCATCTGCTACAGAAAGACTACAGTCCATTTCTATAATATCTTCACTTATAGGTAAATCAAATTGCATTGGCTCCACATCAGGAATCAATCCCTCTGCACTCTCCCTCTGTGTGGGCTCAGCAAACAGCCCGTCCTGGCTGTGACGTCGTTCTCCTTTGCTAGAGGAAAACTGTTGGTAATTACCACAATCTCTCTTGCTGCGATAATAGGAGCCTCCCCTCTGCTGACCTCTGTGAAACAGGTTGAGGAATTGCTCTGCCCCACTATTAGGTGGAATTGGCCCTGTTCTGAGCTCTGCTTTAGGTAGGAACTGAGAACCAGCTGGAACTCCTGACGGCAACCCTTGGAAAACTCTAGGTCTCACGTACCTTGCAGAGTGTGTCCCTTCTCCAGGTAAAAAGCCTTTACTTTGCTTATAAAAAGGATACAGGAATATCTCTGCTCCCCCTCTTGCACTGGGATTAAACTTCCTGGCTTGTACCTTTTCTTTCTTATCTCTGATCCACGCTGGGCTGTTACATTTACTTTCCTTAGCTGTGTCACGCTGTCTGTACCTTTCATTCAAGCACTCTTCAGACTCACACAGACGTCCATTCAAGCTTCCAATGGGGTACTCTGACACGCTCTCTCCACAGCTCCTCTCGTCCTCCTCCTGTAACCAGTTCCTTCTCTGGGTTTCTCTCCAGTTCCTATCTTGGCTCCTGGTTTGTGCCTTCGTCCTGCACTTGAACCTTTCAGCCTTGCTCCTGTTCTCGCTCCTGTTCTCGTTCTTGCTCTGCCTAACTGTTTGTGAGCTAGGTTTATTTAGGTAATTCCTAGCTGCACCACTCCCTAGCTGATTAGAGTCAGGTGAAAATCCCCTGGCTTCCCTATTGGCTGAGGGTGTCTTCCAAGCTCGTGACCTCACTTGCTTACGTTGCCCCTGGCAACTTTCCACCATGTGCTTTCTCAGCACGTCATTATTTCCCTGAGCTGCACTATCTTCTGTCTCCATAGGGGTCACTAATGAGTCATCACTGTGACACAAGTGACTGTGATCTGAGTTTTTATTTTCCTGGTGTATGGCTCCCATGTGCCCAGGCAATCTTGGTGACAATTAGGGATGCTTTGTAGGTGAACCCTGCCTACAATTGGTGCCCGAACAGGGACTCCGAATTTTGGGGACCCCGAGTTTAGACACTCCTAAATTCTGCTAAATTGCCCAAGGATTGGCTGACTACATTTCTGGCTGCATTTTTGTCAGAGAGGATACCTCCTGTTTTAAAAGACAAAACAGGAGATGATGATACCATCCTAATAGAGGATGAGGATACCTTCTGCTCGTCCAGAAGATGAGAATACCTCCTGCCGGTCCAGGAGATGAGGATACCGTCCTGAGTGACAATGAGAGAAAAAGGATACTGTCCTGAGCGACGATGAGAGATTTGGATACCCTAGGAAGACTCCAGTGATGAGTATTGTGTTTCCTGTCTGCCCCCAAGGACAGAAGACTTACCCGGTTCAGCTAGTGGGTGAGTAGTGAATTCACACATGTATATGCATTTTATGTAAGCTATATTCTACTATGTAGAAAATATTACAATGTGTTTGTGTTTTGGATCCAGTTGTAATAATTAGGGAAAGGAAGTTTTTGTCCAGACATTAGGTCTTAATATCTCCAGGATTGACTGTGTATGTGTGAGATGTACAATTGCGTACGAAGTGAGTGTGGAGTCCTGATCCGCGGTTCCATACTCTGGCGAGAGGGACGGCTGGAGACGGACAAAGTGTAAGGACAGTGTGTCTCTATGTGTCCTGGATTTTGTACCTTCGTCCCTCTATAGATAAAGAGGTTTTGTAAAAAGCAAAGTTACCAGCCCCTCTGCAGATAAAGAGGTTCGATTTTAAATCGGTAAAAGGTGAAATTATTAAACAGAATCATTCCTGTAATTAAAGTGTCCCAAACAGTGAAAACACCAGGTTTACAGATTATAGGAAGAGGGGCAGTTAAGGAGAATGTTTAAGAAAAAATCCAACGAGGGAATTGATAATAAGAAAGGAGCTGAGCCCGGCCCTAACCCCATAGATTGCCTCATTAAACAAAACCCCCTGTTGGAATCCTCAATAAAAGATTGTTCTAAAAAATGGGAGAAATGGGCGAAAAAGGATCCTACTCTCGCCTGGCCTGCAGGAGGATCATTCGACCCGCTCATTTTAGCAAAAATTAGGGACCTGATTCCATTCTATGTGTAAACTATTTTTAGTTATAATTGTTGTGAATGAATGGGAAGATCTTCCATGCTTTGATGTATTTAGATATTTGATAAATTGTATGCATTTGTGTGATGTGAAAAAGGTTAAGAAAAATTAAGTGTTTAAAGGAAGGATAGAAGTTAGTAACTTAACTGGAAAAACAAAACAAAATTGAATTGCTTGCCAAGTTCCGTCAAGCAAGTTTGTTTACTTAAAGGAAGAAAGTGAATGTTACAACTACATTCAAACGAGTGAATTAAGTAATTAAAACAATATTACAAGCTATGGTTATTGTCTTGTGATAATATCACATATATTCCAGTAAATTTAGAAATAGAAGAACAATAATAGCTATGATCACTGCAGATTGTGATTCAAAAGTTACTTTGCTTTCTAAAGCAGAAAATACCAGTGCAGCCGTTTCCCTTCTGGGAGTGCCTGGTTTAGCCCTGCATAACACTCGCACAATTAATGCTTTCTCAATTAGATTTCATGGTCCCTGGAACTGAACTGCCTAGAGTTCTTTACTAAAGCAGAATAAAACAAACAAAAAGAGATAGAAAATTAAGGAAACTGCTTCTGTTTTTCCTTTGACCTTCAAAGTAGAGGTTAAGAGCCCTGACAGAACAATGGGGCATTTTGAGCCAGTAGTTACCAGACTGCAACTTGAAAATGATTTAAATCCTGAGTGAATAAGAAGTTAACATGCTTGATTTTATCTCTGGTATATATATGTTTGGTTCTGACTGCATATGCTATTGAGCAAAAATTAAAAGTTAAAAAGGCTCTGTCTCTGGTTCAGCTGCAGAGACCTACTGTTTACTTTGCTATCTGTGTTTGAGATGGCGTCAGGGTTGGCTGTAACTCTCAGCAATTTGCTTTGAAGTAACTTAAAAGGGGAGTGTTTGCATTCCAGATATCCACCAACCTTTTCATGAAAAAGTATCAGTTTCATGTTATTTGAATGCCTGTTTTCTGAACTCTAAGATTCAAGGTAATTACTTTGCATTATTAAGCTCAGTGCTGATGACTGCTGAACAGGACAGTAACACCATAGGCGGTAACTACACTGATCTTTCCAGTTTTATTTGTTACAATATTGAATTGTAGAATAAATTCACCTGTTTTTCTGTATTTGAATTCTACATGTTGGTGTCCAGAGAAAAAGTGTACTGAAAGTTTTTTTTTTAAATTTCAGTTGTAGGAAGTAGTAAACACCATAATTACTAAGTAGCTTGCACAAATGCTTGTGGACACTGCAGTTTCAAATTCAGTCCAAATATTTTTAAGTTTCCTACAGCACTCTCACTGGGAACCAGGTATACAATAAACTCTAGCCATACTTGAGAGATATGTGGCTGTCATGTTAGAAGCCATACTTTGTCCTATTGGGATTGGTGTTATAAAATGTTGCCAAATAATAGTTTTATATTGTAAGGACTTTGCCTCTATTGTTTAGACAGTTGCTATTTAGAATGAGTTCATATATCCATTTAGAACTACACCAATTAAGTTAGTGGGAAAGGGACACTGCTTACTCATGCTGTTATGCTTATTGTGAATAATCTAAGTTTATGTTTTCTGCCTACCATTTCTTTACAGCAATACTAAGCTTTTAACAATTGTTTGATGTTCTTAGCAACCTTGCCAAATAAGGATACATTAGTATGGTATACAAACATGAAAAGGACCTATGTATGTAGTTGGTGGAATGATGCAAGTCATGAAAAAAATGTTCTGCGGGATGACATGGGTATAAGGAAAGGACTCTGATGAACAGTGGACTGATGGGGGTAATTTAATGATGGGAATTTCCTACCAGCAAATGAATCTCCAGTGAGAAAGAGACAAAGAGTTTATCAGACTGAGAGACACATTTGACCCCATACGAGATAGTTGTGATCTTAAGTAAATATGGATGAAATTAAGTTTGTCGCATTGCATTGTCTCAATGTGAAATCTAATCTAGAATATTTAGTCTTTTCATTTGATATTGGTTGCTGCTTTTCTGAATGAGGCCTGGAGCCATGTCACCACTTGCAATCCAGAGATTCCAGCAGAGAGAATTGGCCATAATCCAGATGGAACAGCCCAGACCCCCGCAGAAATGTGTGAAGGCGTCCCTACCTGGATCAGTGCGTCACATTGAAAAAGGGGCCAAACTATTCACCTATGAGAATGAGAGGTTCAACTTTTGAGAGAAACCAAACTTAAACTTCAGAGAAAGGTGAAGCACTCTACAAAGTCCTGAAGAACTGCTGAGAGGCAGGACCAAATTATCTGAAAATAGGGACTATTAGACTGATTGGGGACTTTTGTGAATGACTGTATTGTTAGCCTTTTCTTATTGTTTTTCTTAGAAAGTAACTGAAATCTGCAAGCCATTTGGGCTTCAGTAATTGCAATGTCCATACCAGCTTAAGTTTTGCTGTAATATTTCAAAGCTTTCTTCATTACTTTGTTGAGTATTGCTGTAATCGGTATTCTTGCATGCTGTGTCTTATCAATATTACTGGGTTGTTGTAAGAAAATGATATCACAATCAACTAAAACTATGTATGTTGTCTCTAGGGATCAGTATGAGAAGTTGCCTCTTGCTGACCCTTCTCTGTCTCAAATGGTTGAGGTCCATGCCCCTTGGGGGGATTACTTTTGCTTCCCTCCTTACAAAAAGAAAAAGAAAAAGTGGAGAATGAAGGGATAATTGGCTAATGCTGTGAAATTTGGCTCTGGTCTGTTTTATATGGCTGCTTTATATGACTGCACCCTTGCTTGCTGGATCTGCACACAGCATATGGATGGCACAGAAGAAACAGCATGTGGGCTACAAGAGAGAGTATATGCGGCCTACTATGACAGAGGTTGGGTAACCATACTTTGTACAGGAGTGTGCAGAGTTTGGGCCCAGAAAATACAGGCCAAGCTAGATACAAAGAACACACCTACTCTCAGCCTTGAAGATTACAATTAGTGCCAGGAAACACAGGAAGGAGGCAGTGGGCTGCGGAAGGCAGCAAAAGATAAGCAGACCTTGAAACTTCAGCTGCGAGACCTGATGAACATGGGGGGGGGGAGAACTTTGGAGAAAGCTGCAAATGACATAAGACTCTATGCAGAACTTTCTGGAACTTTGGGACAGTGAGGTATATAAGAAAGCACTTATAGAGCTTCAGGGGCGGCCTTCTCTCTCTCACTGTTGTGGAGATAGAGAACGTTGCCTGCACTCAGATCCCTCAGACAGACACATGTATATCTGTGCTTGCAGCTTTCTTGCTTGTACCAAATAAAAGAGTTTTGCTGACAAGTGACTGTGATCTGAGTTTTTATTTTCCTGGTGTACAGTTCCCATGTGCCCAGGCAATCTTGGTGACAATTATGGATGCTTTGTAGGTGAACCCTGCCTACAATACACATACACACACACATATGCTCACACACTCCAGTACTCCCTATGACAAATGCTCACGTGTACCCCCAGACACTCACCATGACACACATACACATAACACGTGTGTGCATGTATGCAACCCCTGACACTCCCCATGCAATACAAACACATGTACACCCCTAAACAAAGGAATGAGAAGGAGTGATCTGCACGGAGCGGCAGGTGCACCTACTCTTGCCGCCTTGCTGGGCAGACTAGATGGACGATACTGGTCTTTATCTGCCATCATATACTATGTTACTATGGGGTATGTTTACTAAGCAGTCTTAACGTGCACCCAGTGCTAGTGTGCAGGCTGCCATAAAAGGAGTGGGCGTTTCGGTCTTAATGTAGTAAAATGGGATTATCGCGCGATAACGTGCGCTGCACACATTATCGGGCGAGAAAGCCGCTACGCACGTTAACGCGCGGTAACCTTAAGTAGGCACGCAGACATGCAAACACAGAAACAGAGGTGTAGCATAATGGTTAATACACTGACTGATGGTACTGGGGTCATGAGTTTCATCCCCCAGTGTGCTCAATGAATAAGGCTGGCTGAGGTATCTCCCTTTATGTTTAAGTAGTGTTTTGAGGCATTGTATGTTTATTTTAATTAGTGCTGCCAGCAAACACACCCTCACAGTGGAGTAACCTAAGGTGCCACATAAGGCACCCTATAAGGCACTCCATAGGGCACATTAGAAGGTGCACTGTCACCAAGGCACCGTATAATGTCCCCTATAGGATGCTTTATAGGGCGCTGTATAAGGCACCCTAAGGTTACAGCACTTTGAGGGTGTTTTTGCTGGCAGCACTAATGTACATTAAAAACAGACAATGCCTCAGACAGCCCTATCAAATAACCCCACTGTGGGATCCAACCCATGACCTCTAGCTCTACAGGCAGTGATGTAACCAGTGGGCTACTGCTCTATAGCTATTAGCAAACTCCTGGCTGGCTACAGAGGGACTGCAGGTCACCACACAAACATTCTGCTGTGGTTACCAGGGTCGGGTCACCCCACTCGTACCCATGATGCAAAGCACATGCAAATCAGCAGTCTACAGATGATCACAGGATGGGGTATGCACCCCAAAGCACCTCTGCCTGGTAGGGGGATCCACCTGTGTGCACCCCCACAGCACCTCGGCCTGGTACGGGTTGCCGACAGTGTGTGTTAGTGGCACAGAGTAGATACAGACCATCACATTGTGTGTGTACTGTGCTCACCCTGAGGGTGCGGTGGGGCAGCCAGCACCAGGTCCACAGCACCTTCCGTGGCTGACATAGGCCATATCACAGGTACCCATCAGTGCCAGTGTGTGTGTGATAGGTAGTTCCTGCAGACACACCTGGGATACATTAGTGTCCATCTGTATCTGTCAATCAAGTCTAGCCCTTATGGGCTATGATGCACCCAGAATAGTGCATATTCTGTTGGTGCCATGGTAACATGATGTAGGTGATGGGGGGTGTTTGGACCCATAGGCAGATTATGTACCACCACCCAACCCACCCTATAGTAGCTCAGGGTGGGAAACAGAAACTCCCACCAACAGATCCCCATTCTACCTCCCTGTAATGGTGGCAGTAGAGGGGGGCCATCAACCCCAGTCCTGCTGGGGAACAGACACCATACAGGGCAGCCATTGCCAAGCTGTACACATCCATCATGCAATGGCAGACAGACAGTAGGCCTGGAAATTCTCAGCTGCCCTCCACCACCATCTGACATTCTCCAGCAGCACACACAGTGAGTAACCAGCTGCTGCACCCTACAAGGTGTTCCAGCCATACACATATAACTACCCTACTACAATCACAATAAGTAACACACCAATATCTGTTAAAAAGGAGGTAAAGTACCTTGGAATAATTCTGGACCACTCACTCACCATGCTCCCACACATAAAACATACAGTAAAAACCATATTCTATAAACTCAAGACAATACAACATCTGAGACCCCTACTCAACACACATGATTTTAGATCAGTAGTCAACTCCCTCATCACCCCCCACTTCGACTACTGTAATAGTCTCCTAAACGGCTTACCACTAAAAAGCATATACCTCCTCCAAAGGGCCCAAAACATATGTGCCAAGATGGTTACAAAAGCAAAACTAACAGACCATGTGACCCCAATACTTTTAGACCTGCATTGGCTCCCCATATGCAGCCGAATAAAATATAAAATCCTCCTAACTACTTTTAAACTCATTAATAACATCTCTCCCTCACAATTATCTACACTAATACAACCCCCATCAGAAACTAGAACGCGCAGACCGAACACAACCCACTCCCTCAACATAAAGACAAATTTCAGAAAAACCAAAGCAACAACAAGCGATAGAGCCTTCTCCTTTGCTGCCCCTACCCTCTGGAATGAAATTCCATTAACCCTCCGCATGATAAAGGACCTCCACCAATTCAAAAAGGAATTAAAAACATACCTTTTTACAAAACACTTTGAGATCCCCTACCAACAAAAAACCTCTCCAAGACAATCACAAAAAAATATCCACAGTCCTCAAGACAGAACAAATGACTAACACAAGAAAGATACTTACCTTACTATACACAACATCCAAAAGATTTACCCAAACTGACGGCTATATCACTAATGTAAATAACTACCGTTAATGAACTATGTTATGCTCCATGTTTCATAACCTGTACATAGGTTTTAAAAAAGTGTTATTGTTAACGTTAAAAATATGTTCCATGTAACAAAACGTGTATATAGTTAAAACATGTTCCATGTAAAATATACGGAAGTATGTTAATTTTTGTTCAATGTAAACCACCCCTGATCTCTGGAAGGGGCGGTATAGAAGAAACTGTTAAATAAAATAAATAAATAACTATAACTGCAGTCTGCTAGTTAGTCCACAGTGCATGTTCCTGGAGGAGATGTGTGCATCCAGAATTGGGATGTGAGCACACCCACCAAGCAGATAAATCAGTGGTTAGGCCCTACAGAAGAGAACCCATACACTTCACTTGAGAGAACTTCAATATAGTACTATGGGGGAGCCTAGCCATGCCATGGTCAGGGTGAGAGTGACCTCCCAGCAGGACATGCTTTGACCACCCTGTCAGTGCAGGTTGTGGCCAGGCACTACAATTTCCGAGCCATTGCCCTATGCCTTGTGCAGATGCATCCAGGCCAGGCCACCCTGTCCGGGCTATACCCACAGTACCTTGCTCCTCATTATGCACATTGGCAGGCTAACACTGGCAACAGTGCAAGCAGTGTGTGCTGAGGAAGGTGTTGGCAGACACCACACACTGGATAGACAGACACACACTCCCACACCTATGTCAGCATTGTGCAAACTATAGAGGTGTTTGGCAGCCCTGGCCACCACACATGTCCTGGGCACTCCCAAGGGTGATGAACACTGTCAGACACCAGACCTGGAAAACACTCCACAGACATCAGAGAAGTTGGTATGATACAACTCAATGAGCAGATTGTGCTTAACTTCGGCATTGCTATCTGCCAGTAATCATAGCAACCTTTAGATATATGTGTAGCGTATTCCCAGGTCTAGGGTGGCATTGCTAAGGTATGCAAGTGCTAGTACTTGGAGATGCACACAGGGCCCAACATCCTGCCTCTCCAGGAGGCTTGGGATAATGGAGCCTGTGGGTGCAGGTGTGTCTGCCCCTGTTGGCCGCTGGTCTAGGGCAGAGGTTCCCAACTCCGGTCCTGGTGGGCCAGACACTATTCGGTTTTTCATGCTGTCCCTGATGACTATGCATGTGATACATCTGCATACCATGGGGGTGGTGCATAGAAATGCAGCACAGCCATATGTATTAGAGACAGCATGGAACCTGAATAGTGTTTGGCACTCCAGGACTGCTTTTGGGAGACTCTGCTCTAGGTAATGCACATGTTTATGGTGTCTGTGCTCTGTAGCGTAAGGTGTAGGCATTTTGGGCATGCTACAGTTATCTGCAATAAAGGTTCTGTCTTTATTACCACGTTTTAGTGGTGGGTAAAATATGGGTACTTGGTTAGCAGGAACCACAGCTGGGACTTGAACCTGTGACCTTCTGCTCCTGAACACACTGTTTGTGTGTGCTGCACCTCCGTGTTGCCATGGAAACAGTGCTGTCCCTGGGAATACGACTGTTCGTCAGACAGGGCCTGTCTGTTGCAGTGCATGGCACCCACCTACACAGGGCCAGGCCATGGTCTGCTGTGGGCAGCTGCCACTGCCCCCTCCACCAGCAGTACCCCTCCGCCACCATGCTGACATGCCCTTCTGCTGGTGGTGCTGGTGGTGTGCAGTCGCAGGTCATCCAGTGTGCAAGTAGGCAGCTGCCTAAGGTGAGGGTTCTGGGGTAGGGGTGCCTGCATAGACATCGGCGCTTCCCCCTCAACACCACCTGCCAATGTTCTGTGCCCTTGGGGGTACCTGCTGGGTACTATCCTCTGTGACACTGTGGGGAACACACTCGTGCCCATGTTGGGCCCTCGTCAGTTGCTGTCTGGCTCCTCTACTGTTTCAGCATTCCTATGTGCCACCTGGGCATCTCCCTGGTCTGCACTGTGCCCCAGCTGCACCACAGCATGTGCCACCTGCAGCCCTCTGTATCCCATTTTCCATCATCTGGACAGTTGCCCTTTCCGACAGACCCACCCTGCTGTTGCAGCACATGTGCATGTCATATGATACCTGTCCAATAAGAGGGGGAAGCCCTGCTGGTGCTATTTCATAGTGTAATCATTCACCTTGTTGGGGGACAGAGCATGGACCCTTCCAGAATTGATGTCCTTTTTTGGAGCTTTCTCAGTGGTGTTTTCTTATGTTTCCCATTCATATCACTATTGGCCAGTTTGGTTAATAACAGTTACGTCTTTTGATAAAATATATGGACATGGTTTGCAGGACCACAGCTGGGGCTTGAACCTGTGACCTTCTGACCATGTACACACTGGCTGTGTGTACTGCACCACACGGAATGCTCATTCACTGGGGATACCATTACTGTTCATCAGCCAAAGCCTGTCTGTTGCAGCACACGCCACCCAACTAAACAGGGCTAGGCCATGGTCTGCTGTGGGCTGCTGCCACTGCCCCCTCCACCACCAGTACCCCTCCACCACCATGCTGACATTTATTTATTTATTTATTTATTTAACAACTTTTATATACCGCACTATTTACAGTCAGCGCGGTTTACATAGAACAATGAAACATCAGATAAGATACATATTATCCGTTTTTTTTTTTTTTTTTTACATAGAACAGGACCAAAAACTTGGGTAACCAGGGTAATTATTTACAAAGAAAACTAAACACTGACTATTTACATATGAACAGAATATTGCCTGAAAATGGAGCCTTGCCCTTCTACTTGTGGTGCTGGTGGTGCGCAGTCACAGGCCATCCAGTGTGCGGGTAGGCGGCTGCCTATGGTGTGGGTTCTGGGGTAGGGGTGCCTGCATAGCTGTCCATGCTTCCCCCCAGCACCACCTGCCAATGTTCTGTGCCCTTGGGGGTACCTGCTGGGTACTATCCCCTGTGACACTGTGGGGAACACACTCACACTCATGTTGGGCCCTTGTCAGTTGCTGTCTGGCTGCTCTACTGTATCAGCATTCCTATGGGCCACCTAGGCAGCACCCTAGTCCGCACTGTGGCCCAGCTGCACCACAGCATGTGCCGCCTGCAGTCCTCTGTGTCCCCTTTTCCAGCATCTGTCCAGTTGCCTTAGCGCCCAGTAACGCGCCTTCATCGGGCGATAAGGTACCTTATCGCCCGATAACATCGCCG
This sequence comes from Ichthyophis bannanicus, assembly GCA_033557465.1. Taxonomy (NCBI): domain Eukaryota; kingdom Metazoa; phylum Chordata; class Amphibia; order Gymnophiona; family Ichthyophiidae; genus Ichthyophis; species Ichthyophis bannanicus. Next base: position 19,691,764 of record CM066051.1, on the reverse strand, counting down.
GGCGCACGTTAAGACTGCTTAGTAAACATACCCCTATGTATCCTCAACATGCCTGATTCTGAAAATGGAGGAAACAAGCCATTGTGTCACACTGCAAGTATACCCTTTTCAAATGTTTTGCTTGTTCAGTTTGGTTTTGTGCGAGTTTTATTTCATTAGCAATATAGGCCAATCCTTGAAGAAAGCCTTTTCCTAAACATTGCAAGGGAATGAGAAAAAAAAACAATTTAAAGAAGTCTAAATGCAATCTAGCAATGCTTTTGATTTAACAATAATTAAAATGCTGTATTGCTGAAGAAGACTGAAGAAATGTTTCTATGGGTAGTGACTTCTGCCGGGTCTACTAGCTTCTGAACTTGTAGATATCTTTTTTTAACTTTTCCTTTTTTTTTCTGTCGAATATAGATAAAATGCACAAAACATTCCTGTCAAATTAATACGAGTATTTGTTTGCCAGATAATGAAGACACAGCTTCTCTAAGGTCATATTTTAAAACACAACCTATCTTTAACATAAAATGCACCTCTCAGGAAAGAGATATCCCTTGAGACTGAAACTTTGAGAAGTCAGTGTCTATAAAAACCACACGGTGCCCTCAATTACTTCTGAATCCCAAATAGTCAGAGTCTTCCTCAACATGCCTTGGCTTTTGAATTGTCAGTGGGCAATTTGAAAATGTTTGCTTCATAAATCATCTTTTCTACTTTAAAAAAACAGCTACAATTTGTTAGAATCATGAAGATATGTAGAACATCCTCTACCATGCCAAAGAAATAATCACAGTCACAGAATCAGAAGAGCAGGTATTTCATAGGTTCATCTTTTTCACAATCTGAAGATGGGAGCTTATCCGGTTCTAATTTTATTGATGCTTTTTGACATCCTTGGGAAGAACGCTGAGTGCCAATATGTACCATATCGCCACTGGAAGTCAGACCCAGGATACCACAGGGATGGAGACATCACAATTGGGGGAATCGTAATTCTGCAAAATGTCTATCTAACTAAACCATTTTCCTTTACAACCTTACCCAGACATGAAGGGCGTACGGAGTAAGTACCATTGTGACTTAGTTCCTATCAGTGATATGCTTGAAAGTTATATTTTGGATGGTAACTGGCATGAACTGTAGATATGACTTTGAACCTGCAAGAGGGGTATTTAGATGTTGGACACCTTATTGGGATTTTGTATTTCCCTTTCACTACTCTGAGTTAATGATCTAAGGGTTAATTGTTCCATATCATTTTCACTCATCATTAAAAGACATAGCCTGCCCAGTTAAAGAGAGGAGTCATTCTCCAAGATGAATTTGTGTAATCTGTATGATAATATCTGTCAAGCTGCTAAAATTTATTTAGAGCTTAAACATTATTTTGCTAAAAGCCATAATCTCTAACTTAAAGTAAAATAGATGTTTTCCAATAGCAACCACATGGTCTACTCAATCTGCTCATTTGTGCAAGGTTACTGTGATGTAACTGATCCCACTTGGTCCAAGGGCTTCTCATTCTCTTCCCAAACACAAAATCCCCCTGTATAGATCCAAAACCTGTTTGAATTCTGCCATTGTTGATATATCCGAGGATCTCAGGCATCTGTTAAATTCTGAAAGAAAACATATTCTCAAATTACTTTTCTATAGCTTCTCATATTCCTTCCTGCAGAATCAGATGATAATACTTATCCCTCATTCAGACAAAAATGCTACCTACCATTTCCATAAGAACATAAGATATGCCATACTGGGTCAGACCAAGGATCCATCAAGCCCAATATCCTGTTTCCAGCAGCGGCTAATCCAGGTCACAAGTACCTGTCCGGTTCCCAAAAAGGTACACAGATTCTATGCTGCCTATTCCAGGGGGAGCAGTGGATTTTCCTGGTCCTCTTTAATAATGGTTTATGGACTTTTCCTCCAGGAACTTGTCCAAACCTCTTTTAAATCCAGCTACACTAACAACTTTTACTATATCCTCTGATAACAAATTCCAGAGTTTGATTACATGTTGAGTGAAAAAATATGTTCTCTGATTAGTCTTAAATGGGCTACATTGTAGCTTCATTGCATGTCCCCTAGTCTTTCTACTTTTTGAAGGAGTAAACAACCAATATATGTTTACTTGTTCCACTCCATTCATTATGTCATAGACCTCTATCATATCTCCCCTCAGTTTCTTTTTTCCAAGTTGAAGAGCCCTAACTTTTTAAGCCTTTCTCCGGAGACAGATAAGGGGTCTGCAGCCACACTGTAAGTGACTCTCTATTTGTGCCTAGTGCAGTGCTGTCCTCAAAATCAGAGAGTCTTTTGGACCTCTCTGAGCATATGCCTGATCTTCCGCCTTGTCAGCCCATGTTCCTGCACCCCCGTCTTTTCTTACCATAGCTATCATGTGCCACAACTCTCCCCTCCTTCCGCGTATTATTGGGGTTCGGCAATCAGCAACTTCCCTACGTGGCATCTAAAGCAAATTTTTCCGGCATATTCAACTTCCTCACAGCAAAACAGTTTGTTCAATATTTTAGTGTACAATTTTAATTAACTCTGTGATGCTTTTCATGGCTCCAACACCACGCAACAACAGTGTTCAGTCCCATATCCCATCAGGACCCAGACAAGGCTCAATTGTGGACATTTGGGGGGGCCTTGCATCCGGAGGCAGACTTACTTCCGGCACCAGCTCCATCACAGACACAACTACATCAGGGAAGACAGTCACCTCCACCTCACCCACACCAGATCCTTGCTGTCTGTCACAGCTCCACGGGCAGGACCCTCAAATGCATGCTAGTCCAGGGGGATGTAAGAGGAAACACAAGTCCTCTAAAGAGTCTCCAGCAGCACCGGCTCCTCAGGGGAACATGCAGCCAGCTTTCCCTTTTATCCCCACTAGACAGCATGAGCACAATGGGCTCAAGCGGAACCTTACTGAGATCCCTAGTGCTTCATAATGCCTTCCCAGTAATACATCTGACTGGGTCATGCCAGCTCTGTCTACACAGCAACCTTCTGCATGACCTCATAGTTTCAGCTTTTCCCTGATCTCCCTGCTCAGGAGATTCGTACAGGACTGCGCTGCTCCTTTACAATCTGCTTTGGGAGGACAGGAATTCTCAGACCAAACCATGCCCGTGCCTACACGTGATGACCACAGCTCCCCCTCCCTCGTGGACTGGTGAGCACCGCACCCTTTGAGGATAATACCTACTCCCTCCCAGTGAATCTCACTATCTTCACTGGGAACAGTGGCGTCTGCAGAGGATTCTTCCCCACCACCTCCCAAACCTCTCTGTATAGAGGACTCCATGGAGGACTATTCCTACCCAAAGGTTTTGCAGAAGATATCATGAGCACTCACACTTAGCAATTCACAAACCCCAGCCAACAAGTGAGGCTTCTAGTCTATTCTGAAAGCCTGTAGTGCCACCAAGGAGGTCATTGCCCTTCTGGTCCAGCTTCTGGGCCTGCCATCTCCAGGTACCTCGACCTCAGGTACAGAATCCTTTCAGCTCCTAGCTTCGACCTCCAGCAGTTGCTCCACCAGTTAGTAGTCTAAGAGGTGGCATTAAAAAGGCTAACTTCACCAAGATCCATTCAAATACACCTTCAACCAGAGAGCAAAAGAAGTTAGATGCTCTGGGCAAGATGTCGTACCAGAGTAGTATGCAAGCCTTGAGAGTTCTAGATTTGGCATATTGCCATATTTTGCTTATTCTAATCTGACATGAGAAAAGGGGTCTTAGCTCTTGAAAGCTACTACAGAAAAGCACATTTGGTTTTATTTATTAGCCTTTATTTCTAATATTTAATTAAATGCAGGAGATCAGCCCAAACTTCCAGTTTCACACAGCTCCACAATTCAGAGTCAATCGTAGTTGTGGAAAGCCTGAACTGTGGTAATTTTTGAGGTGCTGCAGCCAGGGGACAAGAATGGGTGAGTGAAAGTGGGATTAGATGGGGGGGGGGGGTTGGCGGTTTGAGGCAGAGAGGGAGAGACAGAGTCGGTTAAGCCTGGGGGTTATGAGAGAGAGAGAGAGAGAGACTGGGTGAAGCCAGCGAGAGGGGGGGAGGCCTTAAGAGAGACAAAGAAAAAGTCAGATAGACTGGGTGAGACCTTTTGGATCAGGAAAGAGAAAAATAGAGAGACTGGAAGACATCTGGGTGATAAGAAAGAGAGAGAAATTAGAGGAAGACTTGGGAGGTGGGCCATGAGAAAGAGAGGCACTCACACACATATATACATGCAACCTCTCACACTCCCTATGACACACACACACACACACAAAGCCTCCAACACCCCCCATGACATATACAAGCATGTATGCATCACCTGACATTCCTTATGACACACACACATGCATGGAGCCCATGATACTGTCCATGACACAGGCGCATGCACGCAGTCCATGCATTCCCCATGATACATACACTCGTGCACACACAAAGCCCCCTGCCACTTCCCATGAAACACACACATGCATGCATGCAGCCCAGGACACTTCCCATGTCACACACATATACACATACGTATGCACCCTTCAACACTACCTATGACACACATACAGATGTATACACCCCCATACTCCCAATGGCACACACGCACACGCACACCCATTGAGACACTCATATGCAGACATACAATCCCTGCCACTCTTTCCAGTACAGACACACGTCACTTCTAAACCCCCTAATCTAGCTTTGAGACACACATATGCATTAAACCGTCTAGCATCCATAGGTATAACAGGGACCCCTCTAAAGTGGTTTGCATCATACATATCCAATAGGATGCAACAAGTCCAATTCAACGACGATAAAGCCGATGCCTTCCCCCAGACCCAGGGGATCCCCCAAGGGTCCGCCTTATCATCTCTCCTATTCAACTTGTATATAAAACCAATCTGCGAGATCTTTCAGAAGTGCAACATCAATTACCACATCTATGCTGACGATGTGATGCTGTACACGCGCCTTGATATAACACAACCGGATTTCACTCCACTGGAAGAATGCCTTGACATGCTACAAACATGGCTTCAACAAAACAACATGTCAATAAACCACAAGAAAACAGAGGTCATGTTTATCTCCAAGAAAACCAATTTCATCCCGCCCACCACAGTCGCCCTCAACAAAAACATATCATACGAAGCCTGCAATAAAATATCTAGGGGTCCTACTAGACAGCAACCTTAAGATGGATAAACACCTCCGAACAATTAACCGAGCCATTTTTTACAAATTGAAAGTTCTTCAACCACTTCGCAATATCCTCGAGAAATCTGACTTCAGAACGGTTGCACAAGCGCTAATCATTCCTCACCTAGACTACTGCAACGCCATTCTACAAGGGCTTCTGAAGAACACCCTAAATATCTTGCAAATGGCTCAAAATGTTGCAGCAAGAGTCATCATGGAAAAAAGCATCACAGATCACATAACACCAGTGCTAATGGAACTGCATTGGCTCCCGGTAACCGCCCGCATCATCTTCAAACTTCTCATAACAACGTTTAAGCTCATGCACAACATTGCACCCTCCTACCTCGACAACCTAATCACTATGCAACCACACAACAGGAACAGAAGAATCATAAATCTCAACACTCTCTGTGTCCCGATCAGCATAAGAACTGTCAAAGCAGAAACAAGCAATAGAGCATTCTCATATACAGCGCCAATCCACTGGAACCAACTCCCACACGAGTTACGACTGACAAATAGCTTAAGTGAATTCAGAAGGAAACTCAAAACTCACTTATTTCAGGCTCACTACAACCCGAACTAAGTGCGACACTTTACCTCAACGAGTTCACTTTTGCCTGCCATGATGACATTCGGAATACCCTCAGCATATGGATTACTGGTATATAATCTTGTATATATGTATATATTACACCCCTCCCACGCACCTACAATCAAATGTATTTTTAGATTTGTGAACCCCAATTCAATGTACAAAGTATCTAATCACTATTTCCTGTGTTATGTAAATCATTGCTCAATCAAAATGTGTATGTTAAAAATCACTGTATTGTACGATACATTATGATTCTGTAAAGTAAACCGCTGCTGATCGTAGGAAGCAGCGGTATACAAATGTTTACTAAATAAAATAAATAAATAAAATAAACCCCCACCTGCTTGATTCTGGAAATCGGGGACACATGCCATCATGTCACACTTTTCAACTTGTTCAATTTAATCTTGTTTTGGGTCATGTCTGTTTGGCCCATGCGTGTTTGAATTGAATTATTATTTTAGATCCAACCAATTCAGATGTTCACCTGTCTCTCTGTGAAAAAAAAAATTCTTGACAATTCTTTTGAATCCTTTCCTTTGCTCTTAAAATTCTGATCCTTTGAATTTCTGATTTCCTTCCAGGGAAATACCGCCTACTTGTGTCTTATTGAAGCCTGCAATGTATTTGAAAGTCCGTATCACATATTCCCTTCATCTTTCACCTTTTTTGAAAATTTAGCTTCTTCAGTTTTTCAACATATGACTTAAAGTGCAGACCATGTATCTCTTTGTTGTTCTTCCATAGAATTGCCTCCACCTTCTCAGTGTCCATTTAGATAAAGGTCTCCAGAATGATATGTAGGACTCACGACAGAGTCTTACAGATGGGGACAAACTATATTTATTTATTTATTTTATTTACATTCTCTTCTATACCGCGCTATTCAAATCAGTGTGGTTTACATATAACAGAACCATATACAAGGCAGTTGGGCTGCACTGTATTTACAATGAACAGGAACTATAACTTGAACATAACTGGGGTAAACTATTTGTAGCAATAAATGTATAACTAAAGGACAGCTGATACCTATCATTTATTCTCTTTAAGATTAGCAACATTTATTTCCTTCCTTTCTGAATACACTATTGAGGCCCTTATCCATTCTCTCTTCACCTCACATTTAGACTATTGCAATCTCCTTGCTGGTCAACTTCTTCCCTTCCAATCCATTCAAACCTCAGCTGCACAGCTAATCTTCCGCTGGTGTTGCTACGCTCATATAACTTCTTTTTTCAAGTCACTTCATTGGCTCCCTATCCATTTCTGCATACAGTTCAAACTTCTCCTACTGACCTCTAAGTGCATTCACTCTGCTGCTCCTCAGTACCTTTCCTCTCCTATCTCTCTGTACATCCTACCTCTGCTCATCAAGCAAATGGCTATTATCTGTGCCCTCCTCTTCTGTTTATTTATTTACATTCTCTTATATACCACACTATTCTGCATCAGTGTAGTTTACATTGAACAGGGCATTATAACTTGGAGATAACTATTTTACAGGGAACATGGGCTATGGAGGGTTAAGTGGCTTGCCCAAGACCACAAGGAGCACCTGTGGGACTAGAAACCCCAGTCCTTCCAGCCCAAGGTTGCTGTCCTCTAGTGGGATTTGAACCCCTGACCTTCTGGCCTGAAGTACCTTGCCCCAACCACTAGGCCACTCCTCTCCACGTCTATTGCCAGCTCCAGCCTACTACTACTATTTAGCACTTCTAGAGCACCACGCACGCAGCACTGCACAGCTAATCTAACCTACAAGAGGTAGTCAGCATATATGAGACAGTCCTGCCCATCAGAGTCATGCTCACCAGAGCTTACAATCTAGTTAAAATAGTACATTAGTTAAAAACAGCGCAGAGCATTAATCGGTTCTTCGCAATGTACGGTGTGGTACAGTTTGGTCTGAAGTTGGTCATAAACGTTGACGGGGGTTAGGGTGCGATGAGGAAGGAGTCAGGATCTGAATGCAACGGTGAAGAGGTGAGTCTTCAGCCTGGAACTAAAGAGGGCCAGGGAGGGTGCCTGGCGTACAGACACAGATAGGCTGTTCCAGGCGTGAGGTGCAGCATAGTGAAAGGAGTGCAGACGGGAGTTTGCGGTGCAGGTGAAAGGCATTGATAGAAGTAATTTGTTAGCGGAATGCAAATTTCAAGAGGGGACGTAGGGAGAGATAAGAGATAAGAGGTATTGAGGGGCCATAGAATGAAAGCATTTATAGGCCAGCAAGGAGAAGCTTGAATTGGATGTGGAACTGGACAGGGAGCCAGTGAAGTGATTTGAAAAGAGGAGTAATATGGGCATGGCGAGGCTGGCAGAAGATTAGTCGAGCAACGTGATGTTGTATAGATTGAAGGGGAAGGAGATGGCTCATGGGGAGACCAGCGAGGAGTATTTTATTTATTTTATTTATTTAGACAGTTTTTGTATACCGCCTTATCCTTCAATCAAAGCAGTCACAACACAATTGGGGGATACATTTAACACGCGGGGATATGAGACACATACACTAATACTTACAGGGAACATGGGCAATGGAGGGTTAAGTGGCTTGCCCAAGACCACAAGGAGCATCTGTGGGACTAGAAACCCCAGTCCTTCCGGCCCAAGGATGCTGTCCTCTAGTGGGATTTGAACCCCCGACCTTCCGGCCTGAAGTACCGTGCCCCAACCACTAGGCTACTCCTCCCTCGAGTAGGTTGCAGTAATCGAGGCAGGAGGAGATTAAGGAGTGGTTAAGCGTTTTGGTAGTGTGTTCAGAGAGGAAGGGGTGGATTTTGCTGATGTTGTAGAGAAAGAAGCGGCAGGTCTTAGCTACAAGCTGGATATGAGCGGAGAAGGAGAGAGAGGTGTCTTCAGCTTTGGGAACTGCTAACACCTAATCAGGAGTTAATGGGCCTGATTTCCTGAGAGCAGCTGAGGGCCTGTATAAAAGGCTCCAGTGCCCTGCCCTGTTCAGGCTTTCCTACAGGAGCTCTCCAGATCAGCCAACAGTAAGGATTTAAGGGTTTGTTTTATTATATTAAATTGTTAGCTCTCTAACTGGGAGCTCTTAAAAGGGTTTTTTATACATTTTTAAAGCAAGGTTACTGTCTTTTTGGTGCTTTAGTGGGACTTTCCTTGAGCACAGTAGGTGGTTGAACTCCAGTAACCTCCTCAGCTTTAGGAACTGCTAACACCTAATCAGGAGTTAGTGGGCCTGATTAAATGAAAGCAGCTGAGGGCCTGCATAAAAGGCTCCAGTGCCCTGCCCTGTTCAGGCTTTCCTACAGGAGCTCTCCATCTCAACCAACAGTAAGGATTTAAGGGTTTGTTTTATTATATTAAATTGTTAGCTCTCTAACTGAGAGCTCTTAAAAGGGTTTTTTGTACATTTTTAAAGCAAGGTTACTGTTTTTTTCGGTGCTTTAGTGGGACTTTCCTTGAGCACCGTAGGTGGTTGAACTCCAGTAACCTCCTCAGCTTTGGGAACTGCTAGCACCTAATCAGGTGTTAGTGGGTCTGATTACCTGAGAGCAGCTGAGGGCCTGCATAAAAGGCTCCAGTGCCCTGCCCTTGTAGCAGCAGAGCGCAGACAAACCAATGATACCAGGAATCTGTTCAGAAGGTCCAAATCATTTATTTGTGCACAAGTCTCAAGCAGAATCATATTCAAAATGGCTGAGCGATATTCTCTGGCAATACAACAACTTTTATAGATTTTTGCTCCATTCTAGGTATAGAAAAACATTTCATTGGTCCCGGTAACCTCCCGTACCTCCCGTACCTCTTCTATTGGTCCCGGTACTGATATGATTATCCAATTATGTTCTTTGAGTGGGCTCAGCACCTGCTCACCCCCCTTCTAGTCCCAATTACAATGGCCAGTTCACCAACTTGTTACTTTCCTACTTCCAAGGCCATTGAGCTAGTTAGTACGTGTAGGGAAGCAGGGCTCTGTAACCTTTCTGTCAGCAGTTTTAATTAAATCCTTTACAGCTGTATTTTCTTATCAGGGGCATTTAAACATATTTTTCTGTATTTTTCCAACTTTAAGTTCTGCTTGTCTAAGCTAATTCAATACTTTTACTGAGTTCTAATTCTACAATAGCAGCATGTTGGGGGATGTGCAATTCCTTTTAGCCTCTCCACAAACTTCATTTACAGGTCAAGCTAGTTGGGCCTGCTTGCTTATGTCAGACATTGTGGATCACAGGCCTTCACCTGCCACATTCCCCCCTTTGATTAATCTCACCCTATTACTTAATAAGGTGTGAGAGTTAAATCACTTATCTTTGGTTACACCATGGCCGGAGGATTCCAACTATATGCAGGAAGTTTAGATTGGTATAAGGCCATAATCTTAGTTGCGGTCTTCCGCTCAACTGTACTTTCAATAGCACTATGAATAGAGCGCATACAACATGGGATTATGCATGGCAATAAGAAAATCACAGCAACAACTATTAGTACTAGTATTAGGAAAGTCTTAAGTCCTCCTAGCCATGCGAAAAGACCAGCAAACCAGTTAGGAAACTTTAGTGAATGCCAAGTTTGTACTGGCACATAAGCTTGTTTTCGCATAGTTTCAGCAATTTCTTCAACTACTTGACCTTTGTCATCTATTTTCAAACAACAATTAGTTAAATTCAGCTTACCACATACTCCTCCTTCAGCTGCCAACAAATAATCAAGTGCTAAGCGGTTTTGATATATAGCAGTGCGCATTTGGGTACTCTGTCTAGCTAAAAGTGTAAGAGCTTGGCTAGTCTCATTGGTTATTATTTCAACTACTGCTTGTAAGCGGATAATACGATTAATCATATAGATTGGGGTTCGATAGCCCCACATACCATCATCATTCCAGGTGGCAGGCCCATAATATTCAATGATTCTTTCTGGTGGCCAATCATCACCCTTCCACTTCTCCCACTTGCCTACCTGGAGGGGTGCTCTCTTCTGTCTCAGTGCTCTTTTGTGTCTGTGATTAGTTGTGTACACTGGGTATCCTAATTGTTCTCCATGTTCCGTGTTTAGAAGAAAGAAAGAAGGTCTGATGGTCCCTAAGACACACGCCCCTCCCCAGTGTGTAGGGAGTTGGGCATATGCTCGGTTTCCACAGATCCAGTATAGGCCAGGTGGGGCTTGCCAGGCATGAGGCTTGGCAAGTTTAGTCCATAAATGAGCAAGCTCAGGGAATCTGGCTAATGGGTTAGGGGGTTCAGGTTCTTTAATTCCTGACCACCAAGACGTCTTTTTAGTGGTGTCATTGTAGAATTTCTGGCTAAGACAGACCAGCTGTCCTGCCTGTTGTTTGAACTGGGGTCCAGTTCTGGCATAGCAAAGACGTCCAACTATTGAGTGCGCTAACACCCATTCGCTGGTAGTCTTATGTAGTTCAGTTTGATTGTAAGTCATAGAGTAATTCAATTCTTGGGCTTCCCATGGCCATTGGTCGCCCATTTGTGTCCCCCCACAAAAGTAACAATCTGAGATTTTTAGACTGGATACTACTGCTCCAGCTAATTCTAAAAATAAGTTCTGAGAGGGATGGGGAATTTCAAACTTATTTACATGCATGGCTTCATAGAATGTGTCGTGGATATGGTACTTAGATGATTTATGGGCTTGGGTATTTAATTTTATATATACTGTGGTTCCTGGATCTGATCCAGACCCCGCAATTCGTAGACCAAATCAGAATCCTCGTTTCCAATTTTCAGGTCTCAGAACAACCAACTCTAAGGGATTGCAAGCATTTTTCTTGCATTTGTCTAGATCTTTGACATATGGCCTTCGCAATGCAGCCATTCGATTATCTTTGGTATTCTCTACCATACCAATCCAGGTGGCATAGAAGACACATTCCCATCTTGGGCAGAAGTAATCTGACTCTGGGGCTGTACTATATACATCGGCTGAGACTTTCTTTCCTGTGCATACTCCCCATCCAGTGGTCCCTTCTGGACACATATATTTGTCATTCCATGAGTATGTCTTTTCCCAATTACCACACTTAGAACGACTATCTCTGTTGATTACTTCACAAGCATCAAAATACAAAATAGCAGATTTACTAGGATCTGTGAGTGGGCGTGTGGCATTGATCAAAGGTCCATCTGCATCTTTCCATCGCATTTCCAAGGTGTAATAGGATGGATTCTGATGCGGATTAAAGCATACTTTAGATTTACCCTTGGTACAAACATTCAGTTCAGTGGTGTTATAAATACACCGAGTCACTTTACCAGTGCAGGAATAGTAAGAGTGATAAATCAAAGTCTGAGTTACTTTCAGTCCAGTCCAAGTAGAAGTAATGCAAGCAGTGCATGGAGGCAAAGCATGAGTCAGTTCAAAGCCTCCAAAACAGGCAACCAAGGCAAAGCAAAGATAAGGATACATGTTGATTGGAGTTCTTCTGAATCCTCAGCTTGAAAATCTTGACCACGACGTTCTTTTTCTTCGTCCCGTTTGCTAATGAAGCAATTCAACGGGTGCTGAGTGTTGATTGAAGATCCTCAAGTTGTTCATCACACATTAACCAACTTATCAACTTTAGTTGGTTCTAAATATTGTTAATCAATGTAGCATCAAAGTAGTGTGCAAAATCACACACATGAGGTTCATTGAAACAAACTCTTGCTGTATGGAAAACAGCAATCCTCTTCGAAAGACTTGGCTACTGCAGGGCACTGTGATAAAGTGTCTAAGCTGCTGGTTGTCGTCTCAGAGTAACTCGCAAAGGTGCATCAGGATGCTGCTCTGCTGTCCACTGCTCAGGTTCTGGATTAGCTGCGGGCTTGACTCTGCTGTGGTGGATCCAGGAATCAATTTCTGCTACCTTTACTGCAGTTGGGGTAGACAGGATGACGGTGTATGGTCCCTTCCAATGGGGTTCCAGCGGTGTCTTCTTCCAATCTTTGATCCACACCGAAGTACCAGGCTGGTAGGGATGCAAGGGTTCCGTCAAGTTGATAGGCAACTGGTCTTGGATCCACGCATGGAGAGTCTGCAGAACAAAACTAAGAGCTAGGAGTTCTTGCCTGGTTATTTCTGAACCAATTTGGGCTAGACTTCCTTTAATTCCCTGCACTATTGGTGGGGGTTTACCATACAGAACTTCAAAAGGGGAAAATCTTGTTGACTTCACAGAAACTGAACGTATTCTGAGTAAAGCTATTGGGAGTACTTGGGGCCACTTCAGGCGTGTTTCCTGACAGAGCTTAGACATTTGGGCTTTTAAAGTACGATTCATTCGCTCAACTTTCCCTGAACTCTGGGGTCTGTATGCAGTGTGAAGCTTCCATTGTATCTGCAAGGCTTTTGCTAACTGTTGAGTAATCTGAGAAACAAATGAGGGTCCATTGTCTGACCCTATTACTGCTGGAATTCCAAATCTGGGGATAATCTCTCTCAGTAAAACTTTGGTGACTTCTCGAGCTTTTTCAGTTCTGGTTGGGAAGGCTTCTACCCACCCAGACAAAGTACAAACTAATACTAATAAGTAGTGGTATCCATTGGCTTTTGGCATTTCAGTAAAGTCAATTTGCAGGTGGTGCATGGGGGTTATACCTCCTGACTGAACTCGGGGTGGTGGTGTGGGACCTTGCTTGGCATTATTTTTAGCACAAATTAGACACTGGCGTGCCACTGAGGCTGATAGGGCTGCTAACATGGCAATGCAGAAATGTGGTCTGAGTGCTTTTTCCATAGCACCTTTTCCATAGTGGGTGGCTTCGTGGAAGGCTTTGACAAAGGCTGGACTTAACAATTTGGGAATTACTATTCGTCCTGGGGGTTGACTGCCCTCTGCTGGTGGCAGCTCAATCCACCCATCTTTCAGTACTCCATCTTCCTTATTACAGTAGTAATCTAATTCTTTGGTGGTATATCGTGGTGTCCATAAGTTCAAGGGTACTGGAAACAATGCTGCCTGCATCGGCATGGCTTGTGGCGAAATTTGTCCTGTCATGGCTGCTTGTCGTGCTGAGGCATCTGCGAACCTATTTCCTCGAGCAACTTCTCCTTTTCCTGCTTGGTGTCCTCTGCAATGCCTGACAGCTACACGAGTTGGGGCCCATACTGCATCAAGTAACATCAGTATCTCTGGGCCATACTTGACTGATTTTCCTCCGGACGTGATGAGCCCTCGTTCTTTATAGAGAGCTCCATGAGCATGTAGGGTAGTGAAGGCATACTTAGAGTCTGTATATACATTTAACACAAGTTTTGCACCTAGCAGTAGTGCTCGAGTAAGTGCTATTAATTCTGCTTTCTGGGCTGATGTGCCTGAGGCTAGAGCTGATGACTCAACAACTTCATGTTGAGTGACTACTGCATATCCGGCGCAGCGTCGTCCATTGATGATGAGACTGCTTCCATCTACATAATAAATTTGGTCAGGATTGTCTATGGGCACATCTGTCAGGTCAGGTCGGCTTGAGAATACAGTGTCCATGACTTCTATACAGTCATGCTCTGGGAGTTCTTCACTAATAGGTATCAATGTGGCTGGATTCAAGGCATGGCTCACTTCCAGTTGTATCTGTGGGTTTTCACATAACATGCTCTGGTATTTCAGCATTCGGGAATTGGTGAGCCAATGATTTGCTTTCTGTTCCATAAGGGCAAGGACTGCATGTGGCACAGTGACTCGTAGATTCTGTCCTAGTGTGAGCTTGTCTGCTTCACTCACTAACAATGCTGTAGCTGCAACTGCTCTCAGGCAAGGTGGCCATCCTTTGGCCACAGTGTCCAATTGTTTCGATAGGTATGCTACAGGTCGCTCCCAATTTCCTAATTTCTGAGTCAACATGCCTAAGGCATTTCCTTGTGCTTCATGTACAAACAAGTGGAAAGGCTTGTGAACATCTGGTAGTCCAAGTGCCGGTGATGACATCAATTCTTCCTTTAACGTCTTGAAGGCTGTATCCTGCTCAGGTCCCCACTCCAGTGGCGACTTTTCTTCTCCTTTTGTGGCTTCATACAGTGGTTTGGCGATTTGAGCAAAGTTGGGAATCCAGATTCGGCAATATCCTGCTGCTCCCAGAAAGGCTCTGACTTGCTTTCTGGTAGTTGGGGTTGGAATTCTGCATACTGCTTCTTTTCTTTCTCTGCCTAATTTTCGGCTTCCTTTGGTTATACGAAAGCCCAAGTATTTCACTTCTTTTTGGCATAGTTGTGCTTTTGCTCTGGAAACTTTGTATCCAGCTTCATCTAGTAGCTGCAAGAGGTCTTTGGTGGCTTGTATACATTCACTTTCTGATACAGCAGCTATCAGCAGATCGTCCACGTATTGGAGAAGCACTCTCTCTTCCCCGGGGCCACTGGATAGCTTGAAAGGTCTTGATTTAGTGCAGCGCTAAAGATGGTAGGCGAATTCTTGAATCCTTGGGGTAATCGTGTCCAAGTAAGTTGGCCCCCTCTTCCAGAGATAGGGTCCTGCCATACAAATGCAAATAATATCTGACTTATGGGGGCTAATCTTATGCAAAAGAATGCATCTTTTAAATCTAGTACAGTAAAGTGGGTAGCTTCAGCAGGTATCAGTCCTAGAAGAGTGTAAGGATTGGGTACAACTGGATGTATGGTCTCGACTGCTTCATTCACTCTTCTTAGATCTTGCACTGGGCGGTAGTCATCTGTTCCAGGCTTTTTCACTGGCAAAAGTGGAGTGTTCCATGGGGATTGACATACTTTTAGTAGGCCATGTTCTAGTAATCTTTGCAAGTGGCGGTGAATGCCTTCAATTGCAGCTCTTGGGAGAGGGTACTGCTTGACATGTACTGGTGTAGCACTAGGCTTGAGAGTTACAATTATTGGAGCTATATGTTTGGCTAGGCCTGGAGGACTGCCTTCTGCCCATACTCCAGGTGGCGCATCAATGCTTTTCAAAGTTTGTTCAAAATAGGTGTCTTGGGCAGATTCATCACTGTAATATCTCCATTCTTCTTCTCGGGGAACTGTAAGCAGCATTATTCCTGCTGGCTTGGCTTGAGAATTTACTGTCATTTGCATTTCTCCTTTTTCAGTAAAGGATATTTGGGCTTGTAGCTTGGCTAGCATATCTCGTCCTAGTAGTGGCACTGGACATTCAGGCATGTAAAGGAATTGATGAGTTATTTGTTGTCCTCCTAGACTGCATATGCGATTCTGAAGAAAAGGTTTTGTAGCTTTGGCACCAGTTGCTCCTACAATGGTGACTGCTTTTGTAGAAAATGGGGCTATCTTTTTGTCCACTACTGAATGTTCTGCTCCAGTATCAACCATAAAGTTCATAATTTGGTCTCCTATTTGTATTCCGACCATAGGCTCCTGGAGACCTAAAGCAAATTCGGAGCCCGGTCTGTCCTAATCCACGTCATCTTCATCATGGGCTGTTGCAGCCAATGCTTGTACAGCTTCTCCTCTTTCTCGCTGGTATTGTTCTCGATTGGCTCCTCCGCGGTTTCGGGGACGGCCTCGTCTTTCTTCTCTCCATTGATGATTGTTTTCGTCATCTTCGTGGGCGTCTTCGAGTTGCGGGCATGCATCTCTCCAATGTCCTTCCTCTCTGCAGTAGGCACATTGGTTTATGCCTAGCTGGGGCCGGCTTCCGCCTCGGCCCCGCCCCCTTCCTCTGCTCCGTCGACTAGAGATACCTCCCCCTTTCTGTTCAACTATGGCCGCAGCCAAAAAATCAGCTTTCTTCTTCATCTTTCGATCACATTCTCTCTGCCTTTCATTATCACGATTCACATACACTTTATGAGCGACTTCCAGTAACTGAGTTGCATTCATGCCCGCAAACCCTTCTAATTTCTGTAACTTACGTCTAATATCTGGTTGAGACTGATTTACAAAAGCAGAATTCACCATGCATAAACTTCCTGGTGCATCGGGATCATAGGGAGTATACATTCTATATGCTTCAGTTAATCTTTCATAAAACACTGCTCGGCTCTCATCTATGCCTTGGGTAACTTCAGTAACTTTGGAAAGGTTCATAGCTTTCTGGCCCCCCCTTTTCAGGCCTTGTATAAAGCCTTGGCGAAAACGGGCTAGGGCTCTGGATCCTCTTTCTGTATTTGGATCCCATCGGGGGTCTTCATTCGGGAATTCTCTCTGGGCCGCTTCCCGATTATCTATTCTTTCCTCCCCCCTTTCTCCTGGAGCTACAGGGTTATCTGCCATCCAGTCAATAGCTGCTTTTCTAATTCGTGTCTGCTCCTCTGTAGTAAATAGGGTGGACAGAAGCTGGCGGCAATCTGCCCATGTTGGTTGGTGAGTTTCCATAATAGTATTCACTAATTCTGTAAGCTCTTGGGGTTTATTGGTATAAGAGGCATAATGTGTCCTCCAATTTAACAAATCAGTGGTAGAGAAGGGGACATACACATAGCTTAGGGGTCCCGCCACCACCTCATTATCTTCATTTCTTACGGGTATTCCCGGGACTTGCCGTAAAGGCATCATCTTGGCAGTAGATGTCTTTTGGGATCTGAGAGATATTGTCGTAACTTTCCTGTCAGGGGTTATTTTCTTCTTCTCTACGTGCTTTACTTTAGATTTACTTTTTACTGGGGAGCTAACACTGGCAGCCGCTCTTACACTGTCAGTATCACTCGGGGAATTTTCAGTTTCTTCCTTCTCTGTTTCTATATCTGATTCTCCTTTTTCTGTCTCGGTAGAATCATCTTCTTCAATTAAAGGGAGCTCATCTACCTGCTCTTCGGGTGATGGCTCAGGGGTTGGATCCCGTTCCCGCTGTCTCCGGGGCTCTGGGGCAGGATGCGGGGCTTCTCTCACTGGACGCGGGGTTTGGAGCTGTCGGGTAATCACTTCTGGGGAATCAGGATCTACCAGAACGGGTTTCTGTCTGGACTTCTCACCTTTCTCTTTCTTGCTAGGCTGTTCTATTTCTATTTTCTGACTATGATCTGTCTTTGCTAACATTATTCTGCACTGCTCTTCATAACAGCGCTTCGCCCAAGGGGGCGGATCTTCACAAATACTTAACCAGGAATCTATATAGGGGTACTGATCGGGGTGCGCTATTCGCACTCTATGGTGAACTAACTGAATAATTCCTACATTAAAGGTTCCCTCTCGGGGCCAGGTAGGGTCTAGATCGGGCCACTCCCTAGTACACAAAATCCGTAAATGGGCTGCAGTCATTTTAATACCATAATCTCCGGAATATCCTTCTTTAAAATGTGCGATCATACATTCTAATGGAGTGTTCCTAGTAGACCCTGCCCCTCCCATTTCGATGTGTGCGCGCAACAACAGACAAAAGGGAAAAGGAGGGCGGACCGTGGGTAAGGGGTCCTCACGGCCCTAGAAACGTATAAGGGAAACAAATAACAAGACAAGACGACAATCGCTTCCCCCTTTTTACGACCTGAACGCGGTCGCCCGGTCAGGAACTGCGTTACTCAGGGGTCCGCCTTCGCTTGGTCCGTGCTGCCAGACCTCTCATTCACACTTCATTCACACAATCATGCTAGCAACGTATCCCAGAATGCATTCATTTCTATCTATTCTGACTAGTCTCATGCAAGTTCCAAATGCTAGAAGACGGGGGTTTCGCCCTGCTTTACTTACGCAGGGGTAGTCGGCCCATCTTTGAGAGGTGATCAAGCTCTCTTTCCAAGTTCCAAGTTCATGCAAGATTCAAGTGGCAGTACTGCTCTTTCTTATCTGTCTAGACACATGCTAAAATCAAAACTCTACTCACCGGATCCGGTCCTCAAACTTCCCAAGCAAGCGCATGAGTTGGACCTCGGACTCCCCTCACTCGGGTTCGAGGTGTTGGCTCCAGCCGGGCCCGGCACCCGCCGAGGTCCGACTAGCTCCCTCCGATACAAGGGACCGGTGGCGCCAGGGAGCGAGCCCCCATCGGAAGGGCACGATCCCGGCAGGACCAAACCTGTAGAGGCGGAAAGTCGTGGTATATTGCCCTATATACCCTCTAATACCACACCTTCCCGGCCAACGCACCAAGAATATGTAGCAGCAGAGCGCAGACAAACCAATGATACCAGGAGTCTGTTCAGAAGGTCCAAATCATTTATTTGTGCACAAGTCTCAAGCAGAATCAAATTCAAAATGGCTGAGCGATGTTCTCTGGCAATCCAACAACTTTTATAGATTTTTGCTCCATTCTAGGTATAGAAAAACATTTCATTGGTCCCGGTAACCTCCCGTACCTCCCGTACCCCTTCTATTGGTCCCGGTACTGATATGATTATCCAATTATGTTCTTTGAGTGGGCTCAGCACCTGCTCACCCCCCTTCTAGTCCCAATTACAATGGCCAGTTCACCAACTTGTTACTTTCCTACTTCCAAGGCCATTGAGCTAGTTAGTACGTGTAGGGAAGCAGGGCTCTGTAACCTTTCTGTCAGCAGTTTTCATTAAATCCCTTACAGCTGTATTTTCTTATCAGGGGCATTTAAACATATTTTTCTGTATTTTTCCAACTTTAAGTTCTGCTTGTCTAAGCTAATTCAATACTTTTACTGAGTTCTAATTCTACAATAGCAGCATGTTGGGGGATGTGCAATTCCTTTTAGCCTCTCCACAAACTTCATTTACAGGTCAAGCTAGTTGGGCCTGCTTGCTTATGTCAGACATTGTGGATCACAGGCCTTCACCTGCCACACCCTGTTCAGGCTTTCCTACAGGAGCTCTCCAGATCAACCAACAGTAAGGATTTAAGGGTTTGTTTTATTATATTAAATTGTTAGCTCTCTAACTGGGAGCTCTTAAAATGGTTTTTTGTACATTTTTAAAGCAAGGTTACTGTCTTTTTGGTGCTTTAGTGGGACTTTCCTTGAGCACAGTAGGTGGTTGAACTCCAGTAACCTCCTCAGCTTTGGGAACTGCTAGCACCTAATCAGGTGTTAGTGGGCCTGATTACCTGAGAGCAGCTGAGGGCCTGCATAAAAGGCTCCAGTGCCCTGCCCTGTTCAGGCTTTCCTACAGGAGCTCTCCAGATCAACCAACAGTAAGGATTTAAGGGTTTGTTTTATTATATTAAATTGTTAGTTCTTAAAAGGGTTTTTTGTACATTTTTAAAGCAAGGTTACTGTTTTTTGGTGGTTTAGTGGGACTTTCCTTGAGCACAGTAGGTGGTTGAACTCCAGTAACCTCCTCGGCTTTGGGAACTGCTAACACATAATCAGGTGTTAGTTCCCTCCCTTCCCACCCCTACTCCCACCCACCCCTAGCGAGTAGTCTTGCTTTATAGGGCACCTCCCCATTTGACAAAGCACAGAGAATTGGACCAGCACATTTTGAATATAATTAAGGAGATTTAACTGCTTTTTCTCTGAAAGGACAGCTGGGAAACCGGCTGGTACTTGGTAGATCTCTCTCTTTTTCTTTAACAGATACCTAAGCTCCACGAACAGAACAATGGCTGGGAAAAAACTTATCGCTAAAGCTGTTGCCCCCGTTACAGCTTCTGCCTCAGTCCAGACAGAGGTCTTAATGCCAGTTGAAGGACCAGTTCCATGTGCAGGGTGCCTGCATGCTGAAGCTCTGAGGAAACAAGTGGAGGAACTCAGAGAGGCGGTGGCGAGGCTGAAGAGCATTCAAGACAGTTAGAAGTACATTGATGAGATGCTTATTGCAGCAACCAAGCTCTCCAGCAGAGGAGAAGATGGGTGCCAACAGAATGTCGATGGTTGGACACAAGTCACCAGGGCCTGCAAAATCACCAATCCAACTTCTCCAGCCCTTGAATTGAAGAACCATTATGCAGCCCTGGAAGTGGAGGAGGTGAAAGCATCCCTGGAAAGGGAAGAACCAGAGCTCAAGTACCCCAAAGTTGCAGAATCAGTGACCACAAGGAAACGAAGGGTAGTGGTGTTTGGAGACTCTCTTCTGAGGGGTACTGAGGCGTCCATCTGCCAACCAGACTTGATGTCCAGAGAGGTATGCGGTCTGCCTGGTGCCAAAATCCAAGATGTTACAGAGAGTTTGCCGAGACTCATCAAGCCCACTGACTATTACCCAATGTTGCTAATCCATGTTGGAACAAATGATACTGCCAGGTATACCTTGGAACGTATCAAAAGTGACTTCATGGCTCTGGGACAGAGGGTGAAGCAGTTAGGTGCACAGGTGGTGTTCTCTTCAATCCTCCCTATTGAGGGTAAAGGCCAAGGCAGAGAGGCTCGCATCCTGGAGATGAATGCATGGCTGCGTGGATGGTGTCATCGAGAGCGTTTTGGTTTCCTAGACCATGGGATGCTGTTCTAAGGGTTGCAGAGCAGAGATGGCATCCATCTGTCCAAGAAAGTTCAACGCGTCTTCGGTAGTAGACTGGCTAATCTACTGAAGAGGGCTTTAAACTAGATTTGTTGGGGATGGGTGAAGAAAGCCCCCAGGTAAGTGAAAGCCCCCAGGTAGGTGATACATTAAATAACTTTATGGAAATGGATAACAGGGGTAACATATGGAAAGCAGTGTGTATAAATGCCCGTAGCATGGGAAATAAGATCGCTGATGTTGAAGCTTTGGTGGGAGTGGCTGACTTGGATTTAGTGGCAGTTACAGAAACATGGTTCACAGAAAACCATGATTGGGATGTAACTATACCTGGCTATACTTTATTCAGAAAGGACAGGGTAGGAAGTAGGGGAGGAAGAGTGGCACTATATGTAAAAACTACTATTAAAGTTTTGGAATTACAGAGCTTAAAAGGGAGAGGGGAGGCATTGTGGGTTAAACTAGAAAGAGGGAAAGAGAAATCTATTTACATGGGTGTGATATACAGACCTCCCTCACAAGAGGAAGAGGAGGACAGAGAGTTAATTGAAGACATGCGCAGCATTGCTAGGAAAGGGGAAGTGCTACTGATAGGAGATTTCAATATGCCAGATATTGACTGGCACATTCCTGCTGCAGTATCATCTAGAAGTAAGGAGATCCTGGATTCTCTACAGGGAGAACTATTCAGGCAATTGGTAACAGACCCCACACGTGAAGGGGCCATACTGGACTTGGTGCTTACCAATGGTGAAAGTGTTTCTGATGTTGTAGTGGGAGATCATTTTGCATCCAGTGATCATCAGATGGTGTGGTTCAGTATTAGGACTAGAGCTGTTAGAATCCATTCAAAGGCGAGGATTTTAGACTTTAGGAAGACTAACTTTGCGAAGATGGACCAATACCTCAGGGAGTCGTTAGTTGGATGGGAACAGCTGAGGGATGTAGAAAAACAGTGGGAAAAACTGAAAGGGGATATTTTAAGGGCAACCAACCTTTTTGTTAAAATGGTAAATAAAGGTAAAAGGAAAAGGAGACCGCTATGGTTTTCGAAAGAAGTAGCTGAAAAAGTGAAGAAAAAGAGGGAGGCCTTCATGAAATACAAGAGATCACAGAGAGAGGAAGACAGGCATCTGTATTTGGAAAAACTTAGAGAAGCTAGCAAAGTAGTCAAGAAGGCAAAGATTCAAAAGGAGGAGGAAATAGCCAATGCAATAAAATGGGGGATAAGACATTTTTCAGATATATTAGTGAGAAGAGGAAGGGCACGAGTGTTATTGTCAGACTCAAGGGTGCAGGGGAGGAATATGTAGAAGCTGATAAGGATAAAGAGGAATTGCTTAACACATATTTTTGTTCTGTGTTCACAGATGAAGAACCAGGAGCAGGACCTCAGAAAACACCCACAAATAGGAACCGAAACAAAGGACATCTTGAACAATTTTCAAAAGACTGTGTTCATGAGAAACTATCTCAACTTAAAGTAGACAAAGCGATGGGACCGGATGGTATACACCCGAGAATACTGAGGGAACTTGGGGACGTTCTAGCAGCTCCACTGACTGACCTTTTCAATGCCTCGTTGGAGTCGGGAGTGGCGCCAAAGGACTGGAGAGAGGCTCATGTGGTGCCTTTATACAAAAGCGCAAGTAAGGATGTGGTTGAAAACTACAGGCCAGTTAGTTTAACTTCGGTGGTGAGTAAATTATTGGAAACACTGCTGAAAGAGAAAATAGTGAGGTTTCTGGAGTCCAGTGGATTACAGGATCCAAGGCAGCATGAATTCACCAGAGGCAGGTCTTGTCAGACAAATCTGATTGATTTCTTTGACTGGGTGACCAGGGAGTTGGACCGAGGGAGATCCCTAGATGTGGTGTATTTAAATTTCAGTAAAGCCTTTGACACTGTTCCTCACAGGCGACTTACAAACAAACTGAGCACCCTAGGGATAGACCATAAAGTTACTGCTTGGGTTAGAAATTGGTTGGGTGGAAGTCGACAAAGAGTACAAGTAAATGGAGCTCACTCTGAGGAGAAGGATGTTATCAGTGGTGTGCCCCAGGGATCTGTCCTTGGTCCGATTCTTTTTAACATCTTTGTTAGTGATATAGCGGAAGGGCTTTCAGGTAAGGTTTGCCTCTTTGCGGATGATACCAAAATCTGCAATAGAGTAGACACCCAGGAAGGGGTAGATAACATGAGAAGGGATCTAGCTAAGCTTGAAGAATGGTCTAGAATTTGGCAGCTGGGATTTAATGTTAAAAAATGTAAGGTCATGCATTTGGGCTGCAGCAATCCAAGGGAGCAATATAGTATAGGGGGTGAAGTACTTTTGTTCACTAAAGAAGAGCGGAACCTAGGCGTGGTTGTGTCTGATAATCTTAAAGTAGCTAAACAGGTAGAAAAGGCGACGGAAAAAGCTAGAAGGATGCTTGGGTGCATACGGAGAGGAATGGCTAGCAGAAAAAAGGAGGTGATAGTGCGTCTGTATAAGTCTTTGGTGCAACCTCATTTGGAGTATAGTGTGCAATTCTGGAGACCGCACCTTCAAAAGGATGTGAACAGGATGGAGTCGGTGCAGAGGGAGGCTACTAAAATGATTAGTGGTCTTCATTATAAAGCATATGAGGACAGACTTAGGGATCTTAATATGTACACCTTAGAGGAAAGGCAAGATAGAGGTGATATGATTGAGATGTTTAAATACCTCCGTGGCATAAATGTTCAGGGAGAGAGCCTCTTTCAATTGAAAGCAAGTTCTGCTACGAGGGGACATGGGATGAGGGTGAAGGGAGATAGAGTCAGGAGTGATATGCGGAAATATTTCTTTACGCAAAGAGTAGTGGATCCGTGGAATAGTCTCCCAGTGGAGGTGGTAGAGATGAGGACAGTAACTGAATTCAAAAAAGCATGGGACAAACACAGAGGATCTCTAAAGGTAAAAAGGGGACTGTTGTAGTTGTTATGGAAGGACAGACTAGATAGGCCATGTGGTCTTTTTCTATCATCTTATTTCTATGTTTCTATGTTTCTAAAGATAACCCCTAGATTACGGGCCGAGGGAACAGGAAGGATAGTAGATCCATCCACATGGATTGAGAGAGGAAGAAGTGGGGGTGAGGAGTTAGGTGGAAAGACAAGGAGTTCAGTCTTGGCCATGTTCAATTTCAGTCGTCGATGAGACATCCAGGCAGTGATGTCCGAAAGACAGGCAGAGATCTTGGACTGGGTTGCCAGGGAAATATTAGGTGTAGAGAGGTAGATTTGTGAGTCATCGGCATAGAGATGGTACTGAAAGCCATGGGAGGAGATAAGCGCACCAAGGCCTTGGGTATAGAGAAAGAAGAGGAGGGGGCCTAAGACAGATCCCTGGGGTACAACTACATGGAGCGGGGTAGGGGAGGAGGAGGAGCCACCAGAGCATACGCTGAATGAGCGATGGGAGAGGTGGGAGGAGAACCAGGATAGTATGGAATCCTTGAAGCCAAGCGAGGAGAGGGTGATGAGGAGAAGGTCGTGGTCAATGGTGTCAAAGGCAGCAGAAAGGTCAAGAAGGATGAGGATAGAATAGAGGTCCTTGGATTTAGCCAGGAACAGGTCGTTTGTGACTTTTGTGAGTGCCGTTTCAGTGGTGTGTAGAGGACGGAAGCCGGATTGATGTGGGTCGAGGAGGGCATGGGAGGTGAGGAAGTCGAGGCAGCGACGGTGGACTGCTCATTCTAGTAGTTTGGATATGAAGGGAAGGAGGGAGATGGGTCGATAGTTAGAAGGGTATGTTGTATCAAGTGAGGGTTTCTTGAGGAGGGGGTAGGGGACAACAGCATGTTTGAAGTCAATGGGGACAGTTGCAGTGGAGAGTGAAAGGTTGAGGATATGAGTGATGGAGGGGGCAATGGTGAGGGGATGGAACATAGGAGATGGGTGGGGATAGGGTCTGATGAACGGGTGGTGGGTTTGGAGGAGGACAGAAGGAGTGCAGTTTCTTCCTCAGAGATCGGAGGGAAGGAGGAGAGGGTGGCAGAGGGAGTATGGATGGGGGAGGAGAATTGGGGAGGAGGGGAGGTAGATGGGGGGGTAGGGAATTGGAGGGTAATCTTGTGGATTTTGTTGTGGAAGTAGTCGGCTAGGGTTTGGGCGGAAAGGGAGGGTGGGATTGGGGGAGGGGGACCTTGAGGAGAGAATTGAGGGTATTAAAGAGACGGCGAGGATCAGAGGCAAGGGAGTTGGTCAGATGGATGTAGTAATTTTGTTTGGCAAGTGCTAAGGCTGACTGGAAGGAGCCAAGCATGAATTTGATGTGTAGAAGGTCTTCTGGGGAGCGGGATTTGGACCAAGCTCATTCGGCAGAACGGGTGCAGATGCATAGGTAACAGATTGTGGGTGAAAGCCAGGGTTGGGGAGTAGATCGTTTGACAGGACGTGGGGTGGGAGGGGCAAGAGTGTCAAGGGCTGAGGATAATGTCGCATTGTATGAAGATAATGCCTCGTCGATGGAGAATAAAATGGCAGAAAGAGATGGAGAGATGGTGGAGGAGAGAGTTAGGGGATCAATATTATGAAGGTTTCTAAATAGGACGGAGGAGACAGGACGAGGTTGGGACGGCAGAAGTTGAAGAGTGAATGTTAAGAGGTGATGGTCAGATGAGAGAAGGATTGATTTGCGGAAGTTTGAAGGAGAGAAGTTGGAGAATAGTATTAGGTCAAGGCAGTGGCCGTGTAGATGTGTGGGGGCAGTGGAGCAAAGTTGGAGGTTGAACGAGGAGGTAAGAGCGAGGAACTTTGAGGCATGGGGGTCGGAGGGGTTGTCGATGTGAATGTTGAAATCGCCAAGAATAAGAGTGGGGGAGGAGGGATCCATAAAGGCAGAAATCCAGGAGTCAAAGTCGGTGAGGAAGGTTGATTTAGATTTGTCCGGTGGGCGATAAATAACAGCTATTCTAAGGGGAAGTGGTGAGAGGAGGTGAATTTTAATTTAATTAATTTAATTTAATTAACAAGTTTTTATATACCGCACCTTCCAATGATCAGTTGCGGTTTACATCGAACAACCATAAACAAGGCAAAGCTGTTTTTACATATAACAATGTGAAGCTACAAAAATTCAGATCAACTTACAATTAACAGTTTTAACTATGTACAAATAACATGATTATAAACTATGTACAAGGTATGTATGATTCAAAAACTTCGGTTTGGGGTTTTGGTACTTGAATGGAGTGAATGGAGTGGACTTCGAAGGAGTCTCAATTGGGTGGCAGAAGGGGTTGGAATTGGCAGAAGGGAGAGAGTAGGAAGCCAACACCACCACCGCGACCAGTAAGTCGGGGTGTATGGGAGAACTGGTAGCCCCCATAGCAGAGAGAGGCAATGGATGCAGTGTCGTCTTGGGGGAGCCAGGTCTCAGTCAAGGCAAGAAGGTGTAGGGCATTGGAGATGACAAGGTCATGAATAAAAGGGGTTTTTTTTATGACTGAGCATGCGTTCCATAGGGAACAGGAAAACGGGAGAGCGGAGGGGGGGGAGAGGGATATGGATAAGGTTTGATACGTTACGTGTAGAGTAGCATGGGGGTCTATTTCTAGGGTAATGCCGAGATTTAGAGGGAGCAGGGTGCGGGTGTATGTGTCTAGGTGAGTGTGCTCTCCAAGAGGGACATGAGGGAGGGGAAATGAGGGGTAAATTGGTGGTATCGGGTTGGTTATGTGAGGGATTATTTTTGGAGGTAGGGTTGGAGTTGATATCTATGAATAATTGTTTGTGGGATGAATGGGGGAGGGTGGAAGGAGGGAGGAGCAGGATGTGGATGAGATTAGATGGGGTACATGAGGAACTTTTTCTAGTGTGAGAAAGAAATCGGGGGGGGGGGGGCAGGGTTGGGATTGATGTTACCAGATGAGAGAAGGAAAAAGAGTATTAGAGAGTGAGGTATAGTGGAGATAGTACAGCGGAAGCGAGGGTGGGGTTGCCTTAAAGAGAGTGGGCTGGTTGAATGCGGGGGATGGTGTGAAGAAGCTCAAGAGCCGGTGCAAGGCTAGGGGGCAGGATGGAGGGAGAAGTGAGGAAGGTAGAGAGGGGGGCTGGTTGAATGTGGGAGATGGTGTGAGGAAGCCCGAGTCTCTGTTCATTCCACCTTGCTGCACTGTATGCCTGGAGCAGACTCCCTGAGTAGTTTGCAAGGTGGCGGGGTCCCAGGCTAGTTTTTGGAGATGGGGCATTTTCTAGGGTGGTGGGGCGGGGGGACTTTTTGGAGTGGTGAGACAAATGGGAGGCAGTTGGCAAGGTGGTGGAACAGTTGGGGTAGATTTTGGGAGTGGGGCATTATGCAGAGGAGTGGAGCAGTTATGAGGGGTATTTTTTATGGGTGGGGCAGTTTATTTTTCATCATGGCCCAGCGATCATGTGCTTGTTCAGGGGCAGATTGCCTTATCAGGGGATCAGTGGGCTACTGATGTAAACAAGCTGTAGCAATAGGTCTTTTCCAAGTCTGTCCTGTTAAAGGTGCAGGGGTATGTAAGCCAGAGGTATACATGGATTTTATAGTGGAACCATTTGGATGGGTAGCACCACTGAAAATTTGTATTATTTTAAATATTAGATATGTTTAAACTTAAGGGCATTTAGCTGAATGCCATCTCATTGTGTCCTGAATAATTTCATTAGAGATTTTCCAATGAGTTCTCTCTAATTTTAGGAAGCTTCAGATTGATCTGTTGTATGGATTTTATTTTTGTCAGTATGGCCATATTTAGCTATGTGTATGCTAAATATTGCCATTAGAGGAGGGAGAGAGATGGCTGACTAGTAGCCTAAATCTAAATGGATGGTGTTGGTGTTGTCACCACTTACCACGTATATTTAGTGCCACTGCAATGTACATGTTAAGCATTGATGCCGGCATTAAACTAATATGATGACTGCACCAGCTGAATAACGCAGCTCCCTCTCTGCCCACAGACCATCTCGGTGAGTACAGCTGAATATTGCGGTGACCATGTTTTAGTCAGTTAGCAGGTCTACTAACCAGATGAAATGTTTCAAATATGTCCCCCATAGAATATAAAGTTATACGTTATGCTTGCTGTTTGCCCATAGTTGAAAACTTTACTAAGAGCCTGATACTGAAAATGTGCGCAATGCTAAACAGGGATTGCCTCCTTCCTTGAGTGCAGTGAATAGCTGTCAAAGCTACCTATGCTACTTCAGCCAAGAGAGGAATAGGGAAGATTATCTTCTCCTTCAGGCTTAACCTGGGAAATTAGCAGGAGCTTCAGGTCTATTAGGAGGATAATCATGAGGGGTCTTATGAGGGGCACACAGATCATTTTTGACAAAGGCTGAATGTGCTGAGGATGCCAGTTGCGTCAACAATATTTTGAGAGTGGAAGGAAGGTGCTGAGATGCCATGGAGTTGCTATTACCCCCACTCAGCACCTTTCTGATAATCATGGCAGCTGAGGCCAGTGCAAGTTAGAAGGCCTGGGAGTCCTAGAACAGATAATTTAAAAAAATTCCAAAGGAGACCCCTTTTCTGTTTGAGGCCCAGGCCAAATATCCCTGCTGGGCCTCCTCTGAAAGCCACTGACAACCCCCTACACATATATGCAAACACACACCCACAAAAGTTATTGATGTGTGGCTTGTGTGCAAGGCCCATCTGATTGTGAAACTGTGTATTTTGATAAATTGGATTAGTGGTAAGTCTCCTACATGAATTTTGGAACTCCAGATGCACATTTTGGTGCTTATGCACTGTCTGACTGTCCAGAGGGTGAGTTTTCTGAAGCAAAAACGATACTTGGACATATTGCATCCCTTTTTGATGACACTGACTCGTAAGTGTAGACATGATCTTACTCATCTTAGCAATGGTTAAGAAGTTGGAAGGGTGTGGAGAAGACAAGGGGGATCTCTGTTGTTGCTTTAGGTTTGATGTATATAGCATCATCTCTTGTTTATGCTTTCTAAAATCAATAGAAAGATTGAAAAATAAAAAGTGAAGTGAGAGTGCAAGGATAAATCATCCCCCAGCATAACTTTGTTGTTGTTGTTGTTAAGTGCTGTCGAGTTGGTGTTGACTCATGGCAATCTTCTTGATAGTTGACCTAAACTTTGTTCGGTTGTCAGTCAGGCGGCTCATTGTTGATAGAGTGGCTCCCATAGCTGCTGTTATTGTATCAGTCCATCTCATCTCATAACTTAGGAGCTCTTTTACTAAAGTACTCTAAGGAATTAGCCCACGTTTTGGTGCATAGTAACGGCATGCTGAGGCCCACAGTAACTTAGCGCAGGGCTTTGACAGTTACTACTCACTGATGTGCATACTAACTGCCAGTCTTATGTTAAAACGCTGAGTGGTCAGGGTAAGGGTGAAAAATGGGCAGGGAGTAGGGTTGCCAACTTTATGAAAAAGTGGTTATTCGTGTCCCTCCCCCTTCTGCTCCACCTCTGCGCCACCCCCTGCCCCAACAAATAACTGAAGAGAGGGTAGCAGTACAGGTTTTAGTATCTGCAGGTCATATCGAAGTGGGGGAGGGGGGATCCCTAAGGTTGCTAACTTTTTGAAAGAGAAAAACCGGCCACGTGCTTCTCCCCTTGAGCCTCCCTTGCCCTGCCCCAGTTCAGCCCCCTTGACCACCTCTTCAGTAAGCAGCAAATAAGCCATACATTGGTGAGCACGCATATGTTTAACTGTAGATACGCTGGGGCTTTCAGGCTATATTGAAAACCCTGATATCTGCTGGTAAAATGCCATTTTGCCAATGGAAAGGGATTTGCTTATTGCCTTCTAAAGGACAGATGCAGTTGCCTTGCATTAAAGCTCAGAGCATGGTTCTCTAAGCAAGCTTTACACAGAAAGTTTGCTCCCCAATGCTGTAAACAAAGAGTATGCAAATGGTTGCGCACAAACATGGGAGAACATGCGCAGACCCATGAATGCAAACCAGATGCATGCACAGGTGGATCTGTGCTGGTGGCATCCCTATCAGCACTGTCAACAGATAATGGTAGATTGTTGTGCATGTAGCAGTTTTTGCAATATTATTCTTCATCTGCAGAATTGTTTTCCAGCATATATGTGGATATAATGCTCATGTTACTCTAAAGTACCATACACGATTCAGCACTTTGGAGTAACATGGGCACATGTGCTCGAATGCTATTCTGCACATAAAAAATAATATTGCAAAAACCGCTATATACTAAATAACATTCCATCACTGGTGCTGACCACAGAACAACGAGCTACCCTGTAATCCTCCTCTGACCAGCATTGCGCTCAGTCTTCTGGTCTTCTAAGCGCTTCTCTGCGTCTGTGCTGCATAACTAATTGCTTCACTGCCATCAGTTTAAATGTACCGTACACTGCTATCTGCTCAAGGCTTTGAACACAGCTCATACGCAAAACCAGATCTTGCACTGGAAAAACAAAATCGTGTGCACTGGCTTGTCACTTTGTACATAATAAAAAATTAACTAGTTCACAATTTTGTGAATATTAACATACATAAAAACTTTTATTCCAGTTAAGCTGGATTAAGATGTGTAGGATTGTTAATAGATCACCCAGAACTCCCAGTACAGATGATCCATCCCCTAGCTCTCCTCCATACATATGATCCCCCAAACCTGGGGTCTAGAACCTTTTTATATTGTGCAAAATACCTGAAGAGCCACAAACCATCCTTATCATGAAATGGGACATTCATATAAATTTCCTCTGCCCCCTCATTGCCCTGGCCCTCGCACTCCCTCTCTCTTCACATCCTCAGCAGTTACATTCTCTCTCCATCTCCCCCTCCTCCTCCCCAGCAGTCTCTCTGGCCCCCCCCCCCCCCCCCCATCCTCCTTGTCCTGGTCAATTTCTTTGTTTTCTCTTTAACCTTAGCTGGTATGCTGTAGAGTGCTTTCTCTCAGGTACTTCATCACTGGAGCAGGCAGCTTCTTTTCCAGGCAGCAGCTCATGTGGCTCCCCCACTACGTTTTACGCCGTGGCAGGGACGAACAAGTTGAAAAGCCCGCCTCTGTTGAAATTTCTTTGATTGAGGCACATTTCACAGCTCCTGTCTTCTCCTGCACTGCCTGCCACGGGACTTCATTAATTCGATCGAGCTTTGCAAGCTCGACCAGAGGCAGCGTAGCAGAAATTACTAAGCAGAAAATAGTTCAATGTGCACTGAAGCTGAAGAGAATTGTAAGTTTCTGACCAAAGCTTGAGCCTATGCGGAAGACCAGGAAACTCACAGCTGCTACCTACAGCGCTGTGCTACTCAAGGCTCCCTTGGGATTGTCTGGACAGAAAGACTCTTGCCAGCATCACCTACTGTAGCTGGAAGAATCAAAGGAGACCAGAGACCTGGTCTGGGTCACAGTGTAGCAGCAGATAAGCATGCAATAAATAAAACCAGGAGTCTTTTCAAGGATCCAAGCCAGTTTAATGTGCACAGGCTCAAGCAATAAGCAATTTCAAAATGGCTGAGCAATGGTTTCTAGCAAAACAACAACTTTAATACCGTTCTTCTCCATTCTAGACATAGGCAAACTTTTCATTGGTCCCAGTAACCCCTCTAACCCATCTATTGGTCCTGGTACCACTACGTAGCTATCCAATGAGGACCTTGATCTGGGCTCAGCACCTGGTTGCCCCCCTTCCAGTCCCAATTACAATGGTCAGTTCACTAACTTTGATACTTCTCTCCTCCAAGGTCGCTATCCAGCTGGAATATGTGGGAAAGCAGGGCACTGTAACCTTTCTTACAGCAGAGTTAATTAATTCCATAGAAGCTGTGCTCTCTTATCAGTACCAATTAGACTTGTTTTTCTATATTTTCTAAGTTTCGATTCTGCTTAGCTATACTAAATTGTGTTCAGTTAAGTTTCAATTCTACGGTGTCATCATTCAGGGGGGTTTTCATTCCTCTGGGCCTAACTACAGGCTTCATTTACAAATCAAGCTGCTTAGGCCTGTCTGTTTAGTTCAATTAGCATAGATCATAGGCCTTCGCCTACCACATTCCCCCCTTTGATTATTCGCACCCGCAAGTGAGAAAGGGTGAGAATCAAATCACATAATACTAGGTAAAGGTATCACTCTGTGGTATAGGGTAGTAAGTTCACATAGCTAGTATCTTTGTAGCTGCCTTATGCTCTACAGTGTTATTAATAACTGAAGTTATCATTTGCATACAAAGTGGCAAGAAACAAGGGAGCAACAAGCAGATAGTCAAAGTCCATAGTTTGGCAAGAGTGGGAAAAAGAACTAAAAGAATTAGAAGGTTCAGGAGCATTTATGCCGGACCACCAAGATGTCTTCTTTGTTGTGCTGTTGTAAATCTTCTGATTTAGACAGTCCAGCTGTCCGATCTTCATAGCAAATTGTGGTCCGGTCCGAACAAAACACAAACTGTCAACAATGGGGTGGGCCAATACCCACTCACTAGTAATATTATGTAAATCAGTCTGATTGTATAGGATAGAATAGTTCAGTTCTTGGGCCTCCCAAGGCCATTAGTCTCCCATTGTTGTTCCTCCACAAGACAAGCAATCTGAAACAAGAAGACCGAATGCCACTGCTCCTGCTAATTCAAGAAATAAGTTCTGGTGGCAGGAGGAACTTCAAAGTCTGATTTCATGGCTTCATAGAAAGAGTGATCTTTTGTCCTGTTCTGGTGGTGGTTATGCAAGCTGCACAAGGGGGTAGGGCAAACGTCATTTCAAAGCACCCCAAAACTGTTGCCAGAATAAAGCAATAATAATAATTCATAATGGGCATAGTCTCTGGAAAATTGGAGGAACTGTCGGATTTCACAAAGGTAGAGTTGATTGTAGATCCTCAAGCTTCTGCCGTAAGTAGACGTACCAGCTTTTTGGCAGGAGTAGGGCTGTAGATTCCAAAGTATCACTGTCTTCTGGGATGTCTCAGGTTCTTAAAATATCATAGTACAGTCTCTCAGGCTATTATTGCCTCCTTAGAGCAGTTCACTTCTTCAGAAAATCAAAATAGTCTTTTCAGTTTCTTAACACAACACAGTCTATTTATGATGATTGCAGCTTCATTTTTTTTTTAAGATGCGAGGCCTACTTTCAGATAAACAAACAGTCTTGAAACAGTGCAGTTTCTGAGGGACCAATAAGTCTTAGGTCCGTGGCTGTTGTCGTAGGGTGAGGTGCAATGGTGTCTCAGGATGCTGTACAGTAGTCCAGTGATCAGGTTCAAGAGCAGCTGCTGGCTTCACTTGATTATGATGGATCCAAGGTTCAAATTCTGCGACTTTTACTGCAGTTGGAGTTGACAGGATGACGACATAGGGTCCCTTCCAATGCGGGGCTAACAGTATCTTTCTCCACTCTTTGATCCACACCGAGACTCCAGGCTTGAAAGGATGCAGGGGTGCAGGCAAATTGATGGGTAATCAATTTTGTACCCAGGTATGAAGACTTCTGCAAAACAGAACTTAAAACCAATAGTTCATGTCTAATAATTTCAGATCCTATCTGTCTCATATCTCCTTTTATTTCCTATACAATAGGCAGGGGTTGCCCATACAGAATCTCAAAAAGGGGAAACTCCTAAAGACTTAGCAGGGGCTAAGTATATCCTAAGAAGGGCTATAGGAAGAACCTGGGGCCACTTCAGATAAACCTCTTGGCAAAGTTTAGACAACTGAGATTTCAGGGTTCTATTCATACATTCTATTTTTCCTAAATTCTGAGATCTATAGGCAGTATGTATCTGTTAATATCAATATCTTGGGGCTATACTTAATGGACTTGCTTCCTAAGGTTATCCACCCTCATTCTTTGTACAGGGCCCCATGTGCATGCAAGGTTGTAAGGGCATACTTGGAATCTGGGTATACATTTAGACAGGGCTCTTTTCCTATTATTAGTGCTCTAGTGAGGGCTATCAGTTCAGCTTTCTGTGGTGAAGTTTCTGGGGCCAGGGCTGAGGACTCAACTACCAAATCAGGGGTCACCACTGCATATCTAGCACAACAATGTCCATTGATGATGAAACTGCCTTCAGCCACAAAGAAAGTCTGTTCAGGGTTCTCCAGAGGGACATCAGTCAAATCCAGGCGGCTTGAGAATACAGTGTCCATAATTTCTAAACAGTCATGATCAGGGGATCAAGACTAACTGATAACAACATAGCAGGATTGAAAGCTTGACTGACCCTTCAGTTGTATCTGGGGTTTTCACACAACATACTCTAATACTTCAACATTCATAGATTTGTTAGCTAGTAGTTTCCTTTGTATTTCATATTGGTTAGAACAGAGTGTGGTACAGTAACTTGAAGATTCTGTCTCAAAGGGATTTTTCTTTTAGTTTTTGCTTACTAGGAAGGCTGTAGCTGTAACAGCTTCTCAAATAAGGTCCAAGAGATTGAGTCAACACTCCTAGAACATTTCCTTGTGACTCATGAACATAGAGACTGAAAGGTTTTCTGGACATCTGGTAGACCCAGAATTGGTGACAACATCAGAGTGTTTTGTTTTTTTTTCAAAGATCAAAAGGCTGCATCCTGTTCAAGTCCCCATTCCAATGCAGACTTTTCCATTCCTTTGATAGCTTGATACAACGGTTTTGCTAGCAGCGCAAAATTGGGGATCCATATACAACATACTCTGTGGCACCCAAGAAGGCTCTCACTTGCCTCCTGGTGGTTGGAGTAGGAATACTGCATACAGCTTCTTTGCATTCTGGTCCCAGGCGTCGAATTCCGCTGGACAACTGGAATCCTAGGTGTTTAACTTGTTGGACATAATTGCACCTTGGCTCTTGAGACTTTGTATCCAGCCTCATTAAGAGGGTGCAAAAGTTCACTGATGGCTTGTAGACATTCACTTTCTGAGTTGGTGGTTATGAGCAAGTTGTCCACATATTGAAGTAGAATTTTTTTTCTCCCGGAATTACTGGATAACTTGTCAAATCTTTTGCTGAGTGAGGCAAGTTCTTGAATCCTTGAGGTAATCTTGTCCAGGTGAGTTGGCCCCGCCTCCTTGTAGTGGGGTCTTGGGCTAAGCGTATGCAGAAAAAGGCATCTTTTTAAGTCCAGAATGATGAAATGTATAGCTTCAGCAGAGATCAGTTCCAAGAGAATATAAGGATTTTGGTACCACTGGTTGTATAGTTTCAGCTGCATCATTCATTCTTCTTAGATCCTGCACTGGGCGGTAATCACCTGTCCCAGGCTTCTTGACTGGCTTGAGGGTGACAATGACAGGGGCTATGTTCTTCGCTAGGCCAGGTGGATTATCTTCTGCCCATACTCCAGGTGGGGCTATAAGGTTGGTAGGTATACAGGAACTTGTTGACTTGACTGGAGATGCACTATAGAACTGCTACTCTTCTTCTCGGGGAACAGTCAGCACCATCAATCCAGCAGGCTCTGGGTTCACAGTCATTTGCATTTCTCTCTCTTCAGCAAAGGATATCTGTGCCTGAAGCTTTGCAAGCAGATCTCGGCTCCAAAAATGGAATAGGGCATTCAGGCATATACAGGAATTGGTACACTATTATTTTTTTTTTTCTAGTTCACACATGCGGTTCTGCAGAAAAGGCTTTGCGGACTTAGCCCCAGTAGCTCTGATAATGGTGATGCATCTGGCCTAGTCTTTATCCATGCTGTAGCCCTCTTTAGCTGCCACTTACTCTATAGCTACTTCCTTCTCCTACTAGAACATTGTGCTTGGTTTATTGTTTTATGACTCTGCAATCAAGTACTCCCTCCTCCCCTCCTGGGGTGGAGTCAAGATACGGGCATTCACTTCTCTAATGTCTTTCTCCTCTGTAATGGGCGCACTCACACCCAGTTTTTCACTTCCTCTGCTCCTTTGATTAGGAAAACCTCCTCCACATCATTCAACTAAAAAGATCAGCAAAAAAGATCTGTTCTCTTTTTCCATCTTACAATTTTTACTTTCTCTGTCCCTCTTCAACAATCCACATACTTTTCTGATCAACTTTCATTTAACTATTATGCCCGCAAATTCATCCAGTTTTCTATAATTTCTGTTCATTAGTTCAATCAAGTCCTAAAACTTCTCAGTGTATAATGCATTTTTTTCAGTTCTAAACAAGTCTGGTCAGCTGACTTTCACTTCTGGTCCAGAGGGGGTGCACATCCCCCTGCTGCGGAGGTGGATGGCAAACTAGGGAATCTGCAGGGTGGAGTCCCCCCCCCCCTCTCTCCTGGGCTCTGCTTCTCCTAGCAACGCTCTATCCAGGAGGTTGTTGTGTTTTTTTTTAAATGTTCTACTTCTCTGCTGTGGGCACATTAGTTCACGCCTACCGGGGGGTGACATCATCGGTGGACTGGGCCCCATCCCCCCCTTAAGCACTCTGAACGGAGCTACTTACAGAGAGAGAAACTGATGGGACAGGATATCTAGAGATTCTGGGGCAAAATATGGTGAACAGCAGAAACCACTCCCTTTCACATAACATTCCTAATTGGGACAGAGACATTTCATAGTCTTCAGTAAATCCCTTACTGAAATTCTTGATCATACTTGAAAAGACACTTATTAAAAAACCTTATTACCGTAAGCATAAGCTTAAATTGAGCACAGACATACAATTTAGATACAGTTCTTAAAATATCTTATAGAGAGAACTATAGCTATCTGTTACGTATGACTAGAATAAAAATACTTAGCAACTAGCTGCCAGCCGTAATCAGCATGTCTCTGCAAAAGAAATTATTATTTTTTTAGTTCAGAAAGCAAATATTCAAAAGACATTCCGGATACTTTTCCATAGCTGTGGTGGATATCTAAAATGCATATACACCCTCTTTTTGTTTTGTTTTGTTTTTTGTAACAATAAATATGTCTTCTATCAGGTGCTTGCCACAGTAAATCAGGTAATAACGCCTTGGAATTTTAAAACAAATGAATTTATCTTGAATTGTAAAGGTCATCATTAGTCACTAGTACAGATTTCAAAGATAAAATCCTAACACAATTTTCTTATTCACTCAGAATTTAAACCATTCATTCTCAGGTTGCAATCTGCCATTAGTTTTTGAAACAACAGATATACTTCCTTTATTTTACACAAGCAAGAGACTGCTCAATCGGGAACGGCTGTCTCATTCCCTAGTAAGCTGTGTGAGCCACACCCCTCCGCTCACTGGAAACGAAATGATCACAGT
The DNA here is from genome assembly GCA_033557465.1 of Ichthyophis bannanicus. Taxonomy (NCBI): domain Eukaryota; kingdom Metazoa; phylum Chordata; class Amphibia; order Gymnophiona; family Ichthyophiidae; genus Ichthyophis; species Ichthyophis bannanicus. Next base: position 19,654,563 of record CM066051.1, on the reverse strand, counting down.
TTCACAGACACACAGAGACATGCTAGCAAGAATCATTTAAATCAGTGTCAAGTCGTGATCTAATAATTACTTTGTAGATCAAAGGAAAAACAAAAACAGTTCTCTATCATTTCCTATTTAAACTATCACAGTGCTTACTGAAAATTTGAACATACAGCCGACAGAAATTCTTCTCACTTGGTCCGCAACCCGTAAGGGATTAATACAAACTTAACCCTTTTCAGGCTAAGCCCAAAAACTATCGGGACCCACAATCCTGACTAAACATTCTTATTAAATGATATATAAATGATATATATTACATAACCATAGCAGAAGGAACATTACTATTAAAAACATATTGAATAATACAGGTACAATTGTCCTGAAATAAGCACAAACTAACAGCATTGAGATTTAAGCCTGCACAGGGTTAGAAAGACACTGTACATTCTTTCCTCCAGACACGCCCCCTGTCAGTTTTTCACTGTGCAGTAGGAAAGCGAACTGGGTCAGACCAGCTTTTGGATTTTTAAAATGACTCTAGGTGTTTTGCGTCTTCGTTCTGCTTTATTAATACAATTTCTTAATCAGTGAACTGTCACAAATTACTCAACAGAATAATCTCACATTTATAACAGAAGGGGAACTCGCAGTTTCAACAGAGAACAAAAAGAACAAATACACAGTAGGGCAGACAATACACATCAAACGCTTCACAATCATGCTAGCAATGTATCTCAAAAAACCCAGTCCTGTCTCTTCTGACTAGGCTATCAAAATCATGATTCTCTATAACAGCTGTACCTCGCGACTACTCATGCAAGGATTTTCAAACAAATTTTCCCCACGCATACTCATGTAGGGACCTCGCGAATACGCATACGAGGTTGACTTAAGTCTTACCAAACAAGAAGGACGATGGCTTCGCCTTGCGCATACTCATGCAAGGGTAATAGGACCGTCCTTGAGAGGGGATCAGTGCTCTCATTACCAAATTCCAAGTTCCAAGTTCTCGAGATTACAAGTTACAAGTTTCAAACTGCAGTTCTAACTCATCTGTCTAGACAGGTTTTCAAAACTATACTTACCGGATCCGGTCCCCGATACTTCACTAGCTTCTGAGTTGGATCCTGGACTCCCCCAGGTCGGAGGTGTTGGCCAGCTGGACCCAGTGCCTGCCGAGGCCAGGCAGAACCCCCTCCGATACAAGAGGATCGGTGGGCCCAGGGAAATTCCCCTGCGTCGGATTGGCATGGTTCCAACTGGACCAAACCTCAAGGCGAATTACGTGGATTTATTCACTTGAACACCATCCACCACTCGCACTTCCAGGCCGAACGCACCAAGAAATGTAGCAGCAGATAAGCATGCAATAAATAAAACCAGGAGTCTTTTCAAGGATCCAAGCCAGTTTAATGTGCACAGGCTCAAGCAATAAGCAATTTCAAAATGGCTGAGCAATGGTTTCTAGCAAAACAACAACTTTTATACCGTTCTTCTCCATTCTAGACATAGGCAAACTTTTCATTGGTCCCAGTAACCCCTCTCACCCATCTATTGGTCCTGGTACCACTACGTAGCTATCCAATGAGGACCTTGATCTGGGCTCAGCACCTGGTTGCCCCCCTTCCAGTCCCAATTACAATGGTCAGTTCACTAACTTTGATACTTCTCTCCTCCAAGGTCGCTATCCAGCTGGAATATGTGGGAAAGCAGGGCACTGTAACCTTTCTTACAGCAGAGTTAATTAATTCCATAGAAGCTGTGCTCTCTTATCAGTACCAATTAGACTTGTTTTTCTATATTTTCTAAGTTTCGATTCTGCTTAGCTATACTAAATTGTGTTCAGTTAAGTTTCAATTCTACGGTGTCATCATTCAGGGGGGTTTTCATTCCTCTGGGCCTAACTACAGGCTTCATTTACAAATCAAGCTGCTTAGGCCTGTCTGTTTAGTTCAATTAGCATAGATCATAGGCCTTCGCCTACCACAACAGCAGTCCTGGATGGATTAGATCGCTTCAGGCAGCCTCGGAGGGAATTCTGAGCAGAGATGGTCTGGTGGTTCATGAAGTTGTCCTAGAGGAGTGCTCTTTTTTGGCAGTCTGAGTAAATTGATATATTGGGGACATATATACCTCGAATGTGCTGTTCCTTCTCTCCTTTGCTGCGTGTGATAGATCTTTGCATGTGGTAGAAGACTTCCACTAAACTGGCCTCACCTAGGGCCTTGGATGACCATGGCAGCAACAGCAAATAAAGTACTGTTACTGTGGTGTTACTCCTGCTCTCCGACTTCACTCAACTGTGCAATAACTGGCTTCTGAGTTACCAGATTTAACCTCTGGGGATGCGATGGTAGAGCCAGAAAAATAAGAAGAAGAAGGCTATAGACAGGGCTGACCCATCCACTAGGTGGATTAGGTGACAGATCTTTTTGGGCAGAAGGCCATGTGCTTCGGGGGCACATGGCCTGCCCCTTCCACATGCAGAATTGCTCTGCCCTTCCACCCACCATGCTGAGCTGCACCACGCTGCCGCCCCCTGCTGCCACTGCTGCTAATTCCGGTGGCAAGGGGGGGAAGGCTAGGCCACTTCTGAATCCCCAAAGTTATGTTGGGAGGGGGTCAGAAGTGGCAGGCCATGTGTGCTGAAGCACATGGCCTGCCACTGAGCCGAGCCGTGCCCCCCCCCCCCCACATTGACCCTGCTTCTGGAATCGGTAGTAGCACAGGCTCAGCACAGGGTGCATGGCTTGGCATTAGGGTTGCCAACTGGCCGGTTTTCAGCCGGCCTGGCCGGTTTTTCCATGGCCAGGCCGGCTGCCGGCGCAGAGGCAAAACCGGCCCTTGAAAAGCCGTTTTTTTTGCTCTGGCTGCAAGATCGGGAGCAGCCAGAGCAAAAAAACCGGCTTTTCTCCCAACCCGGAGGGCTTCAGAGGGAGCCGGGGAAGCCCGCGCGAGGCCCCGGTTCCCTCTGAACAGCCGCCAGTGTGAAGGGCCTTTACCTTCACGCTGGCGGCTGTTCCTGTGAAGCCGCGATTGGTGGGAAAGGTTAAAGGCAATGCCCTTTAACCTTTCCCAGCATTCGCGGCTTCACAGGAACAGCCGCCAGGGTGAAGGTAAAGGCTCTTCACGCTGGCGGCTGTTCAGAGGGAGCCGGGGCCTCGCGCGGGCTTCCCCGGCTCCCTCTAAAGCCTCAGACAGCCGCGGTTTTGGGGGGGGGGAGGCCAAGGACTGCCTGGGCTGTGATGGGGGGAGGGGGCCTGGACTGGAAAAGGGCTAGGAGGGGGGAATTTGACTGGAAATGGGTTGTGATGGGGGGGTGGGGGGGGGACCTGGACCGGAAAAGGGCTATGGGTGGGGGACAGACTGGAAAGAAATGGGCTGTGATGGGAGGGGACCTGGACTGTAAAAGGGCTATGGGGGGGGGGGGGACATGGACTGGAAATGGGTTTTGATGGGGAGGGGGACCTGGACTGGAAAAGGGCTAAGGGGGGGGGGGACATGGACTGGAAATGGGTTGTGATGGGGAGGGGGACCTGGACTGGAAAAGGGCTATGGGGGGGGGGGGAACTTGGACTGGAAATGGGCTATGGTGGAGGGAGGGGGAACTTGGACTGGAAATAGGCTGTGATTAGGGGGGCTAGGACTGCAAATGGACTGTGATGGTGGGGGGGGGTAGGACTGCAAATGGGCTGTGATGGTGCGGGGGGACTCCGACTGCAAATGGGATGTGATGGGGGGGGCCTAGGACTGGAAATAGGCTGTGATGGGGGACTTGGACTGGAAATGGGCTGTGATTGGGGGAGGGCTAGGACTGGAAATGGTCTGTGATGTGAGGGCTAGCACTGGAAATGGGCTGATGAAGAGCTGGAATAGGACTGGAAATGGGCTGATGTGGGGCATGGGAGAATGGGATTAGAAGGGAGTGGATGCTGGGTGGGTCTAGAACTATAAGGGAACTGATTTTGGGGGAGGACTAGAATAGATGGGGAATGAGTGGAGAGGGGAAAAATATTTTGTGTGGAAGAAAAGTCTATGATGGGCTGGGTATTGGGAGAGTGAGGGGCTTGAGAATGGAAGGGTGAAATTTAAATGGATGATAAAGGAATAAGGAAAGAATTGGGGGAAAGAGCAAAAGGGAAACAATCAGTATGTTAAAGCAGAAATAGAGAGAGAATGGAAAACATCTAAAAGAGAAGAAAGGACAAATGGATAGCTCGCAGAAGACACGAAGAAACCAGAAGAAAGTGACTGGAGCAATTGCAACTGAAAAATAAAACGCCCAAACAGAAGGTAGAAAAATACTTTTTATTTTGAATTTATTAGCTGGAATATGTTTGGTCTGGGAAGTGTGTATTGATAACATCTTTGCGTTTTTGTTTAGTGCAAGAGGAAATTACTTTATAGTTTTATTTCTCCAGTGTTGTACATTTCATGTTTGGATTTTGGGGTTCCCAGTTTAATTATTATCTGACCAAGGAAGTTAGCCTACACGTATCCTCGGTAATTTTTGTGGGTGGGGCTGGGGGTGGGGCAGGGGTGGGACTAGGGGCGGAGAATGGGTGGAGCATGGCGAGCCACAGGTGTCGGGTTTTTCTCGGTGAAAAAGTTGGTAACCCTACTTGGCGTGTGGGGGTGATGGAAGCATGCCTTGGGGGGGAGGGCAACACAGCCAGGGCTTCTGCCTAGAGCAGCAGAAACCCTTGGGCCAGCCCTGGCTATAGGGGAGATGCTGCTGCTGTCTGGATTTCTCTGATAGGGATTCTCAAGTCTCACCTGCACTATCAGCTTCTACTTTGAAGGAGCTGGGTTATGCAGAGCGGAGCCATGTGCAGGAAACCCACTGGAACATGCCTAGGGCTGGCCCTGAGTAGCAGCAGCAGCTTGATCTGCTGCTACTGTTGGCATCACTGCTTCTCCTGAGTCTATATGCGGCGGCATGACCCCCCTTCCCCCCACACCAGCTAACAACAAACAGCAGCAGCAGCAGCTTAGTAAAAGCACGGGGTCCCGATTGCACTGTTGGTCCCACCCGCTTCTGAAGGGGTGGGACTGGTGGAGACTTACAAGAGTGCTGGATTCGGAACCCTGCACTTTTGCTTGTGGGTTTTTAAATTGCTTTTTTAAGCTGCCACTGCCACTGATGTTGAGAGAGGCAGCAGCGGCTTAAAAAAGGAAATAAAATTTAGAAGCAAAAGTGTAGGGTCTCTTCTGGTCCTGCCCCCTTCTGATGCATACTTCCGTGTCAGAAGGGGGCAGGACTGGCGGAGACTTACAAGCACACTGAAATGGGGACCCTGCACTAAGCTGCTGCTGTTTGATGTTGGCTGGTGTTGGGGGGTTATGCTGCCACATGAAGGCTCGGGAGAAGCGGCGATGATAGCAGCAGCAGCAGCAGCAGGTCGAGGCAGAGTGAGGCGATTGGGCTGTTTTTGGTGCATTATTTTTTTTGCTGCCTGGTTTGGCCGTCTCACTCTGCTAACTCCCTCGGAAAATAAAACGGCTTTTGCATGGCCGGTTTTGCTATTTGCCGACGGCCGACCTGGCTATATAAAAACCTGCCAAGCCAGCTGAGAACTGGCCAGTTGAAAACCCTAGCAGTGAAAGAGCATTGCAATTAGCATGGGAGACATTTCACATGCTGCCAATGTTGCAGTTAGCATGGGTGCACCTAATCCCACCTCGATAAGTGAAGTTAAGTGCACTTGCCGTTATAGCGCTGTGTGTTAGGGTACATATCCACGCATTAACTGCTAGGAATTTGCAATCCATACTCCCAGCAGTTGCCACGGAGGCTTTGCAGTTAAGAACTTAAGAACAGTGGCATGGACATGCTTACTTTTACTTTATGTTTATTTTGAATTTGATATACCGCTCAGACCAAAAGGTATTAGAGCGGTTTACAGTACTACATCATTTAGGAAATAAGAAAGGAACGCCATTTATAAGATAGGACAGAGTAGAGAACAGAAACAGTCAAACAGATAAGAGGAAGAGAAGGACATGGAACAGCAAGTTACCCTGATAAATAAGCAGGACATCAGTATAGACTCCAGAAACAGACGCCACGGACCAACGCCTGAGGGCCATGCCAAAGGGCCCTCTGGCGAGGCCCTCAGGCACGGGCCCGCAAGGCACGGGCGCGCCCTGGCAACGGTGGTTCTTAAGCCGTTGGGTATGGCTGCTGATTGGCGGGCTCGGGGAGGAAGGGGGAGCTCCTGCTCTCACCCCCGTCAAATGCGCTGCTCATCGGAGGCCCCGGCAACAGTGGTTCTTAAGCCGTTGGGTATGGCTGCTGATTGACGGGCTCGAGGAGGAAGGAGGAGCTCCTGCTCTCACCCCCGTCAAATGCGCTGCTCATCGGAGGCCCCGGCAACGGCAGTTCTTAAGCCGTTGGGTATGGCTGCTGATTGGCGAGCTCAGGGAGGAAGGGGGAGCTCCGGCTCTCATCCCCGTCAAATGCGCTGCTCATCGGAGGCCCCGGCAACGGCAGTTCCTAAGCCGTTGGGTACGGCTGCTGATTGGCGGGCTCGGGGAGGAAGGGGGAGCTCCTGCTCTCACCCCCGTCAAATGTAGACATTGCTGGGAGCATGATCTGAGCATGTGCAGAGTTGTGACCATATGTTCATTATAAAATACTCTAATCTATGTGTATATTCACATTCTCTACACTAGGACATTTCCGTGAAGGCGGAAAGGTCCACAGATTCAATGCAGCCATGACTGCTACTGGATTTGCACTAGTAATTTATAAAGACACAAGAAAACATGTTTCCATTTTTTTTTCCATTTTGTATTTACTGAATTTTTGTAACTACATACAAGCAATCCACTTGTTACAGAAAAGAGACAATCCCCAGAATACAAATCAGAATACCCAACAAAAAATCATTAGAAAAATTATCAAGACATGACTCAAAAAGCAGAGGAGGCCTATCTGAAACGGAAAAACATTCAAAAACTAGAGAATAAACTAGAGAATACATGACATAAGAACATAAGAACATAAGACATGCCATACTGGGTCAGACCGAGGTCCATCAAGCCCAGTATCCTGTTTCCAACAGTGGCCAATCTAGGTCATACGTACCTAGCAATATCCCCAAAAGACACAGGTTCCACAATGCTTGTACTGGGTCAAGCATTGATATCCTGGGTCCCTTTTTAATAGTGGTTTATGGACCTTTCCTCCAGGAACTTGTCCAAACCTTTTTTAAACCCAGCTATACTAACAGCCTTTACTACATCCTCCGGTAACAGATTCCAGAGTTTGATTACACGTTGAGTGAAAAAATATTTTCTCTTATTTGTCTTAAATAGTTTACCCTGTAGCTTCATTACATGTCCCCTAGTCTTTCTATATTCTGATATCGTAAACAATTGACCCACGTTTATCCGTTCCACTCCATTCATTAATTTATAGACCTCTATCATATCTCCCCTCAGCCGTCTCTTTTCCAGGTTAAAGAGCCCTAACCTTTTTAGCCTCTCTTCATAGGAGTAGCCTTCCATCCTCTTCACCAATTTGGTGGCTCTTCTCTGTACTTTTTATAATAACGCTATGTCCTTTTTAAGATACGGTGACCAAAATTACACACAATATTCAAGGTGCGGTCGTACCATGGAGCGATACAGAGGCATTATAATATCTTTTGTATTATTCTCCATCCCTTTCCTTATGATACCTAGCATTCTATTTGCTTTCTTGGCCGCCGCTGCACACTGGGTGGAGGGTTTTAACATGTTATCCACGATGACTCCTAAATCTTTTTCCTGGGTGGTGGTTTCTACTGTGGAGCCTTGCATCGTGTAACTATAGTGTGGGTTGTTCTTTCCTAGGTGCATAACTTTGCACTTGTCCACATTAAATTTCATCTGCCATTTGGATGCCCAGTCTTCCAATTTATCCAGATCCTCCTGCAGTTTTCCACAATCCTCTTGGGTTTTAACAACTTTAAACAGTTTTGTGTCATCTGCAAATTTGATAACCTCACTAGTTATTCCCTTTTCCAGGTCATTTATGAATATGTCAAAAAGTAGCGGACCCAGTACAGATCCCTGGGGTACTCCACTATTCACCTTTTTCCATTGGGAATATTGGCCATTTAGCCCTACCCTCTGCTTTCTATCTTTTAACCAGTTCCCGATCCACAATAATACACTGCCTCCTATCCAATGAGTTTTTAGCTTCGCCAAAAGTCTGATGGGGGACCTTGTCAAAAGCTTTCTGAAAGTCCAGATACACTATATCAACCGACTCACCTTTGTCTACCTGTTTATGCACTCCTTCAAAAAAACATATCAGATTAGTAAGACAAGATCTTCCTTTCTAAAGCCATGTTGGCTGTCTCCCATTAGGCCATGACTATCTACATGCTGTGTAATTTTGTTCTTTATGATGGTTTCTACCATTTTCCCTGGTACTGACGTCAGGCTCACTGGTCTGTAATTTCCCGGGTCACCCCTGGAACCCTTTTTAAAAATTGGTGTTACGTTGGCGACCCTCCAATCTTCAGGTATTACAGATGATTTTAATGAAAGTTCACAGATTACCAATAGCAGGTCTGCAATCTCATATTTCAGTTCTTTCAACACTCTGGGATGTATACCATCTGGTCCAGGTGATTTGCTACTATTCAATTTATCAAATAGTTGTAATATATCTTCCCGGTGTAGCGATATTTCTCTCAATTCCTCTGCAGTATCACCTTTAAATACCACTTCAGTCTTGGGTAGCATCCCAACATCTTCTTCAGTAAAGACCGAAGCAAAGAATTCATTCAGTCTCTCTGCTATAGCCTTGTCTCCTCTTACTGCCCCTTTTACCCCTCTATCATCTAATGGTCCAATTGACTCTGTCTCAGGCCTTTTGCTATGAATGTACTTGAAAAAGTCTTTATTTCGGGTTTTTGCTTCCGTAGCAAGTTTCTTCTCAAATTCCTGCTTTGCCTGCCTTATCAATGCTTTGCATTTAACTTGCCAGTGCTTGTGCTGTTTCCCGTTTTCATCATTTGGCTCTTTTTTCCATTTCCTGAAGGTTGCTTTTTTGGCAGCAACAGCCTCTCTGACCTCACCTTTAAACCATGCTGGCAGTTTTTTGGACTTTCTTCCACTTTTCTTAATGCGTGGAATACAGCTGGTCTGGGCTTCAAGGATAGTATTTTTAAATAACACCCAAGCTTGCTGTAAGTCTTTAACCTTTGGAACCGCTCCTTTTAGTTTTTTCCTAACTATATTCCTCATTCTATCATAGTCTCCCTTTCAAAAGTTAAAAGGTAGTACTGTTGATTTCCATACTATCCCTCCTCCACTAATTAAATCAAAGGCGATCATGCTATGATCACTATTGCCCCAACACCCTTATCTCTTGCACTGGATCTGGTGTTCCACTAAGGACCAGGTCTAATATGGCTTCCCCTCTGGTCGGTTCATGAACCAGCTGCTCCAAGAAGCAGTCATTTATGTCATCTAGGAACTTTATCTCCCTAGCATGTCCTGCCGTGACACTGACCTAGTCGATACCGGGGTAATTGAAATCACCCATTATTATTACTGCACTGTAACTTTTGCTAGCTTCCTTAATTTATTTGAGCATTTCATCATCCATTTGTTCATTCTGGCCCGGTGGTCGATAGTACACACCCACTGCCATCGCCTTCCCCTTTTTACATGGAATTTCAATCCATAGAGATTCTACAGCAAATTTTGTTTCCTGCAAAACTTTAATCCTTTCTGACTCAATGCCCTCTCTAACATAGAGCGCAACCCCTCCACCAATTTGATCAGCTCTATCATTACGATATAGTTTATACCCAGGTATCACAGTGTCCAACTGGTTGTCCTCTTTCCACCATGTCTCTGATATTCCAATCATATCTAACCTCTCATTTAGTGCTATATATTCTAACTCTCCCATCTTATTTTTTAGACTTCTAGCATTTGCATACAAGCATTTTAGAGACTGTATTTTATTCATATTAATTTGGCTATTGGTAGACATGGGTAATTTGGGATCTTTAAGCTCTGTCTGCTCCATACTTGAGGGCATTTGGGCTACTTTACTCTTTTTTGGAACCTCTCTGATTTTAGTAGTATCCTTCAAGGATACATTCTTCCGAACCATCCGCTCTTGGGCGACTGTCGGCTTTCCCCTATTATCTAGTTTAAAAGCTGCTCTATCTCCTTTTTAAACGTTAATTCCAGCAGCCTGGTTCCATCCCAGTTAAGGTGAAGCCCATCCCTTCGGAAGAGCCCCTCCTTTCCCCAAAATGTTCCCCAGTTCCTAACAAATCCAAAACCCTCATCTCTGCACCATTGTCTCATCCACGCATTGAGACTCCAGAGCTCTTCCTGCCTTTTGGGTCCTGCACGTGGAATGGGAAGCATTTCGGAGAACACTACCCTGGAAGTTCTGGATTTCAACTTCCTACCTAAAAGCCTAAATTTAGCCTCCAGAACATCCCTACCACATTTTCCTATGTCATTGGTACCGACATGTACCAAGACAGCAGACTCCTCCCCAGCACTATCTAAGACCTTATCTAGGTGGTGCGTGAGGTCCGCTACCTTCGCACCAGGCAGGCATGTTGCCAGGCGATCCTCACGTCCACCAGCCACCCAGCTATCTACATGCCTAATGATCGAATCACCAGCTATAACGGCTGTCCTAACCCTTCCCTCATGGGCACATGGCCCTGTAGAAACTTCCTCGGTGCGAGAGGGTTTTACATCACCTGGAGGACAGATCCTAGTTACAGGATCACTTCCTGCCACACCAGGGTGATGCTCTCCTCTCACGTGACCTCTCTCCTCCATGGCAACAGGGATGCTCCCAGACTGGAGGTGGGACTTCAGGACTATATCCCTGTAGGTCTCGTCTATGTACCTCTCTGTCTGTCTTATGTTTTCCAAGTCTGCTACTCTAGCCTCTAGAGAACGGACTCATTCCCTGAGAGCAAAGAGCTCCTTGCACCTAGTGCACATGTAAGACCTCTCACCAACTGGGAGAAAATCATACATGTGACACTCAATGCAAAAGACTGGAAAGCCCCCATCTCGCTGCTGGACTGCTGTCTGCATCTTAGTTTTAAGTTTTTGTTTAGATCTTTAATTCTTTACTTACTAAGTGTTGCCAATAAAACTGTACCTAATAGGTTTAATATACCTTGTTCACCTGAAGCTTAATTAATCTCAGGTCCTTAGTGTATGACTGATTTGGGTAACGAGCTTCACCTGAGAGCACCTCTTGTCTGTTAAAATGTGTAAGTACCTATAAAGCTACGATTATCCCAGGGGTGGGTGGGTGTGAGAAGGGATGGAGGGAAATAACACTTATTAAAAGAGGGCTGCTACACAGTACCCTGTCTTGTGCTGCTGAGGTAAGCTATATTCTTATTTGATTTAAATTATAGCTCTTTGCTGTTGCTAGGCTCTAACTTATTATGAAATTTAAACTACAAGCTCTCTGCTGGGTTCTAAATTTAACCAGAAAGCTCTCTTCTGTGTTTTAAATTTAAACTAAAAGTACTTTGCTGATGCTAGGCCCTGAGTGACTATTAAATTTAAACTACAAGCTCTCTGCTGATCCTGATCCTTGGAAATGCGGTATATAAGAATAAATAAATAAAAATAAAATAAATAAAATACTGCCAGAAAGTGAAGATGATCTGAAACATTTGCTTTTCAAGATCAAGGAACATAGTCTTAAAATGGGCCTGCATATGAATGTAAAGAATACAAAGATCTTGACAACTGGTAAAATCAATAAGTCCTTTGGAGATAGAAAGCCAAGGCATGCTTGCAGTCAAGAGTGTGCAAAGTTGCTTCTGCTTTAGAGGCATGCGGTAGATTGACTGGTTTCAATGGAAAGGAGACATCACCTTTTGGCATAAAGTGTGGGTGAGTCCGAAGGACTACTTTGTCAAGGTGGAAGTGTGTATAGGGAGGATCTGCCACCAAAGCCTTAAGTTCACTAATGTGTCTAGCTGAAGTGAGTGCAATTATGAAGATTACCTTCCAAGAGACTTGAGACGCTGCACTAGAACAACATTGAGGTCCCAAGCCACAGAGAGGCTTAATGGGTGGTTTGGACAGCAGGAGACCTCTCATGACACATGTTACTAGCAGTTGTGTGCAGATACTGTCCATCCAGTAGATGGTGAGAGGCCGCAATGGCACTGAGGTGGACACTCACGGAGTTCGTCTTTAGACCTGTTGAGGACAAGTGGAGGAGATACTGGAGGAGTGACTCCACAGGAGCAGTAAAGGGATTGAGATCTTTCTGGGAACACCAGACAGAGAATCCATGCCACTTAAAAGCATATGAATGTCTTGTGGATGGCTTCCTAGAATCCAAAACGTTCTCATTAACCTCTTGGGTAAGGTCAAAGTCCTGTAAAGCTATGATCTCAGCAGCCAAACTGTGAGGCAAAGAGACTATGGGGCTTGTTTACAAAGCCGCGGTAGCGGTTCGCGGTCGTTATCGGAGCCGCGGCTCCAATAACCATGGGGCCGCGGCTCCAATAACGATCGCGAACCGCTACCGCGGCTTTGTAAACAAGCCCCTATGTATTAGGATAGAGCAGTGAGTTGTCTTCCTGGGAGAAGGTCTGGTGCATGTCCCAATCATAGGGAATGAGTCTGAGTCAAACGTAGTAACAGTGGAAACCACAGTTGCTGCGGCCAGCGAGGGGCTATGAGTATCATGGAGCCCCTATTGGACTTAAGCTTGAAAAACATCTTGGGAATGATGAGTATGGGAGGGAAAGCATAAAGAAGACCCTGACCCCAGTGTAGGTGGAAGGCATCTACTGGCTGGTTGGTGGATGTCGGAGTTCTTGTACAGAAGCAAAAAAGGTTTAGCATTTTTGGGAGTCACAGAATGATCTGTGTCTGGAGTTACCCAGTTCTGGAAGATGTAGGCTGTTGTAACCATTCGTAGGGAAGAAGGATGCGACTCAGTCTGTCTGCTAAGACGTTGAACTCTCCCGGGAGGTACACCACTTGGAGGTGTATTTGATGAGTAATGCCAAAGGAACACAAGTTTAAGACCTCCTTACAGAGGCCCCAAGAGCCTATTCCTCCCTGTTTGTTCACATAGAACATGGCCACCTGATTGTCCACCCTGACTAGGACTTGTTGTGCTTTGAGGTGATGTTGAAACACCCGGAGGGCAGTGGAGATAGCATGAAGTTCCAGGATATTGATCTGGAGTTGTGACTTGAGTTGTCCAGAGCCCTTTTGTGGTCAGGTTGCCAAAATGGACTCCCCAACTCTGTTTGGAGGCATCTGTCATTAGACTGCACTGAAGTGAAGGCAGCTGAAAAGCTGAACCTAGAGCAGATTTTTTGGAGTACACCACTACTGAAGGGATGTTGCATGATGGATCCTGTCTCTGAGATGACCTGAGGCCTGCTTCCACTGGGAGGCAAGAGTCCACTGAGCTATCTGCATATGTAGTTGGGCGTACACGTACTGTAAAGGCCATTTTCCCTAGGAGCTGTAGCATCTCTTGGGCACTGAGAAGATCTCGTAGGAACATCTGAGACACTAGCTCGACTAGATGGGCACAACGGAGCTGGGGCAGAAACATCCTGGATTGTTGGGTGTCTAGTAGGGCTCTGATGAACTCTAGTTTTTGAGTTGGAGTAAGCTGGGATTTTGAGACGTTTATCACAAAACCCAAGTGTTGTAGTACAGTGACGGTACGATGCAAGGAAAGCAGTACCTCCTTGGAAGGTGTCTTCTTTATTAGCCAGTTGCCTAAGTAAGGGAAGATGAATATCCCCAGAGTTCTTAGATATGTGGCCATGACCGCCATGCACTTTGTGAAGACTCTTGGGGCAGAGGTGAGTCCAAAGGGAAAGACTCTGTATTGGTAATATCTTCCTTGAAATATGAAGCATAGATATCCTCATCCATCCAGGACACAGGAAATGTGTGTATGCTTCTTTTAGATCTAGAAAACAGAGCCAGTCCTGACTCTGGAGGTAGGGAAGAAGAGTTCCGAGGGAGATCATCTTGAACTTTTTGTGGACTAGAAACTTGTTGAGATTTCTGAGGTCCAGAAATGGGCCTCTACCCTCCATTTTTCTTCGGAATGTTTTGAAGTTTGTCAATAGGGCTACCTTCATTGCTTTTGAATGCACATGCAGGGCCTCAGCAAGATGCATCAGTGCATGCAGAATTGCATGGCTTCAAGCCTCAGATCTTGAACAGTGGGTTCAAGATAAGCCAGGAACATTATCTTGCACAGGAGTACATTTTTTTGGAAAAGACTGGCAAGATAAGGCATCTCAGAGTCAGAAAATACTACTCTAAGGATATTGTCTAGCGTGATAGCTGACCCTGCTGGGAAAAAGATTCCCGCAAAGAGGTCTTTCTACAATAAGAAGAAAAAATTATATTCTTCTTATCCTCCTGCTTCTGAATATCAAGACCAGGCCCCACAAAACAAACAGCAACCTCCTAAGCAACAGAAGAAACCACAGGTGGCTAAACCTCTACCAGCTCTGCAGACACAATCTGCCCCTGGTATTTGACTCTTTCCTAAAGAACATAGTCTGCTTGCTATTTGGAGGAATTGGGGGCCCTCCAGAGGCAGGGTGGCAGTGTCACTATGCCCAAAGATGGTACCTCGTCTCCTCAGAGTAGTGGACACTTGCCATAGTCCAGTAGGGGTACAGACTTCATTTACAAATTCTGCCCCCTCCACTTTCATGGGGGTTTATCAAATGCAACCCTTACTCACTGCTCTCCTACACAACAAGATGTCCTCTCTTCTTTCTCAGGGCACCATAGGGGTATCTTCTATGGTGCCCTGAGAAAGAAGAGAGGACATCTTGTTGTGTAGGAGAGCAGTGAGTAAGGGTTGCATTTGATAAACCCCCATGAAAGTGGAGGGGGCAGAATTTGTAAATGAAGTCTGTACCCCTACTGGACTATGGCAAGTGTCCACTACTCTGAGGAGACGAGGTACCATCTTTGGGCATAGTGACACTGCCACCCTGCCTCTGGAGGGCCCCCAATTCCTCCAAATAGCAAGCAGACTATGTTCTTTAGGAAAGAGTCAAATACCAGGGGCAGATTGTGTCTGCAGAGCTGGTAGAGGTTTAGCCACCTGTGGTTTCTTCTGTTGCTTAGGAGGTTGCTGTTTGTTTTGTGGGGCCTGGTCTTGATATTCAGAAGCAGGAGGATAAGAAGAATATAATTTTTTCTTCTTATTGTAGAAAGACCTCTTTGCGGGAATCTTTTTCCCAGCAGGGTCAGCTATCACGCTAGACAATATCCTTAGAGTAGTATTTTCTGACTCTGAGATGCCTTATCTTGCCAGTCTTTTCCAAAAAAATGTACTCCTGTGCAAGATAATGTTCCTGGCTTATCTTGAACCCACTGTTCAAGATCTGAGGCTTGAAGCCATGCAATTCTGCATGCACTGATGCATCTTGCTGAGGCCCTGCATGTGCATTCAAAAGCAATGAAGGTAGCCCTATTGACAAACTTCAAAACATTTTGGCTATGCTTAACTAGGGCAAGATAATCTGCCCTATTGTCATTAGGGAGGAGAGGGGCAAAGGCTTTGAGATCCCTTGAGACTTCTTTGAGGAACATTCCCATGTAAAGGATATAGGAGTTGATTCTAGCCGAGAGCATAGATGCTTGAAAAGCATTGACGCCCAAAGGCATTGAGAGTTCTTGATTTCCTCCCTGGAGGATTAGAGGAGTAAGTCTTTGAGCTTTTTATTTGGCGCATCACTGATTCAACCACCATAGAGTGGTGGGAAAGCTGTGGCTTTTGGAAGCCAGGACACTCCAGTACACGATACATAGTACGAGATGTCAACTTTGAGGTGAGGTCGTGAGAGGCACCTTCCACAAATGGAGAATAAGGTCCTGAAGGATGCAGTGTGCCGGAAAGGTGGCTGCCTCCTTGGTTGCTTTTGGGTATTGGAGGATCTCTAATTCTTCCACCCTTGGCCCCTTATCCAATGTTACTGAGCTAGAGAGACCTTTGGCCAGGTCTCAAATGAATTCCTGGAAGGACATGTTCTCCGGAGGCGACATCCATCAGTGTTGTGGGGTGGGGGGAAGGGTCCGAAGGAAGGGCCCGGGGCCCCCAGAAATTGAGCGACTCCAGATCCGAAGCAGGGGAATTGGAATCGGAAGACTTGAAGTATCGATGGGTATGGCATTTGCCTAAAGCTAGGTGCCAGTACTGATGTGCCGAGGTATCAGCCTCAGTGAGCCGTTTGGGCTTTGCAATGTTATAGGTTAAGGTTTCAAGGCTGGGCATGGGCGGGAGCGGCATCGATGCCATTTGCAGCAGCCCTGATGTCGTGCCCGTAACCAGTGTCAATGTCTGTACCATGACCGGTATCGATGGGATGGTGCCTATAGCCAAGGGGTTTGTTTATTTTAAAAAATATATATATATATATATATATTTATTGCAATTTTCACTTTACATCCACAACAGTGAAAACAGAAATATAATCAAATTAATAAAGGAAAATCATTGTCATTTTGAAAATATATCAACTTTACAGCCCGCTATACAAAGTAAAAAATCCAAGCACAAGGAAAAGCAAAGAAAACAAGGAAATAACATAGAACCTAAAGAGGCATATCAATCTGTCCCCCACACAAACAATCACAGTGGTGCACATTATAAGCAAACCACCTGCTGGCTTTCCTCCTCTTTTGCCACAATATAACGAAATAAATGTTTTGGTTCAAAGTAAACCAAAATTTTACCATTACATTGGATCAAACATACACAAGGAAACCTCAACATAAATGAAAATCCCAGAGCTAAAGCTCTGGGATGCAATGACAGAGATTTCTGCCGACGCCTCTGAGTGAACTTGGAAAAATCTGGAAACACCCTTATCTAAGAACCAAAAAACATTTTATCCAAAGAGCAGAAATAAAGCTTTAAAACAGCATTGTCATATTCAAAAGCAAAAATAGCAACCAGGATGGACTTCTGCGTAACTACCTCCAAAGAGGACTAGGAACTCCATAAGATCCACTCCCAAAGGGTCCCCTGGCTTTCCAGAAGCCTGCCCAAGGGTGATGTAATGAGCTCTAACTATAGGAGGCAAGTTCAGAAAGCCCATCCCTAATACCTCAACCAAGTATTTCTTCACCATGTCTATTGGCATTATAAGGGGAGACCTGGGAAAGCTAAGAAACCTAAGGTTATTCCGACACATTTAATTCTTAAGGTGTTCCAGTTGTCGAAAAGTGACACCACTGTCCTTCACCAGGACATCCCCTATAACCTGGATAGCAATTATTCTATGGTTGACAGCTTCCATCTTCACATTAACGGAGTCTAATGCTTGAGTATGATCCTCAACTGTCTGAGCTACAGTACCTGAATCACTCACAAACGTTTCTGAAAAAGTCCCTGGATGGTGTCCCATAAAGACTCTAATGTCACAGCCATAGATCTAACAACCTCCCCAACTTTCTTCCTGGAAGCAAGCTCACCCAAGTCGTACACAATGTCATGGACTGTTCTTGAAGAATCCGGGCACATCCTCACTGCCCCATCCACACAGGGAGTTGTCTCCACTGCCAGGGATCCTCCTGGAAGGAAAATGCCCTCACTTTCACTGGAGCACGGCGACTCCAAATCTCCAACTGCCCCCATGCTTCCATGGTTGGGAGGCGCTGTATGCACTATGGGGCTTAGTGATGCCCCGTCACTGCTGCCTGCTGGTTGCCCGATGTAGATCAATGGAAGTCTGGACAGTTGAAGCAGAGGAAATGCCAAAACACTCCAGAGTATACTGACAGATGGGAGCAGAAGTGGACTCTCCAGGAGCAAGTCCCTTTCCTCTTGCCCATTGCAACAACAGCCAAGAAGTCCACAAACAATGCCAGCACTAGTAGTGAGTTCAGGCATCCCATACCATCCTCCTCCAAAGCTCCATCTTGGATCTCTAACCAAGCTTTTATAGGTACTGAGTCTGCCATGCTCTGCTCGATGGCCAGTATGCGCTGGTTTATTGAGGTTGCCAATGCTTGGGTATCAGTAATGGGTAGTTGTGCTACCGTGCCAGAGCATGGCACCAGGAGTTCTCCAGAGGTCGAGTTCTTGGGAGCATCCTGGGCCCCCTCAATGGCCTTGGAGGACAGGCCCTCCCTCCAGAGCTGTTTAGCAGGCTGATCTACCTCCAAGGCAACACCTGAGGAGTCTCGATGTTTTGAATGAGATCTTCCTCTGGAGGTACCATCAGATTTTGATGGAGCCTTCTGTTTGGACTTTAAAGATACCTGAGATCCATGGGAGGATGATGAGGCTCTCGATGAAGTGGACACCATCGATACTGCGATCCAATGTGAAGAGTGCTCCAAATTTAGAAGCTCTGTTCTGTAGGCCTCTCCATGTCATTTTTTGTCAGATGGAACAGTCTTCTGGCTGGTGGTCTGGGCTGAGGCATTTTAAGCACCAGTCATGTATGCCAGCCACCGAAATGGTACTGGCACAATTAGAACATTTCTTGAAAACACTAGTTGGTTTCTCCATGCCTTCAGAATGCGAAGGCTATGGTAGGCTGTAAGGCCTAACAAGGGTGTCGAGACCCAAGTGTTCTTTGTAATTTCTTTTTAAAAAAAACTGAAAGAGAAAGAAAAGGAGGAACCAGCAAAGTCATCAACAGTGCTGGTGTCGACAGGAAAGCAGAGGCACTATCCACAAAAATGTTTTTCTGCAGTAACAGGATTTGCTTCCTGCTGTGAAGAGAGGGAGTTGAGAAGGCAGTCACGCAGGCACAGTGGAGTGCTCCCAAAAGCTTTCCTGTTGGATGCTGGGGAGCATTCCTGCACAGGCTCCATTGTTACCTGTCACCCATATGTGAAGACTACATTCCTACTTGTTCCTGGAGATACATGTGATTAGTGAAGCCCATCAGAATTATTTTATCACTCTGGTCTACATCTCAAGAACTAGTAAGAACCAGTTTCAGCTCTTCTACTGTGAGATTATAAGAAAATATAAATATTCATTCCAATATATTAGCGGGAGCTGCTCGTCATCTTCAAAATCTGCTCCCCACCTCTGCAGACACAAGATTTCAACAAGGAAACAGAATTCTTCCATCTCAGAAAACCCAGAGAAAGAAACACAGTACTCTGACCTGCACTATTCACAGTAAGGTAACAGTGATTCAGCTCAATTAATCATTTACAATTTCACAATTTCTCTGATTATTGCATATTTCCCTTGCAAAATATCCCAGAAGAAAATATATATATTTATATCATTGAGACGGCTGAGGGGAGATATGATAGAAGTCTATAAATTAATGAACGGAGTGGAACGGGTAAACGTAGATCGATTGTTTACCTTATCAGAATATAGAAAGACTAGGGGACATGCAATGAAGCTACAGGGTAAACTAAGACTAATAAAAGAAAATATTTTTTCACTCAACGTGTAATCAAACTCTGGAATTTGTTACTGGAGGATGTAGTAAAGGCTGTTAGTGTAGCTGGGTTTAAAAAAGGTTTGGACAAGTTCCTGGAGGAAAGGTCCATAAACCATTATTAAGAAGTGACCGAAGATATCAATGCTTGACCTAGTACAAGCATTGTGGAACTTGTGTCCCTTGGGGAAACTGCTAGGTACATATGACCTAGATTGGCCACTGTTGGTAACAGAATACTGGGCTTGATGGACCTTGGTCTGACCCAGTATGGCATATCTTATATTCTTATGCTGCAATTCTTGAATAAGTGTGTAATTTCTCTCAATAAAACTGCTCTGCAACTTTAAGAGAGCCTAGTCCTTCATTTTATTTTGTTCACATTATATTGCAGTGCAGGCTTTAAATGAAAGCTAGTGAATATTCCCCCAGGGCTGTTCAAAGGGCTGTGCGAGAGGAGCAGCTGCACAGTGCGCCAGCACAGAAGAGGGCACTGGCATCATCACTGGGCTTCCAGGACGCTCAAAAAGAGTGAATTAGTGAATGGAGCTCAGTGGAGGGGGCACTAGATTTGTTAGTCACATAGGACGTATTTCTAGCCTGCTACAGTTCTGTATTCCCCAGTGCATATTAACTTCCCTCTCAGTACAAAGAAACTGATCCGCTCTTGATTCTGTCCCTTTGCATGCATGGAGATGTAGGGAAACTCAGGACTGTAGACTCTATATACAGGAGGTCATTTTATAAAGGCGTTAACATGCAGAGGTAACAGACTGCAAGCATTAATGGCGTCTTATAAACTCCCAGGCACTTTAGGAAGTCCACACTTTGCCATGGTATATACTCTGCCAGTAGATATAGCACTTTGACATGGTGCGTACTTTGCCTGTAGGTGTAACCATCTTGAGTGGAGAATGTACATTGTCATAAAATACCTTCATTTACAGCTGCTATAAAGCAGGTGCAACTGTCCATGCTTTAACTTAAGGCAAGATCTCTGCTACTTATGCTACTTGTCTTTATAAAATATGGACATTTTGATTATCTATCTTTACATAGGTGTCTCATTAGAAAATTACTCTGTGTGTCTGGAGGTGTCACAGGATCTTAGGTTGCTATAAGCTGAGTCATGTCTGATGAACTTCTGTCTTTCTGCGTTCTTTTTAATGCCAATCCTCTGCCCTTTTCCTTATGTTCTCCATCTTTCTGCCTAGAATGTACCACATTATATAATCTCATTGGCTATGCTCTCCCTGTGCCCATGGTTCTGGCTAACTTTGCCCACTTTTTTTAATCTTTCTAAGGTGTCTGTGTGTGTGTGTTCCTGTATTGGAGGTACAATCTATATGATTGTGGTTATGTTTTACTGGTAGATTGCTTCCCAGTTAAATGTTCCCTCACATTCATATCAGGCTTGAGCAGAATAGTGTAACACTTGGGAATAAAGATACAACCCAACAGCCCTGCACTGGAAGCCAGTATAGCAAATATCTCCACAGCTACCATGTATTTGCCTTTTGTGCTCAGGTAGGCTGGGATGAAGGAGACCCAAACACTGCAGAACACCAGCATGCTGAAAGTGATCAACTGGGCCTCATTAAAACGGTCTGGTAAACGCCTTGCCAGGAAAGCAATGATGAAGCTTAGAACAGCCAGCAAGCCCATATATCCAATCACACTATAAAATGCAACAGTGGAGCCTTCATTACAGACTAGTGTCATCTTTCCAGGCTCAGTCTGTATGTCATAGTCTGGGAATGGGGGAGAGATGAGTAACCATGCAGTGGAAATCACAACTTCACCCAGGGAGCAGAGAAGGACCAGGAAGCTGAGTGCTCTTGACCCAACCCACTTCCTTAACATGCTCCCAGGCTTTGTGGCTTTGAAGGCAATGACAACTGTAATGGTTTTTGCCAGTATGGCAGAAAGAGCAACTGAGAAAATGATCCCAAAAGCAGCTTGCCGGAGCACACAGGTCAGCTTCTCTGGACGCCCAATGAATATCAAGGAGCAGAGGAAGGAGAGCATGAGGGAAAGGAGGAGGATGTAACTGAGATCCCGGTTGTTGGCTTTCACTACAGCTGTCTCACGGTATTTAAGAAATATTCCTAGTACTCCAGCAGTGATTACCCACAAGCCAATGGCCATGGAAGCTAAAACCATGCCCAAGGGATCCTCATAAGAAAGGAATTCAATGGATCTTGGGATGCAGCCATCTTGTCTATCGTTGGGCCACTGATCATCAGGACACCTTAGGCAGTTTTCCATATCTAAAAAATAATGATATTTTTGTCAGTATTTGAATAAGAACATGAACTTGCAGTATGCTGACATTTTTAATGTCGACAAAGCGAAAAAGAAAAAAAATCCAAAGTAGGATACAAAAAACCACAAAAAACATGAGTCGGAAAAAAGGAAGAAAAAGTAAATACCAATTAGAGCTAGATACTATACATATAATAGAAGAAAAAAAGACCTCGGCCACCTCTACATCCAATGTAAATGGAGAGGTTGAGCCAGCCGAAGGGCAAACCAAACTGGAACGTCAGCCAAATGGTGCCACAATAATTGAACTGTGCTCAAAAGACATCAGTGGTCAGGAAAAAATCTCTATTATGGGGTGCCAAACAAAACATTAAATGATATTCTAAATATTCAAAAAAGGAACCCCTGAACAGCTCAAATTGGTAATAGCAGCCATATATCACCAGCAGCCATAAATCACCAGCCCAAGACCGCAGCATGAGAAAAATCCTGAAAGCAGCAGCAAAAAGAAGAAAAAATGCTTAAGAAACTTAGCTTAGAATCTACAAGCTCAGCACAGCAGCATAATGAAGGTCATGCAGTCTGCAACATTCAAGGCAATAATCAGGAGCCCCGCCACCGGGTGTTTTGCCAGATGGCTTCTTCAGGGAGCTCAGAAATCAACGATGCTGCTGTTGCCAAATTATATGAAAAAAGGAAAAGAAGAAGAAAAACTCTCACATGTTAAACTGAGAAGTGACTTGAAATAAACAAACAAAAAAGGAACAGAAAAGGAGGAAAAAGCCAGCACACTCACCCAAAACAATAAGGAAAACAGAAGGAGCGATACAACACCCACTGCTAGAGCTACCGGCACAGGAAGCAAAAAAATCGCCAAAGCATGTGCATTAAAAAAAGGCTTCCCCAATGACGTCAAGGGGTACTCCCGAAACTCCCGACAGGCACAAGATTCAAGAACAACTTTAAGCCCACGACGGGAGCTGACAAAAAGCAAGCAGCAGGAATGCATGGTATAAGAGGACACCCCAAATCAAAAACCAAAAGAATCCCCATGCTCCAATGAACGAGCAACGTGTCAGCCATACAAAAAAAACAATCAGGAACCAACGTGCATCACCAGGCAAAGAAAAAGAAAAATATGCAAGAAAAATAATGTAATATTTAAATCAAACATTCATATTTTGATACTTTCAATAAAGAGGAACAACAGTATTATCATTTGTATTATTGCTATTATTACATTCTACACTTGGGTCAACCTAATTGGCACCCTTGCATTTTAGGAATGTTGTGTACAATATCATGAGAAATAATTTGAAATATTCCAACTGTATGTCATCATAATATTTTATTAGTGTGTTCAGAGGTATACAACAAAAAAAAAGATATCTGTACAATTTTTAGTTCTATTTTCTGAGAAAAAAAAAACCATGATCTGGACAGGATTAATGGCACCCTTCACTAATATTTGGTTGCACAACCCTTGGCAATGATGACAGCCTCCAAACATTTCTTATAGCCATCTTTAAGTTTTGTGCATTTGTCTGCTGGTAGTTTCTCCCACTCTTCAATGTGATTTGTTTCAGCTCATGAATGTTTCCAGGATTCCTTTTACCAATGGAAGATTTCAGCACTTTCTTGACTGGATTGAGATCGGATTGCTGGCCAGTTTGAAATAGTCCATTTTATTTCCTTTTTAGCCATTCTTTTGTATTTTTGGATGTATGCTTTGGGTCATTGTCCTGCTGGAGGACACATGATCTTCGACCGAGACCTAGGTTTCTGACACTAGCTGGCACATTTCACTCCAAAATACCTTGGTAGTCCTCTGACTTCATGATTCCCTTAATATGTTCCAAGCCTCAAGTTCCTGAGGCAGCTGAACAGTCCCACAACATTATGGAACCTCCACCCTATTTAACTGTAGTAAAGGTGTTTTATTTTTTCTTATAAGCTTCATTTATTCGCCTGTAAATGTATCACTGGTCTGTACTGCTAAAAAGCTCAAATTTGGTTTCATCTGTCCACAGAATCTTTTCCCAGAAAGATTGTGTTTTCTCAAGGTGGATTTGATTGCCTTTACCTAGGTGCCTCAGGTGTGCCTTTTTATGTCTGTCTTTAAGCAGTGGTGTCCTCCTGGCCTTTGCCCATGAATTCCTTCTTTGTTTAGTGTAAGGCATATAGTACAAGTTGAAAGGTCATGAATTTGGGCTGCAGCAATCCAAGGGAGCGATATAATATAGGGGGTAAAGTACTTCTATCCATAAAAGAAGAGCGGGACCTAGGCATGATTGTGTCTGATGATCCTAAAGTAGCTAAACAGGTAGAAAAGGTGACGGCAAAAGCTGGAAGGATATTTGGGTGCATAGAGAGAGAAATGGCCAGCAGAAGAAAGGAGGTGATAGTACCTTTATATAGGTCTTTGGTGTGACCTCATTTGGCGCATGGTGTGCAGTTCTGGAGACTGTACCTTTTATTTATTTTCAATCAAATGTACAACCACATATACAAGAAAAGAAAACACCAAGAACATAAGATATGCCATACTGGGTCAGACCAAGGTCCATCAAGCCCAGTATCCTGTTTCCAACAGTGGCCAAGCTAGGTCATATGTACCTAGCAGTTTCCCCAAAAGACACAGGTTCTGCAATGCTTGTACTAGGTCAAGCATTGATATCCTGGGTCCCTTCTTAATAATGGTTTATGGACCTTTTCTCCAGGAACTTGTCCAAACCTTTTTTAAACCCAGCTACACTAACAGCCTTTACTACATCCTCCGGTAACAAATTCCAGAGTTTGATTACACATTGAGTGAAAAAATATTTTCTTTTATTAGTCTTAAATAGTTTACCCTGTAGCTTCATTGCATGTCCCCTAGTCTTCCTATATTCTGATAACGTAAACAGTCGATCTACGTTTACCCATTCCACTCCGTTCATTAATTTATAGACTTCTATCATATCTCCCCTCAGCCGCCTCTTTTCCAGGTTAAAGAGCCCTAACCTTTTTAGCCTTTCTTCATAGGAGTATCCTTCCATCCCCTTTACCATTTTGGTGGCTCTTCTCTGAACCTTTTCTAATAACGCTATATCCTTTTTAAGATACGGTGACCAGAATTGCACACAATATTCAAGGTGCGGTCTCACCATGGAACGGTATAGAAGCATTATAATATCTTTTGTTTTATTTTCCATTCCTTTCCTTATGATACCTAGCATTCTATTTGCTCTCTTGGCTGCCGCTGCACACTGGGCCGAGGGTTTTAACATGTTATCCACAATGACGCCTAAATCTTTTTCCTGGGTGGTGGTTCCTAATGTGGAACCTTGCATCGTGTAACCATAGTTTGGGTTGTTCTTCCCTAGGTGCATAACTTTGCACTTGTCCACATTAAATTTCATCTGCCATTTTGATGCCCAGTCTTCCAATTTATCAAGATACTCTTGCAATTTTCCACAATCCTCTTGGGTTTTAACAACTTTAAATAGTTTTGTGTCATCTGCAAATTTGATAACCTCACTCGTTATTCCACTTTCCAGGTCATTTATGAATATGTCAAAAAGCAGCGGACCCAGCACAGATCCCTGGGGTACACCACTATTCACCTTTCTCCATTGGGAAAATTGGCCATTTAGCCCAACCCTCTGCTTTCTATCTTTTAACCAGTTCCTGATCCACAGTAGTACACTGCCTCCTATCCCATGACTCTTTAGTTTTGCCAAAAGTCTCTGATGAGGGACCTTGTCAAAGGCTTTCTGAAAGTCCAGATACACTATATCAACCAACTCACCTTTGTCCACCTGTTTATTCACACTTTCAAAAAAACATAACAGATTAGTAAGACAAGATCTTCCTTTTCTAAAGCCATGTTGGCTGTCTCCCATTAGGCCATCTATCTAAATGCTGAATAATTTTATTCTTTATTATGGTTTCTACCATTTTTCCCGGTACTGACGTGAGGCTCACCGGTCTGTAGTTTCCCGGATCACCCCTCGAACCCTTTTTAAAAATTGGTGTTACATTGGCGATCCGCCAATCTTCAGGTAGTGAGATGATTTTAATGATAGTTCACAGATTACTAATAGCAGGTCTGCAATCTCATATTTCAGTTCTTTCAACACCCTTGGATGTATACCATCCGGCCCAGATGATTTGCTACTCTTCAGTTTATCTAATAGTTGTAATACATCTTCCCGATGTATTGATATTTCCTTCAATTCTTACGCACCTTTAAATACCACTTCAGTCATGGGTAACATCCCTACATCTTCCTCAGTAAAGACCGAAGCAAAAAATTCATTCAGTCTCTCTGCTATCGCCTTGTCGCCTCTTTGTGCCCCTTTAACTCCTCTATCATCTAATGGTCCAACTGACTCTCTCACAGGTTTTTTGCTATGAATGTACTTGAAAAAAATCTTTATTTCGCGTTTTTGCTTCCGCAGCAAGCTTCTTCTCAAATTCTTTCTTTGCCTTCTTTATCAATGCCTTGCATTTGACCTGCCAGTGCTTGTGCTGTTTCCAGGTTTCATCGTTTGGCTCTTTTTTCCATTTCCTGAAAGATGCTTCCTTGGCAACAACAGCCTCTCTGACCTCACCTTTAAACCATGCTGTCAGTTTTTTGGACTTCCTTCCACTTTTCTTAAAGCATGGAATACAGCTGGTCTGGGCTTCCAAGATAGTATTACCAATTATCTCCAAAGAAGCATCAAAAAGAAACAGAAAAAAAGAAAAACTAATTGACATCATCCATCTAGCCCCATCATGGAGAGTGAACCAAACTAAAACATAAATTCCACCAAAGTAAGGAAATCCAAGCAAAAAAGCTATATTAATGAAGACAACAATTAAACAACCTAAACCACATCCACTATCCATGGTTGTCTTCCAAAACTTCTCCAAATGGGATGGATCAAGGAAGACATAAACCTGACCCTGCAGAGTAATCACGCATTTACATGGTAACCACAGGAAAAAGGTTGCTCCCAGAATGACTACCTGCGGTTTTAAGGCCAAAAACAACTGAGTAGAACACATTGCATCTGAAAAAACATTTAATTTTTGCCCATAAAATGGAACATCTTTTATATTTAAAATACAACTTCAATATCTTAAGCTTTACTGCTTCAACAGTGAAAGTTCCAACAAGGTGTTCTGTTTGGCAATAGTGTTTGTAGAGTCTTCCAAAAACTGTGTCAAGTTCAGACTATCAGAAGGAAGAAGAGTATCAAACTTTCCATCTTCCTCTGCAGAAGCCTGAACTTTAGATGAAATATAATAAACATGAGCAATCTCTATAGGGTCATGCAATTGTAAAACTTCAGAAAAATATTTATTTATTTATTTAACTGCATTTATAGCCCGCTTTTCACTGGGTCAAAGCGGCATTACATATAAGGGTGGGGAAATTAAGTATCAGGGTGGGGCCATCACCAGGTAGGCAACATTGATGATTACGACATAAAAGACTTTAGACATGGACAGTACGGTGTTGTTGATACTCATAGGTTCATGGTGAGTTTCAGGTGTTGTTGGATTTTTTGGTGGGGGTTGTCTTGAAATGTTCTTGGAATAGGATGGTCTTTAGCTGTTTTCTGAATGATGGGAGATCATTATTGTTTCTGAGGTGGCTCGGTAGGGAGTTCCATAAGGAGGGTGCATAGAGTTCGAAGGCTCGGTTGCATGTCCTTTGAGAGCATTTGGTTCTTTTGTGAGGAACGGTGAGGTAGTTGCTGGAGGTCTGTCTAGTCGTTTTGCCATGGGCTGGATGGGTCAGCAGGGTATGAAGCTGGGTGTTCTGTGCTTGGTGGATGGCTTTGTGGGTGAGTAGAATGGACTTGTATTTAAGTCTTGCCTCAAAGGGAAGTATGTGTAGGTCTCTTAGAATTGGGGTGATGTGGTCGCTTTTCTTTGCTCTCTGAATGATTCTTGCTGTGGTGTTCAATGCGGTTCGGAGGGGGTTGGTCTGTGTGGTTGGTAGTCCATGGTAGATTATGTTGCAGTAATCCAGATGTGGGAGTGTCATAGCTTGCATTACCGTTCTGAAGTCTTGAGGTTCGAGGAGAGGTCTGAGACGCTGCACTGTTTTCGCCTTATGGAATATATTTCCTGTGGTTTTGGTAATCTGTTGCTTGAGGGTTAGAGCTTGGCCGATGATAATACCTAGGTATCTTATTTGTGGCTGTATTTGAATGCGTGTGGTTCCTATGTTGAGGTGTGTAGGTGGTGTGAAGTCTGGGTCTTTTGTTACTATGAGGGCTTCGGTTTTCTTTATGTTTATGGATAGGTTGTTTTCTTGTAGCCAGAGGGACACTTCGGAGAAGCATGCTGAAAGATGTATATTTGTTGGGCTTGCGGTTGTAATTGGGGCGTAGAGCATAATATCGTCAGCATATATATGGAAGTTGATGTTGTGGGTGCGTATGACTGAGCAGAGTGGTTGTAGGTAGATGTTGAAGAGCATGGCTGATAGTGTGGATCCTTGAGGTACTCCTTGGTGTTGCTGGAAGGGGGGCGAGGTCGAGGTGCTGGTGCGGATAAGTTGTTGTCTATTGGTTAGGTAGGATTGAAACCATTGAAGTGCGGTGTCTTTGATCCCAATTGACTGCAATCTTTGTATGAGGATGTTGTGGGAGATGGTGTTGAAGGCTGCTGATATGTCAAGGAAGATCATGGCATATCCAGAGTGTTTTTCTTGAGTTCCTGTGATGAGGGTGTTCATCAGTGTGGTCATGAGGGTCTTAACTCCATGGAGTGGGCGGAAGCCGTGTTGTTGTGGGTCCAGTATGTTGTTGATGTCTAGGTGTTCTTGAAGCTGCTGTTGGACTATCTTCTCGATTAATTTGGCGGTGAATGGTAGGCTTCCTATCGGTCTGTAGGATGCAGGGTCTTGTGGATCTAGGTTTTGTTTTTTTAGGGATGGTCGGATGATTGTGGTTTTCAGGATGTCTGGCATGCAACCTTGGGAGAAGGATTCGTTGACAATATGGGTTAATGGTGTGCTCAGGTTTTCTTTGGCTTTCTTGATCCAGTCAGTGGGGCAGGGGTCCAGCGAGAGGTGGTGGTGTTTAGGCGGGAGATGGTGGATGCTATTTCTTCTGTAGTGGTTTCTTTGAAGGTAGTCCAGTCTCTGTATATGTTGGTGTGGTGGTTTGTTGTAGTTACCTCTGAGTTCAGATGTGGGTTATCAAAAAAAATTTCCAGTGACAACAACCACGTCACCGGAAAATTCAAAAATCTAAGGTTACATGCCCAAGAGGCGTCTTTCAGTGTCTCTAAGCAGGTTTGTACCAATAAAGAGTCTTTGATGGAAGTCACTTGCGCAATACTAACAGACTGTAACTGGGCTTCCATCCTGGACAAAGAATTATGCATTGCAATACAACTACTGTAGCATCCAGCTCTGTAACTTTATCTACCATGGCCCAACTACATTCACTAGGGTTATGACTTTTTTGTAACCCTATGTTCCTGTGTCATAATTCAATGAACAATTACTCAAAAGTAATGAAAATGGTATCAGTTTGATTTAGTTTTTGAAAAAGGTCACCCCCCAAAACGAAGATTCTTTTTTAAGATATATGCGTGTAATGCCGTATATAACTGAATATTTTAAAACATTATTTTTAGAGGTATTCTGATATAATGTGATAGTGCTTGTGCAGTTTTGGTTTTGCTATACTTTCTTTGTTTGGTTATGGACTGTTCTGATTTTTCATACTCATATTCATTCTCAGTTTCTGATTCAGCAGTTGGGATTGTTGTTGTTGCTATTGTTGACATAGGCGCCAAGGTCATTTTCCTTCTTTTGGATGGATGGATAGTTTTGAAACTCGAAATCTTCCCAGTTGCATACCCAACCTGGCCCTTGCTTTCAATCTGAAGGTGATATAACCTTCCGTCCTCGCTGCATAACCATTCACCATTTTCTTTTGTGATGTCAAAAACTCCATTCAAAGGATCATATTTTCTTTGTTTTACACATTCATCGTAGGTGTGCAGGATTTGGTCCAGTTTAGCTTGTACGACTTAAATTGATAAAATTGGAAAATTAAATTTCTTTTGCCATAAACTTGTTACTTCTGTCGTGATTTCCTTTACACATTCTTTCCTTCCTTTTATTGATGCTCCAAGGAACAGATAGTGACCAACAATTTGGATTTTGAGTGGTATTCTGCTTTTGTTTTCCAGTGATTCTTCTTACAGTGGAACAGTTCTTCTTTTTCTATGTGTTTCTTTAAATTGCATGAGATTCTTGGTCCAAATCTTGTTTTTTTTCAATTGTAGAAGCACTTTTCTTATGAGACATTGTGAATAAATATAACCTCAGAGATCTAAATATGATACAGAAAATCAATTAGCATACTCAATCATAAAGATTATAGAAAGTTTCATAAAGTTCCAGAAACTTTATGAAAGCTCTAATGGGCTCCAGATAGTTTTATTACCTGCATATACTACTTATATATGATTTTAGAAATTTCGTGTGCGGGGTGACATTTTTTGAAAACAAAACATAATTAAACCTTTTATCATCACTTTTTAGCAAATGTTCATCGATTCATGACACAGGAATTCAATAATTTTGCAAAAAGTAAAAATGTTATATCCCTAATATTCACATAAAGAAACAACAGTGGTGGATAATTTAGTAATCAAAATTGAAGCCCATAAATCCTTAAGAGTTATTTCTTCCTCAGGTGAAGGCATAGGTAAAAGCGAAGACTCTGGTAGAGCCACCGGTTTAGGAATAAGTACCTGGTGACTAACCCCAAATACAGACGAAGACAAAGGCACAGGATGCGAAGGACCCTAGATCTAAATGATGCTCCTTCTGGGGAAGGTGATGCAGTCTGCTGAGGCACCAAATGCTTATCGAGGGGGCCAATTACTCTGCCAGATGGTGCAGAACAGCAGATAACGTTGCCCCCTCCCCTTTGATCTTACGCTTCCCCATTCCAAGCTCTGACCATATTCTTATTCTTCAACACCTCAGAGGCACCAAAGGAGTGTGTCCCGCCCCTTTAGTCACCACCTTCGGCGCGCGACCCGTGGCCAAAAGGCCGCTGAGAATTTGTAGAGCAGACAGGCAAGACCTCTGTCAGGAGTAGCCATCCAGGAATATGCCAGCAATTAAAAACAGCTACAGCAAGAGCAGTTAGGAGAGCCAATATGAGAGCAGATCACACGACTCTTTTCCTCCATTCGACGAGCAGTCCAGCTCAGTTCCCAAGACTACACCTTCAAAACTATATAAACAGGTTGGAGTCAGTACAGAGGATGGTTATTAAAATGGTTAGTTGCCTTTGTTATAAAGCATTTGAGGACAGACTTAAGGATTTTAATATGTATACTTTAGAGGAAAGGCAGGATAGGGGTGATATGACTGAGACGTTTAAATACCTCCGTGGCATAAATGCACAGAGAAGAGCCTCTTTCAATTGAGAGCAAGCTCTGCTATGAGAGGACATAGGATGAGGGTGAAAGGGGATAGACTCAGGAGTAATATGCGGAAATATTTCTTTATGGAAAGAATGGTAGCTGTATGGGATAGTCTCCCAGTGGAGGTCGTAGAGACAAGGACAGTATCTGAATTTTAAAAAAAAGCATTGGACAGAGGATCTCTAAAGGGAAAAAGGGGACAGTTGTAGTGGTTGATATGGAAGGGCAGACTAGATAGGCCATGTGGTCTTTTTCTGCTGTCATGTTTCCATGTTTTCTAAAACACCACTCCATATTACTCCAGGTCAGCTTAAGCTCTTTAGATGTTGTACATGGTGTTTCTCCAACAGTTCGCACTAACATTCAAAGACTTCTTGAATTAATTTTCCTCTTCCTACCATGTCCTGGGAGGTTCTTGACAGTTTCATGAGCAGAAAACTTCTTAACAACATCGCGAACTGTAGATACAGGAATCCCAAGGTCTTTGGAGATGGCCTTGTGCCCCTTTGAAGTTTGATGCTGGTGATAATAGCTTTTCTGACTGTCTCGGACAGCTCCCTTGTCTTCACCATTGTGAAAATGGGAGTGAATGTGGCCATTTTAAATATTAGAGCTACTCATTGGTTGATTCAAGTCATGTAAGCACTGACAATTGATCACAGGTATGTCTAATTTTACTGCAATAGGAACGTGGTTCTTCTGTTCAAACTGATTTGAATTGTTTATAAGAATGCCAATAATCATGCCCTGGTAATATCCCAGTTTTTATATCATTTCCTGCTGTTTCCTTTTTAAATTCATCTTGTTTAATCTGATTCTTTTATGTGGCAAATATAGTCCAAAGACATTTCACTGGCCACTTTTGTTTGGAGATATTGGACATTAGTTGAACTGCAAGGCTGCCAATCATGTTGAGTAGAACTGTAGATACTGTAGAATTGAGGTGGTCCAGAGAAGATCTACAGAAAGGATTGGTGTGTGCATCAGAAGCCCTATGAGCTGCATCTTAGAAACTGAAGCATGTATACCATGGTGGAGCAGTGAGACAGGGGCGATACAAAAGAGATACGGGAGGTATGATAGTGTCCTTCAAACCTGTTTCAAGGGAAAAGATATCCTAGAACAAAGGCCAAAGATATGAGACTCTGGTGATTGGGTAGACTAAGGACAAATTTCAGTAAGGACACCAGACATCCTCTCTCTGATTTCAAAGTTGTGTCCCTGACTCCCGCCTGTTTGGCAGCCTCCTTCTCCCTGATTTCAGCCATGGGGGCCAAGAGGGTAGAAAAAACATTTTATTTTCAACTTAGTGAATGGAATATGTCACTTTTTAGAATTTATATCTATAGGGCTCGATAGTCAATGCCGGCGAATAGAGCTTTTAAAGCAGCTATTCACCAGCACGGAACGTAAAATCCAGACATTCAATGCTGGGGCATATCTGGGCTCCGGCATTGAATATCTGGGTTGCCTGGACTGTGGCAAAGCTAATCGGGTACCGGTGATATGCAGGTGCTGCCTGGTTAGCTTCTACGGTGAAGATTAAGCCGGGGTTTCCTGCGCCTGATATTCACTGCACATCGCTAACTGGATAGTGGCTCAATATCACCGCTGCCTGGTTAGCAAAGAGTGCCATCCTGGAAAACGCCTGGCATGCCCAACACAACCCATTAGCTTTGTGGCATGTAGTGGCAGCACCCATGGATATCATGCAGTGACATTTACACAACTGCAAGTCTGCAAACTGTGGAAATGCCTTGGAGTATTGGGCCCATTATTTTTATATTTTGCACAGACAGGGGAAATGCTTCACGGTTTCTCTTTCTCTCTCGATTTGTCTGCTCTGAAGAGATACAGTTGCTGTCATGGAATAGGTGGGGGAGGGGGGTGGGGGGGACGTGGGACAAGGTAATGACTCCTCTTCCCTCTTCCATGCCTTGTTGCTCAAGCCTGGACCTAAGATGTCCCTTCCTTCGCCCCTCCCCTCCCCTTCAGATAACAAGTATCCCATATTTGCCTGCCAAAAATGTGTAACCTTCAATGTCAGGAAAATGTTTCCAAAGCAAGAGTGATAGAAGTATAGAATGACTTTCCGCTGGTGTGTGGCGGCAGCTAGAGAGGGTGACAGAGCTTAAAAGACATGGAATTAGCACGAGGATCCTTTAGGGCTTGATATTCACAGGGATGAACAGGGTTCGCAGACTTGCTGGCTGTGTTAATCCCCTTGTTTGGGATATTCAGTGGCACTAACAGAATTAGTGCCGCTGAATATCTACGGGGGCCATCACTGCACACCCCAATGCTGACCGATTAGCATCATAGTGTTCTGGAGGTAGCGCTGGGCAATAAACGATGATAACTAGGCAGCAGCAATATCGTGCTGCTTCCTGGTTATCAAAGCGGTGAAAGTCAGGCACAGGAAAGGCTGACCTAACTTCCACCTCCTCTTCCCTGCAGTCTGCCTGGAGCACAAAAGCTCTGCTGGTCTGGCTCCAGGGTTTGAAAAAAGTGGCAGAACTGTGTTCTAAGCCATTGTCCCAGAAATTAAGCCTTGCCTAAATGACAGACTAGTCTAACCAAACTCCCAGACTCCTCACCCCAAGTTCCTAAGGCAATTCTTCTCCCCAAATCCTAATTGTAGGGTACCATCCAATTTCCTTCTCCCCATCCATACAGAAGGGGGATAGAAATATTAAACACCACCAGGGACTAAACTGAACCTTGAGGAACTATAGGGTCAATGGCACAAACTACACAGGCCACTGTCCAGGCGAGCACTACAAAATGGAAATCAGCTATACAAAATGGAGTTTGTTCCCGCTTGGCTGCACTGAGAGAACTAAAGACTCTGACAGCCTGCACGAACACAAGCTGAATCTCAGAACCTGAGATAAGGGTGTCATTGTCTTGATCTGGAAACCCTACTGGCATTTGCTCCTCGGGGCCTAGTACTAGCCCACCGTAAAGTGCATGGGACTAGCAGCCCTGATTGGACTATGACTTTTTCATGTGAATGCCCCATGCCTTGGAGACATTCTCTGATTGGCTGATTCAAGCTCTCGGCTACCTAGCCTGGACCAATTGTTCTGGAGCCATACCTGTGATCAGCCGGCTACCTGGCAACTAAGGAAAAGGCATTTCTAAGGACCGCAAAATAGAATCAGGGGGTCTTTGTTCCTGAATGCACTGGGGCCTTTGGTCCTTTACCATTTGGTCCTTTGGGTCTTTCTTTCTAACTGAGGCTGACAAGAAGATGCAAGACCCTCCCTGTAATCTATCTCTTTCTCTCTGATTGTAACTTTCTCTGCATGCAGGTCTTTCTCTCACCGAGACTGTAAGAGGAAAGCTCTTGCTGGTTGTCTGGTTGTCTCCTCCGTTATCTCCCCCTGAGCTGACCAATGCTGCCTGACGCCCGTAAACTGCAAGGCATCCAACAGAGGTACTGTATAAGAAACATCATCTTAGTAGTGGGAGTTAGCTAGTACCACTTATTGACATGACTAGTGGTAATTTGGTGTGAGGATGATTGTATTTTCTAAGTTTAATTATCTAATTCCACTGGCTTTTTATATATCTCTGTAATGCCTGATTCCCCTCTTGAATAGAATATAATAAATACTGTAGATTCAAAGCAAAATTTGGTAAGAATTACTCACATATATAGTAGATGTGGTTATGAACTTGTCCAGAGCAGCCATAATCCATAGTGCATAATTGTTTCTTAGTTCCTTGTTCCTCCCCCTAGGTCTCCATACATGCAAACTTTCATCCTCCAGCATAACCTACCGTTACCATCCTTGTAAAAATGCTAACAGTTTAATCCCTCTGGCATGTTGAACAATCTGGGCACGGTATGTGAAGGATTTATGCACCTAACTTTGAAAGTTAATTATTTAACTAGACTTTTATGCCGTTTTTCTACAAGTCAAAGCGGTATACATTCAGATACTATTTATATATATTTCCTTTGTCCCCAAAGGGCTCACAATCTGTTTTTGTACCTGAGCCAATGGATGGTTAAGTGGTTTGCCCAAGGCCACAAGGAGCACCTGTGGGACTAGAAACCCCAATTCTTCCACTCCAAGATTGCTGTCCTCTAATGGGATATGAACCCCTGGCCCTCTGGTCTGAAGTAATTTATGCTCCTTTACTGACCTCTTTGAAAATTTATTATGACTGAGTTCCTAAATTTATACTCCAAATTTCACTAATCTTTTGGATTCAGGAGCATAAAAAGTGGGTGGCAACAGGGACAGATTTAGGGTGGGGAGAAAAGCTTGGGGCCAATATTCAAAGAGATTAACACAGCAAACCTACTAACCATGTTGATGCCCCTAATTAGGATATTCAATACCATAGGTCAATTTTAACAGGTAATGAAAAAGGCATCAGTACTGCATACCACCATGTACCACTTCAAAAAAGCCCTGGTCCTATGGATGGCATTGATGGGTTTAATTAGGGAAATATCTGTGTCCAGTATGAAATTGGACCAGGAATGCATTGGAACAGCAGAAGATGGAACAGAATCTGAGACTGGAGAGAGAAATGGTGGCGTTGGAAGCAGGATTGCAAAACTGTTGCTTTGGAGTGAAAATAGATGGCAAGAGTATCAGCAGAAGGCTCTTCCTAATGTCCAGGAAGGGTGGGATGGGTTGAAGACATCTTAGAGACTATAGAAAACACAGTTTTTGGGCAATGCAAGGCTTTATTCAATTGAGCAGAAAAATAATCCTCCTTCATAGAGGTCACATGGGAAAGAAAGCATGGGCTTTTTTGAAGGCTGAAAGGAGTGGGGGGGGGACAATTTGTGCCATTGTCTCTCAGCTCATCTGGTTTGATGTTTAAGCATGCATAAGTCCTAATGAAACCAAAGATGATTCCTACTTGGTTGCTGGCAAGAAGATCTAGCACACTGGACAGTTTAGATTGCCAGAGATCAGCCTTGGTGCTTAATGGAAGATCGTAAATGTTGGTGGTAGGCCTGGGAGAAGGTACAGAAATGGGAATGAATAGCTTGAAGAGAATAAAGACATGGTCTGACCAAGGCATGTGTGTGAAGACAAGGCTAGCAGACTGAATTAAGGACTTGCTGGTATATTCACCTGTTGCATTGGAGAACTCGCCCTCTGCACAAAGGACACAGTCATAGCAGCATCTTGATCTTCCTTCATGGGGAGCTTTCCTGTATCCTGGTGAACAGCTCTTACTGCACACAGAGGTGGGAATCTGAGGAACAACAACAAAGGCAATCTGTGAGTGTTCCCAGGAGACGGGCTGTACTCCCTATGTCTATGTGAAATAAGACAAATGGTTTCTCCATTGCCCCCCTCGTCCCTTCAGCAATTTCTTATAAATTCTACTTTTTATTTATCTGTGTATGGGCATGGGACAACTGAGAGTTATTTGGGGATCTGTAGGTGGAGGATATGGACAAGGCAACCAAAAAAGTGGATTTCATTAGCGGCTGATTTATGTGATTTAGCTATCCAGTTTGCGCTGAATATTGCCGCTAATTGGATAGCTGCCAGGACCGCGTTGGTTTTAAGCAGGTGTCTTTCCTGCAGTCTGTGGGGATATTCAGTGGTGCTATCCGGATAGTGCTGCTGAATATTGAGACTGCCGTGGTTTTGCCAGTTAGCAGCTCCTGCTAACCAGCTGAACCCTTCTTAACACCCCCCCCCCCTTGCTTCTTAGACTGCATTGCTTTGATATGGAATATACCTATTCTTAATGCTATGTTGGTCTGTCTGTCTGTTAGTCACTCATCAGTATGCATGCATCTATTTTGTTGTGCATGAATGATGGCCCAACAGCATGGCTTAGTCTAAAGTGATCCCACTATCCACTGTCAGAAGAGACAGACCAGAGGAAGTCTGCAAAGGTGAGAGGGGAGGATGAGAAGAGATGGAAGATAAATATCAATGGAATACAGGAGGGAGGGAAAATAAGGAAAGGGGAACAGAGGGGGAATGGGATGAGATGGAGAGGGACGAGAAAGAAAGGAAAGGTGCTGACTTACATTCCCTGGCACTTATCCCTTACATTCAGACATCCCCACACTTACTCTACTCCCTGTACTCACACTAACTTACACCTCCCTGCACTCAACCCCTGTATTCATACACACCCTTAATCCCAGACCCCTCATACTCACACCCCCTAGCTCTTGCACCTTGTACTCACATAACCCCTACACTCGTTCCTCTGGACTCATACACCCCTACCGTTCATCACCTGTATGCATACACTCCCACACTTTATCACTCTGCCCTACACTCACACATCCCAATACTCACATGCCTTGCACTCAACCCCTGTATTCATACACACCCTTAATCCCAGACCCCTCATACTCACACCCCCTAGCTCTTGCACCTTGTACTCACATAACCCCTACACTCGTTCCTCTGGACTCATACACCCCTACCGTTCATCACCTGTATGCATACACTCCCACACTTTATCACTCTGCCCTACACTCACACATCCCAATACTCACATGCTTTGCACTCAACCCCTGTATTCATACACACCCTTACTCCCAGACCGCTCATACTCACACCCCCTAGCTCTTGCACCTTGTACTCACATAACCCCTACACTCGTTCCTCTGGACTCATACACCCCTACCGTTCATCACCTGTATGCATACACTCCCACACTTTATCACTCTGCCCTACACTCACACATCCCAATACTCACATGCCTTGCACTCAACCCCTGTATTCATACACACCCTTAATCCCAGACCCCTCATACTCACACCCCCTAGCTCTTGCACCTTGTACTCACATAACCCCTACACTCGTTCCTCTGGACTCATACACCCCTACCGTTCATCACCTGTATGCATACACTCCCACACTTTATCACTCTGCCCTACACTCACACATCCCAATACTCACATGCTTTGCACTCAACCCCTGTATTCATACACACCCTTAATCCCAGACCCCTCATACTCACACCCCCTAGCTCTTGCACTTTGTACTCACATAACCCCTACACTCGTTCCTCTGGACTCATACACCCCTACCGTTCATCACCTGTATGCCTACACTCCCACACTTTATCACTCTGCCCTACACTCACACATCCCAATACTCACATGCTTTGCACTCAACCCCTGTATTCATACACACCCTTACTCCCAGACCCCTCATACTCACACCCCCTAGCTCTTGCACCTTGTACTCACATAACCCCTACACTCGTTCCTCTGGACTCATACACCCCTACCGTTCATCACCTGTATGCATACACTCCCACACTTTATCACTCTGCCCTACACTCACACATCCCAATACTCACATGCTTTGCACTCAACCCCTGTATTCATACACACCCTTACTCCCAGACCCCTCATACTCACACCCCCTAGCTCTTGCACCTTGTACTCACATAACCCCTACACTCGTTCCTCTGGACTCATACACCCCTACCGTTCATCACCTGTATGCATACACTCCCACACTTTATCACTCTGCCCTACACTCACACATCCCAATACTCACATGCTTTGCACTCAACCCCTGTATTCATACACACCCTTACTCCCAGACCCCTCATACTCACACCCCCTAGCTCTTGCACCTTGTACTCACATAACCCCTACTCTCATTCCTCTGGACTCATACACCCCTACCGTTCATCACCTGTATGCATACACTCCCACACTTTATCACTCTGCCCTACACTCACACATCCCAATATTCACATGCTTTGCACTCAACCCCTGTATTCATACACACCCTTACTCCCAGACCCCTCATACTCACACCACCTAGCTCTTGCACCTTGTACTCACATAACCCCTACACTCGTTCCTCTGGACTCATACACCCCTACCGTTCATCACCTGTATGCATACACTCCCACACTTTATCACTCTGCCCTACACTCACACATCCCAATACTCACATGCTTTGCACTCAACCCCTGTATTCATACACACCCTTACTCCCAGACCCCTCATACTCACACCCCCTAGCTCTTGCACCTTGTACTCACATAACCCCTACACTCGTTCCTCTGGACTCATACACCCCTACCGTTCATCACCTGTATGCCTACACTCCCACACTTTATCACTCTGCCCTACACTCACACATCCCAATACTCACATGCTTTGCACTCAACCCCTGTATTCATACACACCCTTAATCCCAGACCCCTCATACTCACACCCCCTAGCTCTTGCACCTTGTACTCACATAACCCCTACACTCGTTCCTCTGGACTCATACACCCCTACCGTTCATCACCTGTATGCCTACACTCCCACACTTTATCACTCTGCCCTACACTCACACATCCCAATACTCACATGCTTTGCACTCAACCCCTGTATTCATACACACCCTTACTCCCAGACCCCTCATACTCACACCCCCTAGCTCTTGCACCTTGTACTCACATAACCCCTACTCTCATTCCTCTGGACTCATACACCCCTACCGTTCATCACCTGTATGCATACACTCCCACACTTTATCACTCTGCCCTACACTCACACATCCCAATACTCACATGCTTTGCACTCAACCCCTGTATTCATACACACCCTT
Source organism: Ichthyophis bannanicus (assembly GCA_033557465.1). Taxonomy (NCBI): domain Eukaryota; kingdom Metazoa; phylum Chordata; class Amphibia; order Gymnophiona; family Ichthyophiidae; genus Ichthyophis; species Ichthyophis bannanicus. The sequence goes on along the minus strand of CM066051.1, from coordinate 19,614,872 downwards.
AATCCCAGACCCCTCATACTCACACCCCCTAGCTCTTGCACCTTGTACTCACATAACCCCTACACTCGTTCCTCTGGACTCATACACCCCTACCGTTCATCACCTGTATGCATACACTCCCACACTTTATCACTCTGCCCTACACTCACACATCCCAATACTCACATGCTTTGCACTCAACCCCTGTATTCATACACACCCTTACTCCCAGACCCCTCATACTCACACCCCCTAGCTCTTGCACCTTGTACTCACATAACCCCTACTCTCATTCCTCTGGACTCATACACCCCTACCGTTCATCACCTGTATGCATACACTCCCACACTTTATCACTCTGCCCTACACTCACACATCCCAATACTCACATGCTTTGCACTCAACCCCTGTATTCATACACACCCTTACTCCCAGACCCCTCATACTCACACCCCCTAGCTCTTGCACCTTGTACTCACATAACCCCTACACTCGTTCCTCTGGACTCATACACCCCTACCGTTCATCACCTGTATGCATACACTCCCACACTTTATCACTCTGCCCTACACTCACACATCCCAATACTCACATGCTTTGCACTCAACCCCTGTATTCATACACACCCTTACTCCCAGACCCCTCATACTCACACCCCCTAGCTCTTGCACCTTGTACTCACATAACCCCTACACTCGTTCCTCTGGACTCATACACCCCTACCGTTCATCACCTGTATGCATACACTCCCACACTTTATCACTCTGCCCTACACTCACACATCCCAATACTCACATGCTTTGCACTCAACCCCTGTATTCATACACACCCTTACTCCCAGACCCCTCATACTCACACCCCCTAGCTCTTGCACCTTGTACTCACATAACCCCTACACTCGTTCCTCTGGACTCATACACCCCTACTGTTCATCACCTGTATGCCTACACTCCCACACTGTATCACTCTGCCCTACACTCACACATCCTAATATTCACATGCTTTGCACTCAACCCCTGTATTCATACACACCCTTACTCCCAGACCCCTCATACTCACACCCCCTAGCTCTTGCACCTTGTACTCACATAACCCCTACTCTCGTTCCTCTGGACTCATACACCCCTACTGTTCATCACCTGTATGCATACACTCCCACACTTTATCACCCTGCCCTACACTCACACATCCCAATACTCACATGCTTTGCACTCAACCCCTGTATTCATACACACCCTTAATCCCAGACCCCTCATACTCACACCCCCTAGCTCTTGCACCTTGTACTCACATAACCCCTACACTCGTTCCTCTGGACTCATACACCCCTACCGTTCATCACCTGTATGCCTACACTCCCACACTTTATCACTCTGCCCTACACTCACACATCCCAATACTCACATGCTTTGCACTCAACCCCTGTATTCATACACACCCTTACTCCCAGACCCCTCATACTCACACCCCCTAGCTCTTGCACCTTGTACTCACATAACCCCTACTCTCGTTCCTCTGGACTCATACACCCCTATCGTTCATCACCTGTATGCCTACACTCCCACACTTTATCACTCTGCCCTACACTCACACATCCCAATACTCACATGCTTTGCACTCAACCCCTGTATTCATACACACCCTTACTCCCAGACCCCTCATACTCACACCCCCTAGCTCTTGCACCTTGTACTCACATAACCCCTACACTCGTTCCTCTGGACTCATACACCCCTACCGTTCATCACCTGTATGCCTACACTCCCACACTTTATCACTCTGCCCTACACTCACACATCCCAATACTCACATGCTTTGCACTCAACCCCTGTATTCATACACACCCTTACTCCCAGACCCCTCATACTCACACCCCCTAGCTCTTGCACCTTGTACTCACATAACCCCTACTCTCGTTCCTCTGGACTCATACACCCCTATCGTTCATCACCTGTATGCCTACACTCCCACACTTTATCACTCTGCCCTACACTCACACATCCCAATACTCACATGCTTTGCACTCAACCCCTGTATTCATACACACCCTTACTCCCAGACCCCTCATACTCACACCCCCTAGCTCTTGCACCTTGTACTCACATAACCCCTACACTCGTTCCTCTGGACTCATACACCCCTACCGTTCATCACCTGTATGCATACACTCCCACACTTTATCACTCTGCCCTACACTCACACATCCCAATACTCACATGCTTTGCACTCAACCCCTGTATTCATACACACCCTTACTCCCAGACCCCTCATACTCACACCCCCTAGCTCTTGCACCTTGTACTCACATAACCCCTACACTCGTTCCTCTGGACTCATACACCCCTACCGTTCATCACCTGTATGCCTACACTCCCACACTTTATCACTCTGCCCTACACTCACACATCCCAATACTCACATGCTTTGCACTCAACCCCTGTATTCATACACACCCTTACTCCCAGACCCCTCATACTCACACCCCCTAGCTCTTGCACCTTGTACTCACATAACCCCTACACTCGTTCCTCTGGACTCATACACCCCTACCGTTCATCACCTGTATGCATACACTCCCACACTTTATCACTCTGCCCTACACTCACACATCCTAATACTCACATGCTTTGCACTCAACCCCTGTATTCATACACACCCTTACTCCCAGACCCCTCATACTCACACCCCCTAGCTCTTGCACCTTGTACTCACATAACCCCTACTCTCGTTCCTCTGGACTCATACACCCCTACTGTTCATCACCTGTATGCATACACTCCCACACTTTATCACTCTGCCCTACACTCACACATCCCAATACTCACATGCTTTGCACTCAACCCCTGTATTCATACACACCCTTACTCCCAGACCCCTCATACTCACACCCCCTAGCTCTTGCACCTTGTACTCACATAACCCCTACACTCGTTCCTCTGGACTCATACACCCCTACCGTTCATCACCTGTATGCATACACTCCCACACTTTATCACTCTGCCCTACACTCACACATCCCAATACTCACATGCTTTGCACTCAACCCCTGTATTCATACACACCCTTACTCCCAGACCCCTCATACTCACACCCCCTAGCTCTTGCACCTTGTACTCACATAACCCCTACTCTCGTTCCTCTGGACTCATACACCCCTACCGTTCATCACCTGTATGCATACACTCCCACACTTTATCACTCTGCCCTACACTCACACATCCCAATACTCACATGCTTTGCACTCAACCCCCTGTATTCATACACACCCTTAATCCCAGACCCCTCATACTCACACCCCCTAGCTCTTGCACCTTGTACTCACATAACCCCTACACTCGTTCCTCTGGACTCATACACCCCTACCGTTCATCACCTGTATGCCTACACTCCCACACTTTATCACTCTGCCCTACACTCACACATCCCAATACTCACATGCTTTGCACTCAACCCCTGTATTCATACACACCCTTACTCCCAGACCCCTCATACTCACACCCCCTAGCTCTTGCACCTTGTACTCACATAACCCCTACTCTCGTTCCTCTGGACTCATACACCCCTACCGTTCATCACCTGTATGCATACACTCCCACACTTTATCACTCTGCCCTACACTCACACATCCCAATACTCACATGCTTTGCACTCAACCCCTGTATTCATACACACCCTTACTCCCAGACCCCTCATACTCACACCCCCTAGCTCTTGCACCTTGTACTCACATAACCCCTACTCTCGTTCCTCTGGACTCATACACCCCTACCGTTCATCACCTGTATGCATACACTCCCACACTTTATCACTCTGCCCTACACTCACACATCCCAATACTCACATGCTTTGCACTCAACCCCTGTATTCATACACACCCTTACTCCCAGACCCCTCATACTCACACCCCCTAGCTCTTGCACCTTGTACTCACATAACCCCTACTCTCATTCCTCTGGACTCATACACCCCTACCGTTCATCACCTGTATGCCTACACTCCCACACTTTATCACTCTGCCCTACACTCACACATCCTAATACTCACATGCTTTGCACTCAACCCCTGTATTCATACACACCCTTACTCCCAGACCCCTCATACTCACACCCCCTAGCTCTTGCACCTTGTACTCACATAACCCCTACACTCGTTCCTCTGGACTCATACACCCCTACCGTTCATCACCTGTATGCATACACTCCCACACTTTATCACTCTGCCCTGCACTCACACATCCCAATACTCACATGCTTTGCACTCAACCCCTGTATTCATACACACCCTTACTCCCAGACCCCTCATACTCACACCCCCTAGCTCTTGCACCTTGTACTCACATAACCCCTACTCTCATTCCTCTGGACTCATACACCCCTACCGTTCATCACCTGTATGCCTACACTCCCACACTTTATCACTCTGCCCTACACTCACACATCCCAATACTCACATGCTTTGCACTCAACCCCTGCACTCACATTCTAGTGCATTTATTCACATCCCCATATTCCACACCCCCAAGCATTCACACTATCCTACCACATACATACATACTTTTCCACCATTCGTTCTAGCCATGGCCCACCCAATTAGTCACTTCATACAATACACAATTATTCACTCAACCACACACAGCTCCCCATTCATGCACTTAGTATAAGATGCTGAAACATACATTTTAATTTTTTATTTTTGCCCTAGAATATCTGTCTCAGGAGCCTGGTTGCTGAGGGACTGGCAAGAGATACTTAGTGGTCCTCGCTTGTCCTGATAAATTTTGCTGCCAGTGGTCCATATCTAAAGGTAGTTTCTTGTATATGTCCAGAGCTTGACTAACATGGACTCCAAACATGGCCTCCTGATGGCACCACTGAGATACGACTGAGACTGCCATCAGGATCTGTGCATTCTGCTACTACACACCATCCTTACTTCTGGTCAATCCAGAAAACAAATGTCTGGCCCAGAAGTCAATGTTTAATGCTTTTGATTAAACTCTAATCTCTTGTATGGTAATATTCACACTACCATTGAGCAAGTGGTCTAATCACATTCTCAGCTTCTTAATGTCAAGATGCCCTGTGATTCACTCTCATTACTAATAAGATACTGACCCTGAGAGTTAGAAGGATAGTGAAACTCATCCTCACCTGTGTAAAGCTGGGTTGCCACCAGATGGTGCTCTCATTGATGAGGAGCTGTTGACCTGAAGGGGCAGAAGGATTAAAGCGACCCACTAGAGTATTGGTGAGGGTCCCATTGTTGTAGTAAATCCAGTTCAGAATGTCATATTGAGTTGGAGTTTCCCCCTTTTCATCAAAGTAAACCTCATTTGCAGTAGAAGTTTTATAATGAATATTCTTGAAGAAATTATTCAGCTGAGAAAAAGGAAAATATTGTGAAATTGTGTGAGAAGCTGTTGAAATCCTTCACCTGAAAATATGAGAAAATGTGAGAGAGTCAGTTGGACCATTAGATGATAGAGGGGTAAAAGAGGCACTTAAAGGGAACAAGGCCATAGCAAAGAGACTAAATTAATTCTTTGCTTTGATCTTTACTGAAGATGTAGGGAAGATACCTATGACTGAAATGGTATTTAAAGGTGATGCATCAGAGGAATTGAAAGAAATATTGATAAAGCAGGAAGATGTATTACAACAATTTGATAAAGCATAGTTACTCACTTATAACAGGTGATCTCCAGGAATAGGAGGTATTTAGTTTTCACATGATGGAGACTGTGTGGGAACGCTCCCCAGTGTCCAATAGGAAAACATTTGGCAGCATCCCACTGCGCCTGCTTAGCTGCCTTCCCACTTTCCCAACTCTCCCTCCTCAGATGAGTTTGTAGCTGAGAGGAAAAAGAAAATCTACAACTCCTATGGGAGGAGGATGGGTTGTGAAGATTACATTCCTGCTGTTTACGGAGATCATCTGCTACGCTATCTCCAGGAACAAGCAGGAATGCAGTTTTCACATATGGGACTCCTTAGCTCAAAGATACCAGAGAAATGACCTCAGGAACAGGTGGAGATTTGCCTCAGGGTAGGCTTCGAGAGATCATGAATCCTTTATGGATATCTGTTATTGTTAAGTTTCGGGACAGAGGGTAGGAGTTGCCCTTAAGTCTGAAAGAGGTGCTGGGGAACAGCCTAACAAAATATGGCATCCCAGCAAGAGTCCTTGTCCAGACAGTAATGAGCAGCAAAGGTATGGATTGAAGACCAAGTTGCTGCCTTGCAGATCTCATCAATGGCTACAGAGTGTAGATTTGCCATTGAGGTAGCCATGGCACGGACATTATGAGCAGTGAGATGACCTTCAAGTGATAGTCCTGCTTTATCATAAGCAAATGAGATGAAATCTGCTACCTGTATCCATTTAGAGAGAGTATGCTTAAATATTGTCAACCCCAGGTGACTAGGGTCAAAAGAAATGAACAACTGTGAAACCCTACGGTGCTCTTGAGTCCTTTGGAGATAAAACGCTAAGGCACGTTTGCAGTCAAGAGTATGGAAGGTTGCCTCTGCTATAGATGAATGTGGTTTAGGAAAAAACACAGGAAGGTAAACTGACTGATTCATATGAAAAGGAGACACCACCTTTGGCATAAAATGGGTGTGAGTCCTAAGGACGACCTTGTCATGGGTGGAACTGGGTATAAGGTGGGTCCACCACCAAAGCCTGAAGCTAACTAATGCATCTAGCTGAAATGAGGGCAATGAGGAAGGTGACTGTCCATGTAAGAAACTTTAATGAGGTTATAGCCAAGGGTTCAAAGGGTGGCTTGAGAAGCTGTGCTAGAATGACATTAAGATCCCATGCCACCAGTGGTGGTCTGATGGGAGGCTTGTTCAACAAAAGACCTCTCATAAAGCGTGCTACAAGCGGTTGTGAGGAGATGGGTTGCCCATCCAAGGGATGATGAGAGGCGGCAATTGCACTGAGGTGAACTTTCACCAAGTTGGTCTGGAGACCAGATGAGGACAGGTGGAGGAGATACTGGAGGAGTGCCTCCACTGGAGCTGAGAAAGGATTGAGATCCTTCTGGGAACACCATGTAGAGAATGTATGCCACTTGAAAGTATAGGAATGTCTGGTGGATGGCTTCCTGGAGGCTAACGGGATCTCCTTTTAACTTCTGAGTAAAGTTAAGATCTTGTAATGCTATACTTTCAGCAGTCAAGCCATGAGATGGAGAGACTGCGGATTGCGATGGAGCAGCGTCCTGTCCTCCTGGGAGAGGAGATCGGGAGCTGATCCAAAATGGGGGGAAAGACATTCAGGAGACCATGATCCCAATGGAGGTGGAAAGCATCCACCTGCTTATTGTTGTACATGGGAGTCCTGGTGCAGAAGTGTGGGAGCTTGGCATTCTGTGGAGTGGCAAACAGATCTATATCTGGAATCCCCCAGGTCTGAAAGATGAAGAATGTTGTATTTAGATGGAGGACCATTCGAGGGGAAGAAGGATCTGACTCAATTTGTCTGCCAAGATATTTTGCTCCCCTGGTAGATACACTGCTTGGAGGTGTATCTGATGAGCTATGGAAAAGGAGCAGAGCTTCCCTGCAGAGGGGCCTAGAGCCTGTTGCTCCCCTGCTTGTTCACATAGAACATGTCTACTTGATTGTTGTCTGGACCAGGACTCTCTGGGATTGTAGATGATCCTGAAATACCCTGAGAATGTTGGAGATAACATAGAAACATGATGACAGAAAAAGACCACATGGCCTATCTAGTCTGTCCTTCCATAACAACAACTACAACAGTCCACTTTTTACCTTTAGAGATCCTCTGTGTTGGTCCCATGCTTTTTTGAATTCAGTTACTGTCCTCATCTCTACCACCTCCACAGGGAGACTATTCCATGGATCCACTACTCTTTCTGTAAAGAAATATTTCCGCATATCAGTCCTGAATCTATCTCCCTTCACCCTCATCCCATGTCCCTTCGTAGCAGAACTTGCTTTCAATTGAAAGAGGCTCTCTCCCTGAACATTTATGCCACGGAGGTATTTAAACATCTCAATCATATCACCTCTATCCCGCCTTTCCTCTAAGGTGTACATATTAAGATCCTTAAGTCTGTCCTCATATGCTTTATAATGAAGCCCATTAATCATTTTAGTAGCAACCCTCTGCACCGACTCCATCCTGTTCACATCCTTTTGAAGGTGCGGTCTCTAGAATTGCACACCATACTCCAAATGAGGTCGCACCAAAGACTTATACAGAGGCCTTATCACCTCCTTTTTTCTGCTAGCCATTCCTCTCCGTATGCACCCAAGCATCCTTCTAGCTTTTGCCGTCGCCTTTTCTACCAGTTTAGCTACTTTAAGATCATCAGACGCAACCACGCCTAAGTCCCGCTCTTCTTTAGTGGACAAAAGTACTTCACCTCCTATACTGTATTGCTCCCTTGGATTGCTGCAGCCCAAATGCATGACCTTACATTTTTTAACATTAAATCCCAGCTGCCAAATTCTAGACCATTCTTCAAGCTTAGCTAGATCCCTCCTCATGTTATCTACACCTTCCTGGGTGTCTACTCTATTGCAGATTTTGGTATCATCCGCAAAGAGGCAAACCTTACCCGACAGCCCTTCCGCTATATCACTAACAAAGATGTTAAAAAGAATCGGACCAAGGACAGATCCCTGGGGCACACCACTGGTAACATCCTTCTCCTCAGAGTGAGCTCCATTTACTTGTACTCTTTGTCGCCTCCCACCCAACCAATTTCTAACCCAAGCAGTAACTTTAGGGTCCATCCCTAGGGTGCTCAGTTTGTTTATAAGTCGCCTGTGAGGAACAGTGTCAAAGGCTTTACTGAAATCTAAATACACCACATCTAGAGCTCTCCCTCTAGTAGGGTAAGCTCTAGTAGATTTTTCTAGAGTTGTGACTCCTGTACTGTCTAGAGGCCCTGAGTGGAGAGAGTGCCCAAATGGCCCCCCACCCCTGTTTGGAGGCATCCATCGTCAAGGTGCATTGATGTGGAGGCATCTGAAAAAGTGACCCGACGAGAAGATTTTCTGGGGAACACCACCATTGAAGGGATGTGGCCAGAGGGGCAATGACTCGGATCCTGTCCCTGAGACGGCCTGAGCCTGCTTCCACTGGGAGGCCAGTGCGCATATGCAGATGGGCATATGGAACTGCATGCACTGTTGAGGCCATATGACCTAGAAGCTGCAGCATTTGTCAGGCAGTCAGATGGTCTCTGAGATGCCAGTTGAATGAGACGAGAACAGCAGGGCTGGGGTAGAAATGCCCTTGATTGCTGAGTGTCTAGAAGAGCTCCTATGAATTCTAATATTTGAGTAGGAGTGAGATGAGATTTTGGAAGATTTATTTCAAATCCCAAATGTTGTACTACCTGCATTGTATGAAAAAGAGACAGGCAGACCTCCTGGAAGGTGCCTGCCTTTATGAGCCAGTCGCCTAAGTAAGGGAAGACAAATATCCCTACAGATCTTAGAAATGTGGCCATGACCACCATTCACTATGTGAAGACTCTTGGGGCAGAAGCGAGTCCGAAAGGAAGGACCTGGTATTGAAAGTGCCTTCCCTGTAAAAAAAACATATATATTTTCTGTGTTCTGGATGAATGAGAATATGTGTGTACCCTTCTTTCAGATCCAGAGAACAAAAGGAGAAGGGAAAGATGGGATTATTCTTTACCTTTGTTTGAAGCTCATTTTGACACTTATTTTGACCTTCCTCCCTCCGGGGGACTAGTAGTGCTGCACTGGGGATAAGGCACCCAAGAATAGCACCATGCCGTTTAGGCCACAATTGTTTGTGGAACCCAGCAGGGAGCAGTCTTGGACATTTGAATTTGCTGTGGCTATACGAGTGAGGCCGCGTCAGTGGAGCAGGGCATGCAGGCAGATACAAGTCAAGTTTCCCCCTTGTCTCAGGAATCCAGGGGGACCGCAGAAACAGAGGTGGGGGTAGCAGGGCCCGCATCTCCACTGCTGGAGCCAATGGCCTGCTCTCAAGCCCCCAGATCCTCCACTTCTTGGGACCTGGAGGAAGGAGGAGGCTGGGTTCTCACTGGAGTTCATCCACTGCTGCACAAGGTGTTCTGCCTGCACCAGCAGGGGACACAGGGCGCGGCTCCGAAGCAAGAACGCGCTCCGAAATGGGACAGCGGTGAAGTCAAAGAGGACGAGACCCCTGGATAACTGCAGAGAACAGTCTCCATGTTCCAAGGGCCAGGGTGAAGTGGATTTGGACTTGCAAATGGAAGGTGAGGACAAGGAACTAGAAGAGGGCGACATTCTGGAGTAGGAGGAATAGGCACTGATTGTTCGGGTGTTCCACCTAGAGGAGTTGCCAGCACTGATCATAGAGTCCTTAAAAGCCTTTAATATTCCCACAAGCACCTGGGCAGAGGAAAACGCACTGGAGGACCCTCTGCTTCAAGCGGTGCAGAAGATGCAAAAGGTCTTCCCAGTCCATCGGGTGGCCAAGCAGATGATCCAGAACGAGTGGGATTTACCGGAAGCCGGGCTCAAGCAGGAGCAGACTATGTCCCACTTGTACCTGTTTCCGAAACAGGAAAGGGAGTTGCTCTGGTCCATGAGAGTGGATGCTGCTTTCTTTTTTTGTGTAATAAATTTTATTGAGCAGTTTCAAAAAGTATACAGGCAGACTCATCAAACCAAATCTGAAAAGCAAAGATCATATCCTGTAGATACAAACATTCAAACATATAGATATATATAGATCAATCTTCATGCTGATACATAGATACCCCACAATTTCCCAAAACATGTCCAACAGGATGACAAGAACAGGGGATAACAAGAAGAAAGCAAGAAATACTATACAAGTATGCATCCCTAAGTGAGAACATTGCAGAAAGCCGTAACCCTGCAGAGCATGGCATAAGAAAACGTCACAAAAATAAAACATCACTAACACACCTTACCCAGCCATGAAGTTATCCAACTGTAAAATCTTGGAGGTAACAGAGGCATGTGTAATAAACCTTCTAGCGAGAATATCTTAGTGTGATAGACTAATATAAATACAAAGAACCCCCTCAGTAAGGTCAAGCCCCCCAACAACTGCCATCCCTTCTATCTATGAGTCAAACAAGGGGAAAGTTAGACCCTCAAGGGGACTAAGTCTCAACAAACACTGCTCATACTTTCCCCTCACCCCCTCTTCCCCCTCCATACCCTCCCCGCCCAACCCTCCCCTACCCCCCCCCCCCCCCGACTCCTGTAATGGGGTAGATCCGTCCCTTGCCATGCAGTCAGAGGAAACTGAGGAAAGTACGTCAGATTCTGACAGCCAAGTAAAGCACATGGCTACAGGTTGCCAGGGGAGATATAAACAAACCCAGCCATGAGTGCAGCAGCCCCGCCCAAGTTGCAAACAATCCCCGTGCCCTGAGTGTAATAAGATTCACCTGGGTGAGGGACGAATGAAGCTAAGCCATAAGGCTGATAAAAAGCACTCATTAGAAAGCAGTGAGAGTGTTGGAAGGAGAGTTGGAAGCAGTTCTGGAAAGAGTGCTGGAGAGAGAATTGGAAGCAGTTCTGGAAGGAGAGCTGAAAGGGGAACTGAAACGGGAACTGGAAGGAGAACCGTTAGAAGGACTGATAGCAGAGAGGCTGAGAGTGATTTAAGCAGCCCTGAGAACATCATGGTGTCGAGACACTACTCACTGGTCTATTCAACGATATCATCACAGGAATTGACAACATCTGTCAAGGTTTTGTGCTCATCTTCCTAGACATCGCCGCAGCGTTCGACTCCGTGAGTCACGAAATTCTGCTCGGAAGACTGAAAGAGAAGGGCATCTGCAACAGTGCACTAGGATGGTGTAAATCTTATCTGGATGGTAGATGGCAATATGTGAAGTCTGGATCAGAAGAGTCAATACATTTCCATCAAAAGCAAGGGGTACCTCAAGGCTCCTCGTTATCCTCCTTACTTTTCAATATTTACATGCAGCCCATCTGCAATATCATAAGATCATTCAATGTGAACTGCTTGATATATGCAGATGACATTCTCTTATACATGCCTTTCTCCACAACTCACATGGACCTGGCCCCACTCACAGATTGCTTCAATGCAGTTTCAACATGGCTCCAGACACAGAACCTACGCTATTCATCACCAGAGACTCCAACTTTACTCCCCCATCCCACGTCAGTGTCAAGGAAGCTGACTTGCAAACTAAAGATGCAATAAAATACCTGGGAGTTACTTTGGACCAACGTCTAGATATGAAACGCCACATAAGCAACATAGTCAAAGCCGTCTATTTCAAAATCCGTTCACTCAAGCACCTACGCTCCCTGTTGGACCCAGATGATTTCCGAACCATATATGAAGCGCTGATCCTGCCACATTTTGACTTTGCAAATGCCATCTTACAAGGTCTCCCCCAATCCACACTAACCCCCTTACAGTTGGCCATGAATGCCACAGCTAGGGTCCTTTACGGAGCATCCAGAAACGACCACATGACCCCCATTCTCAAACAGCTGCACTGGCTGCCGATCCATGGGAGGATCACCTTCAAAACCCTTCTATTAGCATTCAAGGCAATCAAAGGTATTTCATCCTCCTCACTCACGCATCTTATCCACATTGTCCCCCCCCAACAGATCCAGAAGAGCAACAGCTGTAAACTTGCTAACAACACCAAAGGCATCGACAAAGTCCAACACGACAACCACAAACAGGGCGTTCAGTTTTTATGTCCCCAAATGCTAGAATGCTCTACCCCCTGACATTAGGACCATTGCCAATCTATATCAGTTCAGGAAGGCCCTCAAAACCCACCTTTTCCTCCAATACTTCCCAGCCAGCAATTGAACCTAGATATCCCTCTCAAGAAATGACCCACTCTAGAAAGGCCCTTACATGCATTATCTGATTTTTACCTATCATTGCAGTGTAAATAGCTTATGTATATAGTTAACCCTGTTATCCAAGTTTGTACTCCTGTTCGATGTAAAACCTGACAGCTTGTCGTTATGGTCGTTATGTTATGATGTAAACCACGCTGATACTAAATAGAGCGGTATATAAGAAACTGTAATAAATAAATAAATAATAAATAATAACTCAAACCCAAAGACTACAGGAAAGCTACTCTCAGTTAGAGCCTGGTGTTGAAGGTAACTGGAGAGAAAAGCCACGCAGAAAGTCAGTTTGGGTGTGCCCAGAAGCTCCGGTGAGAGGAAGGTACAAATCTCTAGACTCTGCTGATATTGAAGAAGCACTGCCGAGTAAACTTTACAGGCAAAAGCCAGACAGTGGTCTCTGTAAAAGGAACAGGGAGAAAACAAAGAATACCAGTTTTCTCTGGGAAGTAAAGCTCTCCGGGACTCTCTTAAAGGTAAAGAGAATTGTTTTAAATCCCTGTGTGAATGTGTTCCCATGTATCCAGCGGGGGAAGGGCTGGAAGATATGCAAGTTGAATCCATAGATGAATGTATAATTGATGAGCCTATGGATTGTACACTGACTATAGCAGATACCGTAGAATCACTTCGCTGAGTTGGATGTATAAAGCTGTAGGAACAGCATTGAGAAGCAAAGTGAGCATTGCTGCCTTTGAAAAGAAACGTTTATTGATTCCTGTGTTAAAGGACTGTATAGTGAAAGCTGGAAGAAAAAGGAGTTATTTTTCTTCAGTTCCTGATTTACTTTTCTTTGTACCAGAAGCATGGTTATTTTGTCCTAAGTTCTTTGTGCTTACCAAACCCCGGGACGGGGAAATAAAACCTCATTTTGACCTTACTACTTTTGGTTACATCTATTCCTCTGCTTGGGGAGTGTTTGGGACTTCATTACCCAGAGGGTGTGTACTACTATGCCTGCACAACCCCCACTTCCTGGCTCAGGATATTCACCAGCCTGACCCTCTCTGCATGCCCCAGGACCCAGGGTAGGCCACTGGTGACACTCCTCTAATCTCGCTGTTAAATGGGAAGTAATGATAATAAGAGCAAGAACCCCAGAACTAAGTAAAGAATAGAGAATAGAAAGGAAACCAAAAGCCACTACTTGTTAAGTACCAATATGATAGCCTGAGGCATTGATTACCCAACATCTTGCAGCACTAAGCTCCAAATATCCTCTCCCTGGAAGGGAACTCCACATACAGAAGCTGTGATTTTTTCCAACCGAAAAATATCCCAACACTTAGATCGCCAGTCTATGAAAGATGGCACAGTGCTGCACTTCCAAAAACGAGGTATTACTGATCTGGCCGCCAGCAAGAATGACTGAGCTACCCTCCGAAGAGGGGTGCTACCGGCAGGAAGTACCCCCAGCAAACAAATCTCCATTTCCAGGGGGAAGTATATCTTCAGACAACCAGTGAGATGAACCCATACCGTCCTCCAATATCTTTGGATATGAAGACAATTCCACCACATGTGATCAAAGTCACCCCGACGGCCACACAGCCGCCAGCATAAAGCATCATCAGCTCGTTTCCAATGAAAAAGATGCTGCGGGGAGAGTGGAGCTCAGCTGATCGGGCAGAGGAGAACACCTGCAGGCTGTAGACGCTGTGAGTGACGTCCTGCGTCTGTGTATTTGATCCAGCCTTGAACCGCGGGACGCCGGAGAGTGGAGCTCAGCTGATCGGGCAGAGGAGAACACCTGCAGGCTGTAGACGCTGTGAGTGACGTCCTGCGTCTGTGTATTTGATCCAGCCTTGAACCGCGGGACGCGGCCGCGGGCGCGTCCCTTGGGCGCGTGCCCGAAGGGGCGTGACCAAAGGGGCAGGCCACGCCCCTTTGGAGCCCCTTCGGAGAGCTACGGAGATTGAGGAGTTAAGGCGGTGTGAACGGCAATGGGGAAGAGAAGAAAGAAGAACTTTGTAGTCGCTTCAAATATGAAAGCTCAAAAGAACGAAGGCCCTATGGATAGGCATCTTGTGAAACGGGTCCCGGAAGAACACAGTAGCTTTGAGGCCTCGTCCTCGGTGAGTACTCCCTCATTGTCTGCCTCCTCCCCAATAGGGGTTTCTACCCTTCCCCATTCGTCACAAGTGCAGAGAGTGCCGCCGAACGACGGAGAGCTGGGAGCACCGTCAGTAGTTTCGCCGGCGCTAGAGTTGGGACTGTCTTCAGGAGATGTAACTTTATCAGCTGTGAGGGTCCCTGTACCTAAAGTGATTCACCTCCCGTCTTTGGTGGGGGGTGAAAGGTCTTCCTCAGCTACTTCTCAGGATGTGACACTTCAGGATATTTGGACGGTAGTCTCTCGAACTGAGGCAGTTCTTACAGGAACTATGAGACAACTTGAAGAGTTTACTAAGGACTCTGTTGCTAAATTTTTGGATAATGATGTGCAATTAGGGCAGATAGGAGAGCGCCTAGGTCAGATAGAAGCGAAGGTGGGAACTGTGCAAGCAGTCTCTGTCGCTTCGGTAAAGGAGAGTTTATATTTTCATAAGCAATTTGAGGTTTGTGAGAATATGTTGCGTGCAAGAAATTTGAGGTTTTTGAATTTTCCTATAACGCATTATCTCTCCCCACTTATCTTATTCCATAAGTATTTAAAGGAGGTATTACTTTTTGATCAACCAGATGTGTTTAAAGTTGCAAATATTTATTATATTCCCAAAAATAAAAGAGTAAATACTGTGGGAAGTGGTGGGCCTGATCCGGAAATCTCTCCTCCTACCCTAGATGTTTCTGATTTTCTTGAGTCCTCTCTGGATATTATTGAGGCTCGTGCAACTTTAGTAGTTACTTTTTTATCCGAGATGGACAAGAATGTTATATTGAAATCTTATTTTCCTAAAAAGAACATTTTATTTTGTGGCCAGAAGGTTTTACTCTTCCCTGATGTCTCACGAATAACCCAGATGCGCCGTAAGGCATTTCTGGAATTGAAAGATCGGGTTTTGGCAGTGGGAGCTTCGTTTTTTCTCAAGTTCCCCTGCAAATGTGTAGTGGGCCTTTCAGGGAAGATTTATAGCTTTCTGGAACCTGATTACTTATTGGCTTTTTTGATTGCTCAGGAGTCCTTGGTTCCAGTGACGAATTAGTATTAAGGGTAATAAATAAGTTTTAGTTCTAGCTCTGCTAAGGTTTAATGTGATTAATGGATGATTTTCTTTTCTTTGTAAATTTTGAATTCCACTCTCCCGTAATGTGGGCTAGTATGTATGATGTGATGGGTAGTGATGGTCTTGAGTTGTCCTATCCTTTGATTGTATTTTTTTTTTAGTTATTTTCCTTCATATTGCATTTATTGTTCTATATGTAAAATATAGGAACTTAATAAAATATAAATAATAAAAAAAAGAAAAAGATGCTGCGGCGTTATAGACAACTGATATAAAATTCTCAGTTGAGTGTGAATTAATCCCAATGAAATAGAACATGAATGTGAATATTGATAAATTTCTAACCAAAAGTCCTGTTCTTTCCCCAGTAAGGTCGCTTCCCATCTCCTCTGAGGGAGCTTCAGAGTAGAGAGCACAGGTAAATCTTCCACTAGATTATGATACAACCATGCAATGAAGGCTGACAGTTGTCTAGATTCGAAGAGTTCGAATTCCCAGCGTCTAGGGCTTCTTACCAGATCTGACTTTGATAATTGGGTGTCCAGGCAATGATGTAACTGAAGAAACTGAAACTGGGAAAGAGGAAACCCTAAATGCTCCTCCAAACGTCTCTTTGGTAAAGGATGAGATTCTTCATACAGAGAGGACAATCTTGTTGTGGAAAGTTCCGAGTCCAGTCCTCTTTTCATGTCTCTAACAAACCCCATAGTTCCTAGAATCAGATACGGTGATTGAGACGTATGTATTCCGAACTGGCTACAAATCCTCCGCCAAGCCTCCCAACATGGCCTGATGAAAGGGTGTGCCTGAATCTTTGCTACCTCCTTTGATTCACTAAGAAAAGGCACCGCTTCTAATGGAATCGGCTTCAACCATTCCTTTTCGAAGGAAGCCCAGTCAGCCTCTGCATTAATTTGCCAGAGCAGGAGAATAATACATCTCTGGATCTGAAAGCCCTAGCCCCCCCCCCTGACCATTTTTGTAGCGTAAGAATCTGCCAACTAATTAAAGAATGGTTTCCATTCCACAGAAAGCGCAACACCATCTGCCATAGATTTTTAAAGAAAGCTCTAGGAAGAAAAATCGGCAATTGCATAAAAAGAAAAAGTAGCTTGGGTAAGACCAACATCTTATAAGCATTTATCCATCCTAACCAGGACACCGAACAGGATCCCCAACATTCCATATCACCTCTAAGGGTCTTAAGGAGGGGAAGATAGTTCAAAGTATACGACTGCGATAAATCTCTATGTATTATAATACCCAGGTAATGGAAGTGATCCACCACGGAGAACGCTCCTCCACTAGATAGCAACCTGCTCGATGATCGGGATACGCAGCTAAGTAATGTCGATTTTGGCATATTAACCGTGAATCCGGAGATGTGCGAAAAGTGATCTAAAATGGATACCACTATTAGAAGAGACTTGGAAGGATTCCTAAGGTAAATTAGTGTATCATCCACATACAGTGAGATAGAGTGCCAGTCAGAACCGAGGTGGATACCAAATTCCTCTGCTCATAACCTAATATGTACTGCTAATGGTTCCATTGCAAGGGCAAATAACAAAGGCGAGAGTGGACATCCCTGTCTGGTGCCTCTACCTAATAAAAAAGTTGGAGAACTGAACCCATTTATGGATACCGAGGCTTGAGGGTTAGCATATAAAGAAGCAATCCATTACATAAGGAGACCCCGAAGCCGAACTCCTGGAGGACCTGTAACAGATAAGCCCATTCTAGCTTGCTGAAAGCTTTCTCAGCATCTAGTGAGAGGACTCCATAAGACCCCACTTTAGATCTCAGTCCGTGCAACACATTAATCAACCTTCGCACATTTTCAAAACCATGTCTATTCTTTATAAATCCCGTTTGATTGGGATGCACAATATCCGGAATTAAAGTAGCCAAATGATTAGCTAATACCGTGGTGAAAATTTTATAATTTATCGGTCGATAAGAGCACTGCAATGGATTTTTATCGGCTTTGGGGATTACTACAATGGTCGCCTGAAAAAAGGATGCCGGAAGCGTTCCCTTAGAAAGAATCTCATTGAAAACCATCAACAGAGTCGGAGAAAATAAATCTGGAAACACCTTATAGAGCTCCCCCGGCAAGAAATCAGGCCCTGCCGCTTTTGCAGATTTGAGGTTCCTCATTACTTGTAGTAACTCCTGAAGGGTAAAGGGACGATCCAAGTGTTCCCGTCCTTCTAATGAGAGCTGTGGGAGAGAAGCCTCCCGCAACCAATCCCGAATATCCTTAGCTGCAGCCGATGACTCGCTCTTATATAACTGCTCAAAGAATTTTGCAAAGGTTGCTGCTATGTCTTTGGAGCCATGCAAGACCTGACCCCATGGGGATTTGATTGCCGCTAATTTATGACATTGCCGTTGCCATTTTAATTGCCACAGTAACATCTTCCCTGCCTTATTACCTTGTTCATAATATCGCTGTCTTGTCCGCAACAGAAGTGAAGCAATTCGTTCAGACTCAAGAGCCTCCAATTCCCCCCTACGGCCGGTTAGCACTTTCCACACCTTAGAACTCCCACTGCGTCTGTGGAGTTTTTCCAAATCAGCAATCTCATCCCGCAGTTCCTTCTGTCTAGCCTCTAATTTCTTTTTGAAGGTGCTCGATAACGAGATGAGTTGCCTTCCCTGTCTCCCACAAAAGAGTGTACAGGTGTATACAAATGTCCCTACCTCCCTCTCTTCCCCTGTCTCAGTAATCTAAGTACAGACATTTCTAAAAAAAGCTTCACTATTTTTCCAGCTCTCCACCTCTAGTAACACCTCCCCATAGCCTCCCCTTCTCCACCTCCTTTCAGAAACCTGCCCTCCCCACCCCTCAAACTCCCCAACCCTCATTTCTCTTAAAACCGCAAACACCCAATGAGTATTGGAGGGTTGAACCCTAACCAATACTAGAAGGGGTATGCTACTCTTAATGCGAGCCCCAAGATGAAAAAGACAAACATTGGAAAATTCCAGTGGGAGCTGAAATGTCCATCTCATTCTGACGAGTTGGCTTTTGGTTGGAGCTGGACGTCTTGCGGGACCTGGGAACTTTGCGTCTCTTCGGTAAGGATGTCTCCCAATTTCCATTCGTGCTTCTCAGATGCACATTCCGTTCCCCATGTTGTATCACGTCCAAAAACTCCATCGCCATTGATAAATACAAATTTTTTTGTGCACAATTATTCCAGTCGAACAGTAAGGCAAAGGGAAAGCCCCAATGGTATGGAGTTGCAGATTTCTGCAGCACTTGAGTTAAGGGCTTGAAACTTCTACACCACTCCATAGTGTATTGAGATAGGTCTTGATATATCTGGATCTCTTGGCCTTTAAAAACCACCGCACATTTCCCCTAATACTTCTCATTAAAGCAACTTTATCTTCAAAAAAGCTAAAACAAGCAATTACTGCATGCGGCTTTATGCTAGAAGACCTTCAAACTCCATAACTCCGGTGAGCCCTTTCCAGACATACCGGGTTAGGAGCAGTTGGCATGCAAAAGGCAAAGAGCTCCTGCATTAGAGCCACGGTATTCTCTTGCTCTCCATTTTGTTCGGGAAGCCCAAACACTCTGATATTATTGCGTCTTTGACGATTCTCTAATTCGTCTTGTCTCTCCTTGAGGTCGTTTGTGAGATGATCTAATTTTTTTATTTTGGATTGGAAAGCTACAAATGAATCCATTTGCTCCCCTATATTGATCTCAGTTTGTGTGACTCGGTCATCCAGCGATTTGAGGTCCGCCTGGATATCACTTACCGCCTTAGTAAAATCTTGTCGGAATAGCTTAAGTTCTTTTAGAATTTCCAGAAAGTCAGCTTTTGTGACTGGAGAATGCGGCCCCGAGGCGGTAATTTTTGAGTTGGAAACTCCCTCTGTCATTGGTGATGAGCTTGTTGACGGGGAGTCCGAAGATCTAGCAAACTTGGAGAGAGATGACGCATAGAATTTTGGTGTAGCCATCCTGAAGCTCCCTGGCCCAGCTCTCCTGTCGCAACTTTGCTACTTGTACGGCATGTTATTATGGAACTATCAGCCGTTTCTCTCAGTACGGAACCTTCAGGATATGCGCTAAACTGGGATCATCAACGTCCCCAAGATCTGGACATGACCGGAGAATACAGATGGACAGAGGATTCCCAAGGGTGCAGCTGCCGGGAGTACCTGTCACACACTGGCACTGATGGGGACCAGCAGCCAAGCTAATCTCACCCAAGACTGGATGGGAACAGTATACTCGTTGAGGTTAGAGTTTCAAATCTGGTAGTGAGTCTGTGATCCGAACTTATTTCTGATATTCCAGGACATTAAGAGTGTTCATGATTCCCGAGAGATATCCTCCACTTCCAAAATTTGACTCCCAACCTTTGGGGCAAGAGTCACCAGTACCAGTCTTCTGGAGACCATAAAGCTCACATATACTCTCAGAAATGAAAGCAGGGTCTTGATACTTCTTGAAATAATTCGCCTGCAGTACTGGAAATGACCACACAGGAGAGCTCCTGTCTAAGATATAAACCTGTGAGTTAGACAAGGCACTAAGAAACCAGCATCTCATCAAAAACGCTGAATCCTGCTGCATCTGAACATAAAGAAATGTAAAGCCTTGTCCTGCGCCTCGGAGTCAGGTCTTCACCACTGTTTTGGGGCAGTGTGTCCACGAGAGCCGATCTGCAGCCGCATAGACGATCCCT
This sequence comes from Ichthyophis bannanicus, assembly GCA_033557465.1. Lineage (NCBI taxonomy): Eukaryota > Metazoa > Chordata > Amphibia > Gymnophiona > Ichthyophiidae > Ichthyophis > Ichthyophis bannanicus. The sequence continues at coordinate 19,594,115 of CM066051.1, read as the reverse complement.
TTCTGGCATGACCCTTTAAATTTTTTCGTTGGCCAACTTGTCCAGCATCACATGCATTCCACTAAGGCATTTCAGATATCGGCGGCTATCTTGGGGAGCACCAGAATGCGTTCCAGCCACTTTTGCCAGTAGGGCAGCACTTGTGACGACAACCCCTCTATGCGTTCCAAAGGATCTTCAGCACAGTGTTCCCGTCGAAATAGGAACCCCCTCCTGCGTTCCACTTGAGTTCCACAGGTATGTTTATGTTTATGTTTATTAAAACTTTATATACCGCCCATAAACGATTAGCATCTGGGCGGTTCACATACATAAAAAAATTAAAAAAGAGAGAAAGCTGTGAAAAAGAAAAGGAAAAGGAACGCCATAAAATCTTTAAAAGACAAAAGGGATAGGATCAGAGATAGTAGGGGGGCAAAAGTGGATAACAAGGGGGGGGGGAGGGAAACACATTGACATCGCAAAAGGGGAGATAACAGAGGGGGGGAGGAAGGGATAGGAGAGCATGAACAACTAGCGAAACAGTGGGGGAGAGGGGGGTAGGAAGCTAACACACTAATGCGGTGGAAGGGAAAGGGGTAAGGCGGGGAAGGGGAGATTGAAGGCGGAGCAAAAAAAGATAGGTTTTCAGTTTAGCTTTGAAGGACGTATAGGAGGTTTCTAAGCGGAGTGAGTGGGGGAGTGAGTTCCAGAGTCTGGGACCAAGGAAGAAGAAGGCTGAGGACCGAGTGGATTCCAGGCGAGCTTGGGAAGGGGGGGGGGGGGTGGAAGAAACATACGGTTAGCGTGAATAGAGCAAAGGGATCGGTGTGGGGTATGGAGATGGACCTGGTCGGCGAGATACAGGGGGATACCAGAGTAGTTCACCCTGTGCACAAAGATAAGAACTTTAAACTGAATACAAAAGACAACGGGAAGCCAGTGGACGTGTATTAGAAGGGGAGTGACATGGTCAAAGCGTGAAGCATGAGTTAGAACACGAACGGCAGTATTTTGAACATGTTGGAGACGAAGAATTTGGGATTGGGGGATGCCGGCAAGACAGACATTACAGCAGTCGAGACGAGACATGACAAGGGATATAATGAGGGTAGTCATAGAGGAAGAGGTGAGAAAAGAACGTATGGCACGAAGTTGTTTTAAAGTGAAAATGAGCGTTGAATGACTGAGGAGATATGTTCTTTGAAAGAAAGAGAAGAGTCAAGGATTACACCCAAATACCGTAATGATGAGACAGTGGGGATGGGTGAGGAAGAGAACAGAGGGGTTAAGGGAGGAGGGGGGTTACCAAAAGTGAACCAGATAGTGGAAGTTTTAGAGAGATTGATGTGAAGGAAATTGGAAGAGAGCCAGGAAGCAACAGAGGAAAGACAAGTATTGAAAGTAGTGAAATCTGGTGCAGCAGAGTCAGTGTGATAAAGAAGGAAGATGTCATCAGCATAGTAATACACAGAAACACTGTGTTGCTGAATGAGAAGAGCAAGGGGAGCTAGGAATACATTAAAGAGAAGAGGAGCAAGGACAGAACCTTGAGGAACACCACAAGGAAGAGGAGTAGGAGATGAAAACCCTAATCTAGTTTGAACTGAGAAAGTGCAGCCGGACAGAAAGGAGTGAAACCAATGAAGAACCAAACCAGAGAGGCCGGCATCCTGAAGACAAGATAGGAGAGTGTGATGATCAACCAGATCGAAGGCAGCAGAAAGATCCAGGGAAACAGCAAGAGAGAGCAAACCACGGTCGTGAGCAGTGTGAAGATCATATGTCAGCAATGGTGTCTCACATATAGAGCAGAATCGCTTGCAGCATTCAAAATAGGCATCGGGTGGGTCACAAACGTTTCGGTGTTCATCCGGAGGCAGGCACTCACATCAGTAAACTGCATTCACCCAATTACCTTATGTGTAACAATGATCATTGGCAGTCAGGCTTGTCAGGGACACCTTCCCCATATATCTCTTTACGCACAGAAATTATCAGGCAGAAATACCGGATCTTTCAGCTCCGTGGATGTCAGCCAGTCGGAGGTGAGGGAGAGGTATCTAAACAATGCAGGAGCAAGTAAAGAGGCAGATCATGGTGGAGAAGCTGTTGTGCTGATTAGTGCTCCGGTCCCCTCACAGCTCCGTAAGGCAGCAGAACTTTTGGATGCTGATTTAAAACCATCAAAATGGAGGAGGGGAGATCCGGAGGTATAAGCTCCATCTGCTATGTCAGCGCTAGTATTGGAGGCATGTTGGAGTACTCAGGGCATATATATACTCTGGTTGTGAGGAGAGTAGAGGAAGAAGGCTGAGGAGCCTCACAGGATCGGGGCTATCTTGATTGGGCTCACGAGCGCCCCCCAATGCTGCTTTCTTGGCAGTGACCAAGAAGACAATGATCCCAGTTGAAGGTCGTGCGGCTCTCAAGGATGCTCAGGATGCTCAGGATAGGAAGCTGGATACCTTGTTGAAGCAAGCCTTTGATATCAATGCCCTCACACTTCAGGCATCTTTTGTGGAGCCTGGGTGGCTAGGGCCTGCCTCCGGTGGTCTCAGTGGATGCAGCTGCCGGGGGGCCTGGCAGGGAAGTCGGTGGGGGGGGGGGGCGATGCTGTTATCAGGGGTGGCCTACCTTGCAGACTCTCACTATGATCTTATCAGGGGCCTTTCAAAGAGCATGGCCTTTATGGTGGCGGCTCACCGCTACCTCTGGATCCAAAATTGGGTGGCAGATGGTTCCTCCAAAGCCCAACTCAGCAAGCTCCCCTTCAAGGGGAAGCTGTTGTTCGGGGAGGAGCTAGACAAGTTGATAAAGGACTTGGGGGACTCAAATGATGGACCTTCCCTGAGGACAAACCGAAGCAGGGTTGTAACCCCCTGCCATCACGTAACGAACAGTGGGAGTTCAAGCGGTTTCAGATGACCCACTTTGCGCCCTATCAGAAGGGACATTTCCACCCCAAAAGATCAGAGGTTTTGAGGATTTCGTGGAGCCGGTAGAGATTTTGTCTCCTTCTTCTCCTCCTCGGGACTCAGGAAATCACAATGAATCAAGGGGGGCCCAGGAAGGGGTACAGCCCATGGGAGGTCAGCTGCAGGAGTTCTACCCTGCCTGGGCCCAGATCACATCCAACCAGTGGGTGCTGCAGGTCACTCGGGAATGCTATTGCCTCAACCTAGTGCGCCCAGTCAGCCAGTCCTTTGTCCTGTCTCCCTGCCATTCCCAAGCCAAGGCAGCAGCAGTAAAGGACTCCTTGGTTCGGCTCCTACTTTTAGGGGTGGTAGTTCCGGTGCCCAAAGACCAGTACAACTATGGTCGATACTCCATCTATTTTGTGGTGACAAAAAAGGAGGGCTCCTTACAGCCAATCCTAGATCTCAAGTGCGTGAATCAGTGTCTATGGGTACCATGCTTTCATATGGAGTTTTCTGTGGTCCGTTATAGTAGCGGTCCACAAGGGAAAGTACTTAATGTCTCTCAAACTGTACATTCCCATTTACCCAGCACATCAGCAGTTCCTCTGTTTCGCTGTGCCTATGGTCTACTTTCAGTTTCGAGCATTGCCATACCAACATCATGACAGTGCTCCATAAGGAGGGAGTTATGGTGCACCTGTACCTAGACAATTGGTCGGTTCGCACAAAGTCCAGAGAGGAAGCGGCAACAACCAGAGTGCTAGAGTTCATTGGAGGAAGAGGTGGAAAGACTGATGGAGTGGGCAGAGGCTCATCTAAAGGCGTTGTCAGCGGCACTTGTCACAGGAATCGAAAACATGATGGTGGATTATCTCAGCCAAGTCCAGGTGGATCACAGAAAATGGGTGTTCTACCAGGAAGTTTTCTCTCAGGTGGTGAGCAGGTGAAGCACCCCAATCATGGATCTCATGGTCAAATGGGACTCGGCCAAGGCACGTCGTTTTTTCAGCAGGCAGCGAGAAAGGATGTCGGAGGGCCTAGATGCTCTGGTGTAGAGGTGGCCCATGGAAGGTCTGCTGTATGTGTTCCCCCTCATGGGCACTCATAGACAGAGTCATTCAGAGAATTGAGGCGCACCAGGGGTTCGTCATCCTGATCGTCCCAGACTGGCAAAGGTGACCATGGTATGGACTTGGAGGGATCTGAGGAGATGGTGAGGGGTGTGAAACCATAGCAGATTTGAAAGATATTGTGGGGTATCAGTATAGACGGTCCTGTGGACAAGAGTAAGGATTTTGTAATTGATCCAGGATTTGAGAAGAAGCCAGTGTGGCTGTATTAGGAGTGGAGTGACGTGATCATGCCATAAGGAGTGTGTGAGTGTGCATGCAGTGGTATTCTGTAGAAGTTGAAGGCGATGGAGCTGGGAAAATGAGAGGCCTGTAAGTGTCACATTACAGTAATCTAACCTGGACACAACTAATGAAAGGAGAGTCATGAGGGAATTGTGGGAAAAGGGTGGACAGCATGAATCTGATGAAGAGAGTAAAAGGATTGCTGGACCAGGGTGGAGATGTGTTCATGAAAAGAGAGGGAGGAGTCAAGTGTGATTCCAAGATACCATAGCGATTGGAGAAGTGGAACAGTTGTGCAGGCAATCTGGGGGGTGAGTGAAGGGTATGGCACATAAAGACTAAACCAGATGGCAGCTGATTTAGACGTATTGAGATAAAGATGATTTGCGGATAACCACACTTAAACTGAGGCTTAGCACAAGTTCATAGGAGAAAGATCAGGTGACTGGGAGCTAGTTGACAGAGGAGAATGATATCATTGGCATAGAAGTAGGAAGAAATACCGATATGTTGTAGAGCAGAGCAAGAGGTGCAAGGAAAGCATCGAAAAGGAGTGGAGCCAGAACCGAGCCCTGGGGGACATCACAGGTGAGAGGGATGGTAGAGGATGTGGAGGACCCATAGGAAACGACAAAGGGACGGAGGGAGAGAAATGATTCAAACCACTGAAGGACAGCACCACGGAGCCCATAGTCATGGAGATGGCTAAGTAGAAGAGAGCTGACCGGACTCACCCCCTCCAATCACCACCGCAGCTCCTGCCCAATCGGGGTAGTGGGAGCCACAGCAGCGGCAGCCAGCAGAGAATAAAAGCGGCGTCCCTGCTCCCAGGGAGCCGCTGACCGGACTCACCCCCTCCAATCACCACCGCAGCTCCTGCCCAATCGGGGCAGTGGGAGCCACAGCAGCGGCAGCCAGCAGAGAATAAAAGCGGCGTCCCTGCTCCCAGGGAGCCGCTGACCGGACTCACCCCCTCCAATCACCACCGCAGCTCCTGCCCAATCGGGGCAGTGGGAGCCACAGCAGCGGCAGCCAGCAGAGAATAAAAGCGGCGTCCCCACAGGGCGTGCCCGCGCCTGAGGGCCTCGCCAGAGGGCCCTTTGGAAGTGGCCCTTAGGCGCGGCACGAAGGTGAGCAAGGGGAATCCAAACAAAGGGCACTGCCTCGCTGACAGCACCAACGAAAAACCCCCGGACCAACAGCGGCAAAGATCCCCCGATCAGAATGAGGCAGCCGAGCAGGAAATCGTCCCGCCTGGTGGCTCCTGCCCTATCAGGGCAGTGAGAGCAGCAAGGGGGGAGAACTCGCCACAGACGGCAGAACACCCCGTCCAGAAAAGCGCAACTGGAGCCGCAGCCTACACAGCTTCCTAGTAAGGGGACACCAACTGACATGGCCACACTCACCTACCTCCCTGCATTCCTCCTCATCATCCAACTCTTCCCCCAACAAACAGGAACACGACACTCACACCCCCCGAACGTATGGACACCGACAACCATACCAACATACTATCCGCTTCAATACACCTCACTGAGCTCACACACAAAAACCAGAAACAGACACACTAGCAACAAGCACCACAATCATGCAAACCCAAAGGCACACCCTAAAGAGCCTAACACCCCAAACACCACCTCCATAGAACTCATGAACACCAGATCAGTGAGAAACAAAGTGCACACAATCAGAGACCACATTGAGGACCAACACCCCGACATCCTCTGCATTACAGAATCTTGGCTCACCCCCACCGACAACGTCCTCCTCAACCAACTAGTCCCCCCCATGTACTCCGCCTTTAACAACCCTCGCACACAGAAAAGAGGAGGTGGAGTGCTGATCATCGCAAAAGACTCACTACAGCTACAAACTCTCACCTCTCAAAGCTCAGACCAATGCAGCACTATTGCAGTGGGAAACAAGCATATAGCCATATGCCACCCCTGACAAGCTGCTGTGCCCAGCTCTCTTCGGAATCACATTGAATTCAGTCCATTAAAATACCTTTACATTATCTGCTCAATGCTTCAGAATGGCAGAAAATCTTAATGATATAGCTTCAGACGTACCCTGCAAGAGAAAGAACTGCCTCCCACATTCATGCAACATCTCCTGCTTACGTTGACAGCTTTTCTTCCCTGCTACCGGGACAAAATCTCAGTCAAAAGACGTTGAAAACCGAAGCAATGCATGAAAACCGGGACAAAATCTCAGTCAGAAAAGACGTTGAAAACCGAAGCGTATGAAAACCGGGGCAAATGAAAACCGAGGTTTGACTGTACCTGAAATGCCCTGTAGGCAGTCCTGTATAAAGTACAAGACTGCCTAGCTGCTTAGCAAGCTAATCAAGGACCACTAACAACTGATGAGGTCAGTAGCTTCAAAGAGTTAGCTGTGGATGAGTAGCTGGAACAAAGACAATGAACTCTAACAGCTTTGCCCAACACCACAAATAAAAATAAATCCTCTTTGCAGTATGGAAAAAACTTAACTTTTACAAATGAACACCAAAACCCCTTTAAGAACTTTCAGGCATAGTATTGCCTTGCTGGCAATGAAGTCCATCACAAGTATAATTTTCTCCCAGTTGTTGGGAGTTCTTACGTGTGCACTAGGTACAATGAACTCTCTGCTTTCAGAGACTGAGTCTAATCCCTGGAGGCTAGTGTATTAGATTTGGAGGAGCTAATACAGACTGAGGTATATAGATAAGACCAACAGGGACATAGAAGTGAAGTCCCACCTACAGTCTGGCAGCTTGTCTGTTGTCATGGAGGAGTGAGGTCGTGAAAAGACAGCATCACTGTGATGTGGCAGGAAGTGATTCTTTAGCTAGGACCTGTCCTCCAGGTGATCTAAAACTCTCACACCGAGGTGGTTCCTTCAGGGCCATGTGCCCATGAGGGATGAGTTAGGATGGCCCTGATATTTGGTGATTCAGTCATTAGGCATGTAGATAGCTGGGTGACTGGTGGACATGAGGAAGCCAGATTTAGGCTTTTAGGTAGGAAGATAACTTCCATCGTAGCATTCTCTGAAATGCTTCCTGTTCCATGCACAGGACCGAAAAGGCAGGCAGAGCTCCAGAGTCTCAATGCGTGGATGACATAATGGCGCAAGGGAGAGGATTTTAGATTTCTTAGGAACAGGGCTACATTCTGAGGAAGGGGGGGGGGTGGGACTTTTCCAAAAAGATGGGCTCCACCTTAACAAGGGTGGAACCAGACTGCTGGCAATAACTTTTAAAAAGGAGATAGAGCAGCTTTAAAATAGATTACAGGGGAAATCTGACATCAAAGAGCACATGGTTCAGAATGATATATCCTTGAAGTCAGGGCATCTTGATAGAGAGATTACAATAAAGGTAAAAGTAACCCAGTTGCCTTCAAGTAAAAGGCAGACAGAGCTGAAAGATTCCAAATTATCCCTATCAACTGATAACCAGATTGATTATATGAACAAAATGCAACCTTTGAAATGCCTGTATTCAAATGCTTGAAGCCTAAAACATAAGATAGGAGAGTTAGAATACATAGCACTAAATGAAAGGTTAGATATGTAATTGGCATCTCAGAGACCTGGTAGAAGGAGGTCATCATGATAACAAACTACAGCATATTGCAATGATAAATAGATCAAATTGGTGGAGGGGTTGTGCTTTGTTAGAGAGGGCGCTGAGTCAAATGAGATAGGTTTTGCAAGAAACAAAATACTATAAAATATCTATGGATAAAAATTCCATGTAAAAAGGGGAAGGCAATGGCAGTGGGGGTGTACTACTGTCTTCTTTGACAAAAAGAACAGATGAAATGCTAAAAGAAATCAAGGAAGCTAGCAAAAGATACAAGACAGTAATGATGGGTTATTTCAATTATCCTAGAATCGACTGGGTCAATGTCACAGCAGCGCATACCAGGGAGATAAAGTTTCTAGGTAAAAGTGTTCTCTGTAAAAATAATAGTCTGCTATTATTAACGTTTTTGTTACCTGTAAATCGCCCCTGATCTCTGGAAGAGGCGGTATAGAAAAATGTATAAATAAAATAAATAAAACTACATCATTGCTTCCTGCAGCAGCTGATAATGAAGAGATGAAGCTATTTTAGACCTAGTTTCTTAGTGGATCACAGAATCTGGTGCAAGAGATAATGGTGTTGGGCGCTACTTGGCAATGGTGATCACAGCATCATTGCCTTTGATTTAATAAGTAGAGGGAGGGCAATAAGGAAATGCACAGCACTAGCTTTTAACTTTTAAAAGGGAGAATATGATAAAATGAGGGAAGTAGTTAAGAAAAAACTAACAGGAGCAGCTATAAAGGTTAACGTTTTACATCAAGCATGGGTGGTGTTTAAGAATATTATCTTGGAAGCCCAGATCAGACGTATTCCATGCTTTATGAAAGGTGGTAGGAAGGCCAAAAAACTGCTACCATGGTTTAAAGGCGAGGTCAGAGAGACTGTTGTAGCCAAAAAAGCATCTTTCATGAAATGGAAAAAGAAGCCAAAAGAGGAAAAGGAAAACATGAAAACTGGCAAGTTAAACGCAAGGCATTGATAAGGCAGGCAAAGAGAATTTGAAAAGAAGCTTACCATAGAAGCAAAAATGCATAATAAAAATTTTTTCAAGCATATTCATAGCAAAAAAACTGTGAGAGAGTCAGTTGGACCATTAGATGATAGAGGGGTAAAAAGCCATAGTGGAGAGATTGAATGAATTCTTTGTTTCAGTCTTTACTGAAGATTATGAACGGAAGTTACCCATGCTTGAAATGGTGTTTAAAGGTGAAGTATTGGAAAAATTGATCAAATCTCGATAAACCGGTAAGATGTATTACAACTATTTGATAAACTAAAGAGTACTAAATCACCTTGACTGGATGGTATACATCCCAGGGTGCTGAAAGAACTGAAATATGAGACTGCAGATCTACTATTAGTAATCTGTGAACTATCATTAAAATAATCTGTAGTACTTGAAGACTGGAGAATGACCAATGTAACACCAATTTTTAAAAATGGTTCCAGGGGTGATCCTGGAAACTACAGACCAGTGAGCCTGACTTCAGTAACTGGAAAAATGAAAGAAACCATTATAAATAATAAAAATTACGGACCATGTAGTCATGGTTTAATGGGAGAAAGTCAACATGGATTTAGCCAAGGAAAGTCTTGTCGTACTAATCTGCTATGTTTTTTTTTGAAAGTGTGAATAACAGGTAGATAAAGGCGAGCTGGATGATATTGTGTATCTGGATTTTCTGAAACCTTTGACAAGGTCCCTCATGAGAGACTATTGGCAAAATTTAAAAGTCATGGGATAGGAGGCAGTGCAATACTGTGGATCAGAAACTGGTTAAAAGATAGAAGGCAGAGAGTAGGGTTAAATGACCAGTTTTCTCAATGGAGAAGGTGAAGAGTGGAGTACTCCGGAGATCCTTGCTGGGCTTGCTGCTTTATAACATATTTATAAATGACTTGGAATTGGGAATAATAAGTGAGGTGATGAAATTTGCAGATGACACAAAATTATTCAAAGTTGTTAAAACAGAAGAGGATTGTTAAAAATTGCAGGAATACTTTGATAAATGGAAGACTGGACATCCAAATGGCAGATGAAATTTAATGTGGAGAAGTGCAAAGTTATGCATTTAGAGGCCCATTCTGAATAGGGCATGTCCAAGCTATCCAGATGTCCAAAATCTGGAGAGTCCGAATTTGGCCCCAATTCTGCACCCACGGGAGCTTAGACGTTCCCGCAGGAGCAGAATCAGGGTAGTTGAACTGATCAGACGGGCCCTGATTCTGTGGGGCCAGATGTGCAGTGCCATCCCCGCCTAACCCTCCCCATGTTCATGCCGGAGTCCCGGTGCTGTAACTTCCCACCGCCATGGCACCAGGATGCCATGCAAGAGCCCCACTATCTCCTTTTCCAAACTGCCTGACGTCCAGAGAGGCCTACCAAGCCTGGGATCACCTGGTCAGGGTGTGTCCTTCATGGCAGGCCACCAGTGTCACGGGGACTTATTCCACCTAGGGTTGCCAACTTTTTCACCGAGAAAAACCCGACACCTGTGGCTCGCCATGCTCCACCCATTCTCCGCCCCCTAGTCCCACCCCTGCCCTGCCCCAGCCCCACCCACAAAAATTACAGAGGATACGTGTAGGCTAACTTCCTTGATCAGATAATAATTAAACTGGGAACCCCAAAATCCAAACATGAAATGTACAACACTGGAGAAATAAAACTATAAAGTAATTTCCTCTTGCACTAAACAAAAACGCAAAGATGTTAGCAATAGACACTTCCCAGACCAGACATATTCCAGTTAATAAATTCAAAATAAAAAGTATTTTTCTACCTTCTGTTTGGGCGTTTTATTTTTCAGTTGCAATTGCTCCAGTCACTTTCTTCTGGTTTCTTCGTGTCTTCTGCGAGCTATCCATTTGTCCTTTCTTCTCTTTTAGATGTTTTCCATTCTCTCTCTATTTCTGCTTTAACATACTGATTGTTTCCTTTTTGCTCTTTCCCCCAATTCTTTCCTTATTCCTTTATCATCCGTTTAAATTTCACCCTTCCATTCTCAAGCCCCTCTTACTCTCCCAATACCCGGCCCATCATAGACTTTTCTTCCACACAAAATATTTTTCCCCTCTCCATTCTCATTCCCTATCCATTCTAGTCCTCCCCCAAAATCAGTTCCCTTATAGTTCTAGACCCACCCAGCATCCACTCCCTTCTAGTCCCATTCTCCCATGCCCCACATCAGCCCATTTCCAGTCCTATTCCAGCTCTTCAACAGCCCATTTCCAGTGCTAGCCCTCATATCACAGGCCATTTCCAGTCCTAGCCCCCCTCCCAATCACAGCCCATTTGCAGTCCGAGACCCCCTGCGCCATCACAGCCCATTTGCAGTCCTAGCCCCCCCCACCATCACAGCCCATTTGCAGTCCTAGCCCCCCTAATCACAGCCTATTTCCAGTCCAAGTTCCCCCTCCCTCCACCATAGCCCATTTCCAGTCCAAGTTCCCCCCCCCCCCCATAGCCCTTTTCCAGTCCAGGTCCCCTCCACCCCCATCACAACCCATTTCCAGTCCATGTCCCCCCCTCCTATAGCCCTTTTACAGTCCAGGTCCCCCCCCCCCATCACAGCCCATTTCCAGTCCAAGTCCCCCCCCATAGCCCTTTTCCAGTCCTAGTTCCCTCCCCCCCCCATCACAGCCCATTTTCAGTCCAAGTCCCCCATCACAGCCTATTTCCAGTCCTAGGCCCCCCCACCATCACAGCCCATTTGCAGTCCGAGTCCCCCCGCACCATCACAGCCCATTTGCAGTCCTAGCCCCCCTAATCACAGCCTATTTCCAGTCCAAGTTCCCCCTCCCTCCACCATAGCCCATTTCTAGTCCAAGTCCCCCCCCCCCCCATAGCCCTTTTCCAGTCCAGGTCCCCTCCACCCCCATCACAACCCATTTCCAGTCCATGTCCCCCCCCCCATAACCCCCCATTTCCAGTCCATGTCCCCCCCATAACCCCCCATAGCCCCCCAATCACAGCCCATTTGCAGCCCTAGTCCCCCCCCCACCATCACAGCCCATTTGCAGTTCTAGCCCCCCATCACAGCCCATTTCCAGTCCAAGTCCCCCCACAACCATCACAGCCCATTTGCAGTCCTAGCCCCCCTAATCACAGCCTATTTCCAGTCCAAGTTCCCCCTCCCCCCACCATAGCCCAATTCCAGTCCAGGTCCCCCCCATAGCCCAATTCCATTGTAGCCCCCCCCCCCCCATAGCTCATTTCCAGTCCAGGTCCCCTCCCATAGCCCAATTCCAGTCCAGGCCCCCTCATAGCCCATTTCCAGTCCAGGTTTCCCCCCCCCCCATAGCCTATTTCCAGTCCAGGTCCCCCCATAGCCTATTTCCAGTCCAGGTCCCCCCCCCCCCATAGCCTATTTCCAGTCCAGGTCCCCCCATAGCCTATTTCCAGTCCAGGTCCCCCCCCATAGCCCATTTCCAGTCCAGGTCCCCCCCCCATAGCCCATTTCCCGTCCAGGTTCCACCCCCCCCCCCATAGCCCATTTCCAGTCCAGGTACACCCCCCATAGCCTATTTCCAGTCCAGGATCCACCCCCTCTCGCCCATAGCCCAATTCCAGTCTTGGCTCCCCCCCCCCCATAGCCCATTTCCAGTGCAGGTACACCCCCCCCCCCATAGCCCAATTCCAGTCCAGTCCCCCCAACAATAGCCTGTTTCCAGTCCAGGTCCCCCCCCCATAACCCATTTCCAGTCAAGGTACACCCCATCACAGCCCATCCAGTCCTTGACCCCCCCTCCCTCCCATCAAAGCCCATTTGAAGTCCTAGCCTCCCCCCCCCCCCCCGACCAGCCCCGCGGCTGTCTTGAGGTGCTTCAGAGGGAGCCGGGGAAGCCCGCGTGAGGCTCCGGCTCCCTCTGTACAACCGCCAGCGTGAAGATCTTTTTCCTTCACGCTGGCAGTTGTTTCTGTGAAGCAGCGAATGCTGGGAAAAGTTAAAGGGCATTGCCTTTAACCTTTCCCAGCAATCGCGGCTTCACAGAAACAGCCGCCAGCATGAAGGAAAAAGACATTCATGCTGGCGGTTGTACAGAGGGAGCCGGGGCCTCGCTCGGGCTTCCCTGGCTCCCTCCCCCACAGACTTTGGGAGAAAAGCCAGTTTTTTGCTCTGGCCGCTCCCGATCTTGCGGCCAGAGCAAAAAAACGGCTTTTCAAGGGCCGGTTTTACTTCTCTGCCAGCAGCTGGCCTGGCCATGGGAAAACTGGCCAGGCCGGCTGAATACCGGCCGGTTGGCCTGATTACCTGAGAACAGCTGAGGCCTGCATAAAAGGCTCTAGAGCCCTGCCCTATTGAGGCATTCCTAACAGAGGCTCTACAGGTCAAACAACGGTAAGGGTTTGAGGGTTTATTTTTATTAAATTGCTAGCTCTGACTGGGAGCTCTTAAAAGGGTTTTTGTATATTTTTAAAGCAAAGTTACTTTCTTTTTGGTGCTTTAGTAGAAATTTCCTTGAGCAGAGTAGGTTGTTGAACTCTAGTAACCTTCTCAGCTTTGGTAACTGCTGACACCTAATCAGGAGTTAGTTCCCTCCCTACCCCACCCCGACTCCCACCCACCCCTAGTGAGCAGTCTTGCTTTATAGGGCACCTCCCCATTTAACAAAGCAGAGAGACTTGGAGCAGCACATTTTGAATATAATTAAAGAGACTTAACTGCTTTTTCTCTGAAAGGACAGCTGGGAAACAGGCTGGTACTTGGTAGATCTCTCTCTTTTGCATTAACAGATACCTAAGCTCCACGAACAGAACAATGGCTTGGAAAAGTCATATCGCTAAAGCTTCTGCCCCCATTATAGCCTCTGCCTCTGACCAAACAGAGGTCCTAATGCCAGTTGAAGGACCGGTTCCATGTGCAGGATGCCTGCATGCTGAAGCGCTGAGGAAACAAGTGGAGGAAGTCAGAGAGGAGGTGGCGAGGCTGAGGAGCATTCAAGACAGTGAGAAGTACATTGATGAGATGCTCATTGCAGCAACCAAGCTGCCCAGCAGAGAAGAAGATGGGTGCCAACAGAATGTTGATGGTTGGACACAAGTCACCAGGGCCTGCAGAATCACCAATCCAACTTCTCCAGCCCTTGAATTGTAAAACCATTATGCAGCCCTAGAAGTGGAGGAGGTGAAAGCACCCCTGGAAAGGGAAGAACCAGAGCTCAAGTACCCCAAAGTTGCAGAATAAGTGACCACAAGGAAGCAAAGGGTAGTGATGGTTGGAGACTCTCTTCTGAGGGGTACTGAGGCGTCCATCTGCCGACCAGACTTGATGTCTGCCTGGTGTCAAAATCCAAGATGTTACGGAGAGTTTGCCAAGACTCATCAAGTCCACTGACTATTACCCAATGTTGCTAATCCATGTTGGAACAAATGATACTTTCAGGTATCCCTTGGAATGTATCAAAAGTGACTTCATGGCTCTGAGACAGAGGGTGAAGCAGTTAGGTGGATAGATAGTATTCTCTTCAATCCTCCCTGTTGAGGGTAAAGGCTAAGGCAGAGAGGCTCGCATCTGGAGATGAATGCATGGCTGCGTGGATGGTGTCATCGAGAGCGTTTTGGTTTCCTAGACCATGGGATGCTGTTCCAAGGAATGCAGAGCAAAGATGGCATCCATCTGTCCAAGAAAGGTCAACGCGTCTTTGGTAGTAGACTGGCTAATCTACTGAAGAGGGCTTTAAACTAGATTCGTTGGGGATGGGTGAAGAAAGCCCCCAGGTAAGTAAAAGTCCCCAGGTAAGTAATACATTAAATACTTTTATGGAAATGGGTAACAGGGGTAGCAAATATGAAAGCAGTGTGTATAAATGCCCGTAGCATGGGAAATAAGATCCCTGATGTTGAAGCTTTGGTGGGAGTGGCTGACTTGGATTTAGTGGCAGTTACAGTAACATGGTTCACGTAAAACCATGATTGGGATGTAACTATACCTGGCTATACTTTATTCAGAGTAGGAAGAAGGGGAGGAGGAGTGGCATTATATGTAAAAACTACTATTAAAGCTATTTACATTGGTGTGATATACAGACCTCCCTCTCAAGAGGAAGAGGTGGACAGAGAGTTAATTGAAGACATACGCAGCATTGCTAGGAAAGGGGAAGTGCTACTGATAAGAGATTTCAATATGCCAGATGTTGATTGGCACATTCCTGCTGCAGTATCATCTAGAAGTAAGGAGATCCTGGATTCTCTACAGGGAGATTGGTAACAGACCCCACACGTGAAGGGGCCATACTGGACTTGGTGTATTAGGACTAGGGCTGTTAGAATCCATTCAAAGGTGAGGATCTTAGACTTTAGGAAGACTAACTTTGCCAAAAAGAGCCAATACCTCAGGGAGTCGTTAGTGGGATGGGAACAGTTGGGGGATGTAGAAAAACAGTGGGCAAAACTGAAAGGGGATATTTTTAAGGGCAACCAACCTTTATTGTTAAAATGGTAAATAAAGGTAAAAGGAAAGGGAGACCGCTATGGCTTTCGAAAGAAGTAGCTGAACAAGTGAAATTAAAGACGGAGGCCTTCATGAAATACAAGAGATCACAGAGAGAGGAAGACAGGCATCTATATTTGGAAAAACTTAGAGAACCTAGCAAAGTAGTCATGAAAGCAAAGATTCAAAAGGAGGAGGAAATAGCCAATGCAATAAAAAGGGGGGATAAGACATTTTTCAGATATGTTAGTGAGAAAAGGAAGGGCAAAAGTGGTATTGTTAGACTCAAGGGTGCTGGGGAGGAATATGTAGAAGCTGATAAGGATAAAGCGGAATTGCTTAAAAAATATTTCTGTTCTGTGTTCACAGATGAAGAACCAGGAGCAGGACCTCAGAAAACACCCACAAACAGGAACAGAAGCGAGGGACATCTTGAACAATTTTCAGAAGACTGTGTTCGTGAGAAACTAGCTCAACTTAAAGTAGACAAAGCGATGGGACCGGATGGGATACACTCTAGAATACTGAGGGAACTTGGGGACGTTCTAGCAGCTCCACTGACTGACCTTTTCAATTCCTCATTGGAGTCGGGAGTGGTGCCAAAGGACTGGAGAGAGGCTTATGTGGTGCCTTTACCCAAAAGCAGAAGTAAGGATGTGGTTGAAAACTACATGCCAGTTAGTTTAACTTCAGTGGTAAGTAAATTATTGGAAACGCTGCTGAAAGAGAAAATAGTGAGGTTTCTGGAGTCCAGCGGATTACAGGATCCGACTCAGCATGGTACAGCGGGTGAAGTACTTTTGTCCACTAAAGAAGAGTGGGACCTAGGCATGGTTGTGTCCAATGATCTTAAAGTAGCTAAAAGGTAGAAAAGGCGACGTCAAAAGCTAGAAGGATGCTTTGGTGCATACGGAGAGGAATGGCTAGCAGAAAAAAGAAGGTGAAAGTGCCTCTGTATAAGTCTTTGGTGCGACCTCATCTGGAGTATAGTGTGAAATTTTGGAGACCGCACCTTCAAAAGGATGTGAACATGATGGAGGCGGTCCAGAGGGTGACTACTAAAAGATTAATGGTCTTCATTATAAAGCATATGCGGACAGACTTAAGGATCTTAATATGTACACCTTAGAGGAAAAGCAGGATAGAGGTGATATGATTGAGATGTTTAAATACTTCCATGGCATATATGTTCAGGGCGAGAGCCTCTCTCAATTGAAAGCAACTTCTGCTACGAGGGGACATGGGATGAGGGTGAAGATAGATTCAGGAGTGATATGCAGAAATATTTCTTTACGGAAAGAGTAGTGGATCCATGGAATAGTCTCAGAGTGGAGGTGGTAGAGATGAGGACAGTAACTGAATTCAAAAAAGCATGGGAGAAACACAGAGGATCTCTAAAGGTAAAAAGGGGACTGTTGTAGTTGTTATGGAAGGACAGACTAGATAGGCCATGTGGTCTTTTTCTGTCATCATATTGTATTGTGTTATGAGACTTATGAGAGGCTCATGTGGTGCCTTTGCACAAATGCAGAAGTAAGGATGTGGTTGAAAACTACAGGCCGGTTAGTTTAACTTCGGTGTTGAGTAAATTATTGGAAACGCTGCTGAAAGAGAAAATGGTGAGGTTTCTGGAGTCCAGCGGATTATAGGATCCAAGGCAGCATGGGCTCACCAGAGGCAGGTCTTGTCAGACAAATCTGATTGATTTCTTTGACTGGGTGACCAGGGAGTCGGACGAGGGAGAGCCCTAGATGTGGTGTATTTAGATTTCAGTAAAGCCTTTGACACTGTTCCTCACAGGTGACTTATAAACAAACTAAGCACCCTAGGGATGGAGCTTAAAGTTACTGATTGGGTTAGAAATTGGTAGGGTGGGAGGCGAAAAAGAGTACAGGTAAATGGAGCTCACTCTGAGGAGAAGGATGTTACCAGTAGTGTGCTCCAGGGATCTGTACTTGGTCCGATTCTTTTTAATATCTTTGTTAGTGATATAGTGGAAGGGCTCTTGGGTAAGGTTTGCTTCTTTGCGGATGATACCAAAATCTGCAATAGAGTAGACACCCAGGAAGGTGTAGATAAGATGAGGAGGGATCTAGCTAAGCTTAAAGAAAGGTCTAGAATTTGGCAGCTGGGATTTAATGTTAAAAAATGTAAGGTCATGCATTTGGACTGCAGCAATCCAAGGGAGCAATATAGTATAGGAGGTGAAGTACTTTTGTCCACTAAAGAAAAGCGGAACCTAGGCGTGGTGGTGTCTGATGATCTTAAAGTAGCTAAACATGTTGAAAAGGCGATGGGAAAAGCTAGAAGGATGCTTGGGTGCATACGGAGAGGAATGGCTATCAGAAAAAAGAGGTGCCTCTGTATAAGTCTTTGGTGCGACCTCATTTGGCGTATAGTGTGCAATTCTGGAGACCGCACCTTCAAAAGGATATAAATAGGATCGAGTCAGTAGAGAGGGTGGCTACTAAAATCATTAGTGGTCTTCATTATAAAGCATATGAGGACAGACTTAAGGATCTTCATTATAAAGCATATGAGGACAGACTTAATACTGTATGTACACATTAGAGGAAAGGCGGAATAGAGGCTATATGACTGAGATGTTTAAATACCTCCATGGCATAAATGTACAGGGGGAGAGCCTCTTTCAATTGAAAGCAAGTTCTGCTACGAGGGGACATGGGATGAGGGTGAAGTGGGATAAGAACATAAGATATGCTATACTGGGTCAGACCAAGGTCCATCAAGCCCAGTATCCTGTTTCCAACAGTGGCCAATCTAGATCATATGTACTGTCACACGGTGTCGGTGACACAAAGATTGTGCGCCACTAGGTAGCGCTATTAAAGAACAATGAGTCTGAGTGCAGGGTAATAAAGGCTTTTATTCCCGTTTAAAGCAAGGTTCAAATAAGAGATATTGTGATAACAGAAACAGTCCTTTGTTTCAAAAGGTACCAATGTTCACTGGCTAAACAACTGTTACTTCACAGTAGAAAGCAGGTTTTCTTCAAAGTAATATTCATTATAATAAACAATCAAAAATATATTACATTCATTCTTCTTTGGAGCATGCACACTTTGGAGCATAGGCAGTGCACCAATCACACTCCATTTCTTCAGCCAAAGGTAAGGTAATAGTGCTGGGAGAATCCACTTCCATCAGATCCTCTTCCTTATACTGGTTTAAAGGGCTTTCACTATCCCTGTCTATTCCTGCATGGTAATCTTCAGCTTGGTAGTTTTGCTTCCCATAAGCAGGGACTCTTAAGGCTGGCGGTAGACTAGTAAACCAGTCTTTACTCTGGTTGCTTTTAGAAGGAACCTTTCTTTGAGGATGGCTTCTAGTAGTGCAATCATTACAGTTAAACTTTACTGTCTCATACCTTGGCTCACTGAGTAAAAACTTCCGTTGTTTGTACAACCGCTTTTCCCTCTGATTAGGTAAAACTGGGCAGTGCTCTTCTAGAGATAAGCTTCCCTCAGAACCTCCCTCTCTGGTTCTTAGCTTTCTTCTCTCTATATCACAAACAGGTAGAGTATAGGAACTAGGTGTGGCAGTGCCTCTTACCTTGGGGCTACTTCCACCAAACTCCCTTTGCACAACAGGTTTAGTTTGGGTTTTACAACTTCCCACCTTGTGAAGGCTATTTCTGTTCCAGCTTCCAGCTTGGCTTCTTCCACAGCAAACAGGCTTATGTCCTTGATAGCTTCCAGGCTTTACTGCTATTTCACCTTCTAGTCTGGCTCCAGTTCCTTCTTCCTCTTTCTCCTCCTTCCTCAGCTCCTGCTGTTGTTTCCACTGCTTATTCCTCCATTGCTGCCATCTCCTCTTCTCCTCCTCATTCCCTTTCTGTTTCTGTCCAGAAGCATTCTGCTCTGGTTTATAAAGAGAACCGTTACTGCTGATTTCCTGGTTCCTTTCCAGCTGTAAGTCATCAGTGAGATTAGGTTCAATAGGATCAGTATGTCTGTTCCTGCTCCCTCTAGCTGTGCCAGGAGGTAACTGCACATCTAGTTCTTCTAAAACAGGATTTCTTTTCTTAAAACCAACTTTATTAGTGCCCGCATCATGACAGTACCTAGCAGTTTCCCCAAAAGACACAGGTTCCACAGTGCTTGTATTGAGTCAAGCATTGATATCCTTGGTCCCTTCTTAATAATGGTTTATGGACCTTTCTTCCAGGAACTTGTCCAAACCTTTTTTAAAGCCAGCTACACTAACAGCCTTTACTACATCCTCCGGTAACAAATTCCAAAGTTTGATTACATGTTGAGTGAAAAAATATTTTCCTTTATTAGTCTTAAATAGTTTACCCTGTAGCTTCATTGCATGTCCCCTAGTCTTTCTATATTCTGATAACGTAAACAATTGATCTACGTTTACCCGTTCTACTCCGTTCATTAATTTATAGACTTCTGTCATATCTCCCATCAGCCATCTCTTTTCCAGGTTAAAGAGCCATAACCATTTTATCTTTTCTTCATAGGGGTATCCTTCCATACTCTTTATCATTTTGGTGATATGCGGAAATATTTCTTTACGGAAAGAGTGATGGATCCATGGAATAGTCTCCCAATGGAGGTGGTGGAGATGAGGACAGTATCTGAATTCAAAAAAGCATGGGACCACCACAGAGGATCTCTAAAGGAAAAATAGGGACTGTTATAGTTGTTGATATGGAAGGACAGACTAGATAGGCCATGTGGTCTTTTTCTGTTGTCATATTTCTATGTTTCTATATCTTAAAAAGGATATTGCTGAATTAGACAACGTACAGAGAAGAGACACCAAAATGGTAAAGGGAATAGAGGGATCCTCCTATGAGGAAAGGCTTAAAATTTTAGGGGTCTTCAACCTGGAAAAGAGAAGGCTTAGGGGAGATATGATAAGGGTTTATAAATTAATGAATAGATTGGAACGGGTAAATATAGATCAGTTGTTTATTCCATCAAAATGTAGAAATCAATGCTTGACCCAATACTAGCATTGTGGAACCTGTGTCTTTTGGCGAAACTGCTAGGTACGTATGACCTAGATTGGCCATTGTTGGAAACAGGATACTGGGCTTGATGGACCTTGGTGTGACCGAGTATGGCATATCTTATGTTCTTATGTTCTTACAGAAAGACTAGGGACACGCAACGTAGCTCCAATGTAGCCCATTAAGAATAATAGGAGAAAATAATTTTTCACGTAATACGTAATCAAAGTCTGAAATTCAGTACCGGAGGATGTAGTAAAAGCTGTTAGTGGAGATGGGTTTAAAAGAGGATTGGACAAGTTCCAGAAGGAAAAATCCATAAACCATTGCTAAAGAGGACCCAGGATAAGTACCATGGAATCTGTGTATCTATTTGGGAACCTTACAGGTACTTGTGACCTGAATTTTCCACTGCTGGAAAAGGGATTCTGGGTTTGATGGACCTTGGTCTGACCAAGCATAGCATATCCTATTTTTTTAATTTCTAAACACCCGGATCAGTATTGCCCCATCCCACATTGGTTCCATTTTATTTAATTAGCTTTGCATATATACCACTTTTCACCTGGTCAAAGCAGTTTACAGATATATGCTAACAGGCACTTTTTATTCCCTCGTCCCCGAAAGGGCTCACAATCTAAGCATACCTGAGGCAATGGAGGGTTAAGTGGCTTGCCCAAGGCCACAAGGAGTGGCCATGGGACTAGAGACCCCAGCTCCTCCGGCCTGAGGTTACTTGTCCATATGTGGGTAGGGACACTCCTGGCCCTCCAGCCTGAGGTAACCTGTCCCAACCACTGAGCCAGTTCTTCCTTGTGACAGGGTTGCCAGAACCATTCTCCTTAGAAAATCCAGGACCTCCCTGCTTCTAGATGCTACTGCAGTCAGGATGTGCCAATCAGCATCCAGGAAAGTGAAGTCACCTAGCAAAAACATTTCCCCTTTTACAGCAATTTCATTAACACTTTCAATTACATTTCTATTTGCCTATGAGGGAGGATTGTATATCACACTGATATACATAGATCTTCCATTCCCACTTTCTAAATTACCCCACAGTTCCTCTAATGTATTTCATAAATCCTGCATTTTTCATTCCTTGATATTATTTTTTACATATAATGCTGTTCCTCCACGTTCTTTCTATCTTGTCCTTGTTTTCCCCTGGAATATCTCGCTTTGTCTCTTTCTCTCTATCTCTCTCTCTCACACTTATCTTTCTCCCCAAAGAACTCTTTTCCTTTTCCTCTTCCTTCTCCCTTAAGATTCCCTCTCTATGTCTCTCTCTATTTCTCCCTTCTTTTCCTGGCATAGGGAAGGGAAAGGAAGATGGTCTGCCTTGGGGGACAGGGAAGACAAAGAGAGAGCCTTGAGGTGAAGGACGAGAGAAAGAGAGTGACATGGGAGAGGAGGGGAATGGAAAGGAAGGGAAGGGAGAAAAAAGTACCTTGGGAGGAGAAAGTGATGGAAGAGAGAGTTCCATTGGGAGAAGGGGGGGGGGTGAGAGAGAAGCTGTTTTATGGGTGGGAAAGAAGAGTGTTCTTTGGGGGATGGGCATAGGAAAAGGGGGAGAGGATGCTTTGTGGGAAGTCAAGGGAGAAAGGGAATATTCTTTTTAGTGAAGGAAGAGAAAAATGTGTTAAAGGGTGAAAGGAAAGAAAGAGAGAGAGAGAGAAAGAAAATGTTCCTTGGAGCAAGAAGGGAAAGAAAGAGAGTGCCTAGGGAGAAGGGAGAGAGAGAGTTTTAGGGGGGGGGGGGAATGCCTTAGGAAGGATAGGGAGACAGATACATAGAATGCTTGGAAGAGGCGACGAGAAAGAGAAAGAGTGACTTTGGAGGAGGATGGAAGTGAAATAGAAAGATAGAGGGAGAGAGAATATTTTAGGGGGTAGGGACAGAGAAATTATGGGGGAGGAAGGAGGGGAGAGAATGCCTGGGGGGAGAGGGAGTGAGGATGAATGGTCAGGTTGGGAGGTGGGGAAATACTGAGGCTTTCACAAACGTGTGCTGGTCTTTTGCTAATGTGTATCTGTGTAGATCCAGTTATGTTGGGTGTGTTTGTATGTGTTGTGTTGTTTCAGGGTTTCTGAAAGTGCCTCTTTCAGTGCCTATGTTTGTGTGTTTTATATTGTCTGTCTATGTTACTGGATGTGCTTAGTGTCAATGTGCACAGGTTTGTCTGTTTGCATAGTCATGTCTTTATAAATGCCTGTGTGTGTCTGCCCGTGTCTTAGTTTTCCTTGATGTGCAGATATCTGTGTTTCTTGTGCTTGAATTTTGGATGAATTTGTTCAAACCTCTTGCTTTTTGGCACCCTGCATCAGGTTACCTGCCACGCCTGGAATCCCTGCTGCAGACTCTCTCCGTCGGTAACCTGTCCCTGTGAGGATCGTGCTGTGTGCATGTGATGTAAGGCATGTGCCAGGGCTTAGACCGCTGTATAAACACCGTAAGAGAACCTGAAATTATCGACATCATAGACAGAAGAATCCAGGCTGCTCAGAGACTCCGACCCAGTGCAGTTAGGCAAGTTATCAAACTGTTCCCATCCATACTTCTCTGTATTTGGCACCCTGCATTAGGTTACCTGCCACGGCTGGAATCCCTGCTGCAGACTCTCTCCGTCGGTAACCTGTCCCCGTGAGGATCGTGCTGTGAGCATGTGATGTAAGGCATGTGCCAGAGCATAGACCGCTGTATAAACACCGTAAGAGAACCTGAAATTATCGACATCATAGACAGAAGAATCCAGGCTGCTCAGAGACTCCGACCCAGTGCAATTAGGCAAGTTATCAAACTGTTCCCATCCATACTTCTCTGTATTTGGAAGCTTGCATCTCAATTTTCTCTCCCAAAACCTTTTCAGTAAAGCATCATCTGGAAACATGGCAGGGTTCACTTTGTGAAGAAAATCCTTGAATCCAGGAATTTCACCTTTGGGAATTGAAAATGCTAAAGAACAGTTCAAAAAATGGAAAGCACCTGCTAAACCATAATCTGTAATAATTCTCAGAGTTGCCGACAAGATCCACACTTTCTGTGGTGCTCTGTACATGCTCCACTCATTGTTCATGAACTGCTGGAGCACAGAGGTCATGCTCCCATAAACAATGATCACATTGCAGGTGGACGTGACAGTCAGATGAATAACCTCATGCATCATGTGTTCATGTTTACTCCCCATCATGGGTATTACCGCTAAAAACTCAACACAGCCCCCACTCTGAATAATTGCCTGCTTCAGTTCTTCACCTGCTGATTGCCCATGATAATTGTCTGATGTGAGGATCCCAACCCAGGTCCAGCCAAAGTGCCTGAGTAACTGAATAATGGCGTCATACTGAGACTGTTCGTTAGGGACCATTCGGTAAAAGGATGGGAAGAGAATCCGATCACTGAAGACAGGGTCCATGGCACCATAACTGATCTGTGAAAGACACAAAACAAGGAAAAAGACACTGAAAGAACTCAGAGATGGGAATAAAATAATATTCTATAGTCATCTCGTAGGTTAGACGGGAGAGTTCTAACAGTGCTGAAGGGGAAGCTGGAAGAGGGCTGGTGCAAGAGTGTTAGAGCCCTAAGTGAAACTGCAGCCTGGCATCTCCCATCATCACCATGACACACACACAGCTAACTTCTGAAATGTGTTAGGAATTAATATGAATAAATGTCCTGCATTTATACTGCCATTTTCATGGAAAATAGAAATGACTGGAAACCTAAAAACAGCACACACAAAAGATGTTCAAGTACAGCCTGAGATATCTGTTCAATGTCTGTGTAAGTGATATTACCAAAGGGTTAAAAGGAAACATTTGCCTTTTTGAGGATGACATGAAGATCTGCAATAGAGTGAACACCTCAGAGGAAGAAGACAGCATGAGAAAAGATCTCCAGAATAAGAAGAATGATCTAATACTTGGCAGTTCTATTTTAATATGAAGAAGTGCAGAGTGTTGCACTTGGGATGCAGAGATCTAAAGGCGTTGTATGCAATAGGGGGCGAGAGGCTGGTGCGCATGGACCAGGACATGAACCTTGGAGTAATAGTATCTGAGAATCTCAAGGCAGTGAAACAATCTGACAAGGTAATGGCCAAAGTTGGAAGGATGCGGGGCTGCATGCAGGGAGATAGAACCAGCAGAAGGAAGGGGGCACTAATGCCCCTATACAAGTCATTGCAGAGTCCTCACTCGGAATATATGTTCAGTTTTGGAGACCTTACCTCACAAAGGACAGTGAAAGAATTTAAACCGTTCAGAGCAAGGCAACCAAAATGACACAGGGCCCGTGCTAGAAGAGATATGAAAAGAGACTTTAAAAATCTAAATATGCATAACTTTGAGGAGAGGAGGAACAGGGGGAATAAGAAAAAGAGGTCGCTCTTTGAATCATCTCTCTCCCCTTCACTCTGTTCAACACTCTTCTGCGCGTCTAATCTTCCACCAGACACGTCATGCTCATATTACCCCTCTTCTCAAGTCACTTCATTTGCTTCCTATCCATTTCCGCATCCAGTTCAGACTTCCCCGGCTGACCTTTTAGTGCATTCACAATGCAGCTCCTCACTACATGTCCTCTCTTATCTCTCCCTACACCTCTCCTCGGGAACTCCACTCTTCTGGAAAATTGCTTCTATCTGTGCCTTCTCTTCTATTGCTAACTCCACACTTCTCCCATTTCACCTTTGTGCTCCTTATGCCTGGAACAAACTACTTGAGTCTGTGCGACAGGTGCCTTCTCTGGCCCTTCTCAAATCCCGGCTGAAAACTCCTCTCTCCCTGTGCATACTGAGGGGATTCAGGGAACCTTGCTCTCAATCTGAATCTGTACAGTGAGCAGTGGTGGCCCAAGGGAGGTGCGAGGACATGTGCGGAGACTCAATGCAGGGACCTCATTTGCATAAATATTTGCATAATATTAACATGTGCTCTATCATATCTCCCCTCAGCTGACTCTTCCCCAGGTTGATGAGCCCCAACCTTTTTAGCCCCTCCACAAAGGGGTATTCTGCCATCCACAGAACCATCTGTGATGTTTGTCATGATCCCACAGTGACAGTGGCAGCACACAATCCTGCTACTTCTGCAGAAGGGCAATGGGTCCTGGCACTCCAGGCAGAGATCCAGGCTGCCTCCCCCCCCCCACCCCGCCCCGCTGCCGCAGAACCCAGCTGTGGGGGAAGAGGCTGATAGTGCCAAACGCTGTAGCCCTCCAGGTAGCTGGAAAATGCAGGTGCCCGGGGAAATACTACAGTAGTGGCTGACATTATCCCCCTGAGACATATCGGTGGCAAGCGATGATGGGTCCCCTGCATGGGCAGCTGGTGGGCAGGGGGTGCTGTGTGGCCGTCCATGTGTGCCCCTGCTCCCCCCCTCCCCCCCCCCATCCAGACTTTGTGCTCAAGGCACCTGCCAAACCCGCATGTTTAACATGCTGGGGCTGCAACCACCACCACTGAGAATTCATGGGCATGTTTAACATGCTGGGGCTGCAGCCACCACCACTGAGAATTCATGGGCATGTTTAACATGCTGGGGCTGCAACCACCACCACTGAGAATTCATGGGCATGTTTAACATGCTGGGGCTGCAACCACCACCACTGAGAATTCATGGGCATGTCTGCATGGTGGGGTGTTGGTGGTAGCATAGGAAGTGACACCAGCCTGCAGCAGACAGAAGCCTTGTCCTGATTGTGTGCACCATGTGTGTGCCAAAGGCCAGCTGAAGGGAAGCATGTCAGCAACAGGAGCTGTTATCCCCATAAGGCAGCACTGTGGTGCAACACACACAGTTGGCGTGTATATATATGGAGGGTCACAGGTTCAGGTCCCTGCTGGGGTTTCTGTATTGCATATTCCTGTGGACAAGGTATAGCTGACAGTGTAAGTACAGCTCCAGCATGTGCAACCCCTAGGATATGGCCAGCAAGGGTGGAAACACCCACCAGCAGCACTGACAGGATCCACTATCCACAGCTGGTTGGAGGCTAATAGCACACGATACACTTTATCAATTCTTAAGCTTCATTGAGACAGGAGTGTCAAGCAGGAATGCCAACCATCTCCACTTTTGCTCAGTGCACCAATGAGAGAGTGTGTGTGTGTGGCTCCCCTTTGTCCTGTGGCTTTCTGCACTGCACTTTGGGTCACATTGTCTGAGTTTTTCCCAGCCTGTTTGGAAAATGTGAATAAGGCAAGACAGAGGATGGTAGGTATCGCCTGGAACAGCACAGATTGGCCTGGATGTGTCTACCATAATGGTACGGTCACTGGCTGAGATGCCATTGTGCCTGTCTGCTATGTAAGTGCATTACCTGGATGGGCACTGTATGTCATGCTGCGATGGTACTCTCACTATGACCAAAAAGTGACCCTGGCATGGCTATGTATCCACATAATGTCTGGCTCCAGTGACATGAATGCAATCTCTGTCTGGGGTTGCTAATCACTGAGTAAATAGCTGGGTATTCATGCTGAGTATCCCAAAGCACATTTATTTTATTTATTTAACTGGTTTTATATACCGTTTTGCTGTAAGACAAAACAGTTTACATAGAACAGGAAGGAATGTTTACATGGAACAATTGGAACTATGTACAGGTAACTTTGATATAAATATTACAGTTTTCCTGGGAGTGTTTACAATGAACAAAAGAATAAAAGTGAGCTATTTACAGACGGCCGTAGTTGGTTTGTGCTTGACTGACACAGCCCAGTGGAGGGCAGTGGGGTAGTCTTTCTGCCCGTGCTGTAGACAATTGTTAGTCCTCAATGGTTGGGAGAGCAGCCATTCATGGTCTACTCAGTGGGGTCCTGACAGGACTGTGGCAGTAGCCCCATGCCAGCCCATACACCCTCACTGCAGTGGCTGTTCATGGCAGCAGCATATTGACATTGGCCACTAACCTGCATTGCTATTGGAGGGTTAGTGTCCAATGGGCAGAACACAGGGCCGAGCTGTTGCTGTCACTGTCACTCTCACAATGCAGGAAACAAGTTAAAAAAAAAGCACAACACAGTGCAGACAATACCTGCTAAACACTAGCAGTGACGTGGATCTACAGCAGAGCCAGCAGAGATCATCTCTAAAAGTGCAGGTCCAGTAGACCAGGTGCTGGGCACCTCTCCTCACCCTCAGGGTGACTGCTGAAACCGCTCTGCAGCACGGCTTGCTGTTGCTATGTGCATGTAGCACACACAGCCAGTGCATCTTACTGAGCTGATATGCTGGATCAGTGCATTCTCCATTGGTTCTTCAGCTGCAGAGCGTTGTTTTGCATATGCAGTGCCTCATGGGTAGTGGAGGGCCCAACCAATGCCGACAGACAGTAAATAGTTTGATCAGAGATCTGCAGGCTCTATACATCTGCATAAAACTGTGTGGTGGTGTAGCCTACTGGTTGCTGCAATGTCTCCATGGTCAAAGAACCAGGGTTTGATTCCTACTTGTTCATTTTGTGCTTGGGTGCACTTGCACAGTCCTGGCTCTGCTGTGACTTGCAGACAATCATTCTTCTACATTTCTATGCATTATGGCCACACGTTGGGTAGCCCAACATGGCATTCCCCATCATGGACATCTGTGAACATGGCTTTAGTGGCTTTGCCGCAGCGCATTACAGCGAGTCAGTGATGTATACGCAACAGATGTCTGGGTCATCTGGTATGGATGCGTTTTTTGTTTTGCCATCATTGTGACCACCCAGCTTTACATAAAGAGGATATATATCGTACATTCAGGTACCTAATACTCCTTGCATAGCCATTCCCTGCACTGTTCTGCCATCATTACTTGCCCAACATTGGGCAAATGGGCTCATCTTGTTCCTTTCTATCATGCCGCTCTGTCAGGTGTATTGTCTTGTAGTTGCACAGGCTGAGGTGTCAGTCCCACCCGCACAAATGGTGTTTCATGTAGCTCATGGAACTGCTGCTTTTGATTCACACACACCAAATGCTTTTGGCCTGTATGAACCCATACATCCACCCACCACACACATTGCATGCTCTGCTTGGAAAATCCATGGCACAGCCCTGCATCCACCATTTGACTGTCAGGGAGATTCATGGTGGGGCAGCTTACTGGCAGTAAACTGCCCCACCTTGGCCATCAGGGGTCATTTGCAGCAGTTAGCCATATCATGCACACCTTTCCTGTGACTGATCCACATGAGCACTCATGGACAGTCCTCGCTTTGCTATCCACATCAGGAACATGCTGCCTACACCCAGACACTGTCCTGGCCTATGGCATGCCACACACTGACAGTATATTTGTATATCTGTGCACATCACACAGACACAATAATGTAGCTTACGGCATGGTGTCTGCTTTCAGGAGCATCTACGTAGTACTGCACACCTGTCACAGCACCCTCCGCTGCCTCATCCCCTCCACTAACTCCACCACCCACCCATGACACAGCCAACACCCACACAGACCATCATCATTAGGCAGCCGCCTATCTCGCCCAGTCAACAGAATAGGCCACATTGCCAGGCATCAGGTGAGTCAACTCCATCAGCTACCAATTGTGCTTGCATCCATACCTTCTCCAATGGCTCCCCCCCCCCCCCCGTCAGATTTTCAGTGGCTTTCCTGCATTAAGGTATATGCCAGACACCTTCCTGCAGCATTTCCCATTACTGCACAGTAAGTGTACACTATCACCCCTTAATGTCCTGTTACCACATGGTAAGTGTCCATTACCACCCCTTAACGCAGCATGTGCTGTTACCACATGGTAAGTATCCACTAGCACCCCTTAATGCCGGAACGCCTCTGACACTCCCAACACACTAAACACACGGTAACCCCTTATCGCTGCCATTAACGCACGGAAAAGACTGCTCCTTTACCGCAGTTTAGTAAACATACCCCTAAGAAAATGTGGCCGAGAGATTTAGAAATATTTCCCATCATATTGGGAGCCACAATCTGATCAAGAGGAATTTCCAAATGTACCTTGACAATCGCCTGTACATGTTACATCTTATGAATTCCATAAGGGAGGATCCCTTTGGCAGGATGGAAGAACTATGCCAAGCATTAGCAGCTACTTTGAGTAAGATTGTACTCCACATACCCTGGTTTAAGAGTGAGATTCATTAGTGTTGTCATGGTATCTGCAAAATTAAGCCATTTGGAGAACATGTTCATTTGTTCCTTTACATATAGGGGATTTTACTACATTCTATCATGTACATACAGATGATTTTATGATTTATATGCTATTTGATGTCTCAATTGATTTTCATTCTTTACTTCTTTACGTGTATGTGTTCAGTTGCATTGTGCTTTTCTGAACATGGATTGCAGATCAATTATAGAAGTAAAGAAGTCCTTTTTGTGACACGTGATAGATCCTTTATTCCTCCTAAAGTTGTGTTGTTAAATGACCAGATCATGATTGTGCAAAGTCAGGCTGTGTATTTGGGAGCTACATTAGGTCAGTCTTTAAATATGCAAGCTCATGTAAAGAAAATTGTTCATCATTCATTTTTTCAGATTAGGATGTTGATACGTCTTTGTCCTTTTCTTTCAGACTCAGATTTTCGTTCAATGTTCCAGGCTATGTTATTTCCCATTCTTGACTATGGCGATCTGGTTTTGATGGGTCTTCCCAGTTCAACTGTGACTACTTTACAGCTTGTGCAAAATGCTGCAGGAGAGTTCTTTTAGGTAACTCACGTTATGATCATATCACACCCTGCTTGCATTTTCCGCATTGGTTACCAGTTCAACAGCGGAGTTTATTTAAGGTTCTGTGTGTTGTTATGAAGATTAAGAACCCGTTTTGGACCAGCGTATGTTTTACATACATAAGGTTTCCATACTTACTACTCAATTGTTTACTAATTAATGGTTATAAATTCAATGGAACTACATTTATGTCAAAAAGCGTTACATACAGATTTTTTAACTGAGATCTAGTTAGTTTAATAGGTATTCAAAGTTTGCTGATTTTGACGGTACTGGCGGCTCAACATAAAAAGATCATAAAAAATAGTAAGTAGCTTATAATACTGTAATAGCTACTATTTTGCAAATAAAAATATTTGTAGACTTTAGAAAATAGGTTTAGATAACTGTAAGTTACTTAGTGTCAGAGTTATTGGTGCGTATATCGGCCTTGTATGTTTTTCATACGCTGGGCTAATATGTTGTCGAAACTAATTGCTGTCAAGCATTCTGTTCTAGGTGTTTCATTGGTGCAATATCGACGCACTGCATCAGAAGTGTTTTCACGTGTATCATATTCTGCTGTCAGAATGGACTGTTGACAAACTATATTATATCATAATAAGGTGTTTTAAATGAAAACTGCAGTTTCAATAGTATCATACAGTATGTTTAATAAGTCAATGGATATTGGAACTGAATCCTATCTTTTCTGAAGACGGACAATATACTATATTGGACCAGTGTATGAAAAACATACACTATGTGAAACTTCTATTTTCTGCAAAGTTTTAATATCTTTTATTATTGCCGGTATTTCATAGTTGTTTGAGTGTAAAAAATCTAATAAATCATCCAGAAAAGAGAGAGAATATGCGAGCTGTCCAAAACGGGTTAAGCTTGGATCGTCTGCAACTTGTCTAGCTATTTTGCTGCAATGGCATTCTCCGATACATCCGGTGCCTGTGTGTCTTCAAAGGTCTTTGGTTATATCTCCCCTTTTTTGCTGGCAGCCTGCAGATAACGTGCTCTAATGTGTTTATGAATTAGTCCCAAGTATAAGATGCATATCTGCCATATTCTTTATGAGCCTTCTGCAATTTGTTGTGCTTTCTCAAAAGAATGAACATGTATTTATGTAGTATTTATTTAATGGTTTAATTTAATTAGTTTTATTGAGTTTCAATGTTTTAGGTTTATGTACTTTATGTGTGATTATTGTATATGTTTATTGTACTGCTTTGAGTTTTGTGAATATGCGGTTTATAAATGTTTTAAATAAATAAATAAACAAGCAAACAAATAAAATGACCTCCAAGTCAACCATGTAACTGAAAAGAAAAAGGAGGGAGGGAAGCCTCTAGCTAGACCAGTAACTAGCCATTGCATGGGGAAGGCTTGAGAGAACAGCCATGTTTTTTCTCTGGTTTTAAATGTTTTAGAAGAGCCTTCCAGCTAAAACTCATTGGAAGGGAATTTCATAACAGGGGCCATGCAGTTAAAGGGTGCATTTTGCAATGCTTCAAGTCTCAATTTTGTATGGATTGGAACTAGAAGGAAATTTGTTGGAGATGATCTTAGTGTATGCTTAGGCAAACAGGAAATAAGAAGAGAGCTGAGGTAGATCAAAAATCCTGTATAATAAGTATTATGGTCCAGAAGCCGAATCTGAAATATGATCCTGGCCCAAACAAGAAGCCAATGTTGTCAAATGGTCTGTTGTCTTTGCATTATACAAAAGTTTAATTGCAGTGTTTTGCATGAGTTGTAATCTTTTTAGTTGATATTGGGGAACCCTGGCTAACAGGGAGTTAGAATAGTCCAGGTTTATTACCAGGCCTCAGTACTGTTTTTAGAACTCAGTTGTCTAATAGACCCCCCCTTGCTGGTTTACTCACACCATCACCCCCCCTCCCCTGCTGGTTCACTCACACCCCCCCCCCTCCACTGCTGGTTTACTCACACCACCCCCCCCCCCCCTTCCACTGCTTGTTCACTCACCCACCCCCCTGTCACTCACTCACCCCCTCCTGCTGGGTCACTCACACCAAACACCCCCCCTCCCTCCCTCCCTCCTGCTGGTTTAATCACACCATCACCCCCCCCCCCCCCTTGCTGGTTCACTCACACCCATGCCCTGCCCTGCCCTGCCCAAGCTGCTGCTTCTGCTTTGTACAGAGCAGCGGCTGCAATACACTTACTTTGAAAAGTAAAGAAACTGTGTGAGCAGCCCTCCGGTCATCGCAGAGCCCGAGGAAGTGATGTCATCGGGGCGGGCTCCTCACAGGTTGTCTTTCCTTTTCAAATTAACTTTAGCTGCAATAAAGTTAATTTGAAAAGGAAAGACAACCTGTGAGGAGCCCGCCCCATGACATCACTTCCTCGGGCTCTGCGCTTCTCACACAGTTTCTTTACTTTTCAAAGTAAGTGTAGTGCAGCCGCTGCTCTGTACAAAGCAGAAGCAGTGGCTGCACTATTATGGGGAATCGCGTTTGCATTCGCGCCGCGGACTTCGGGAGGAAAGCCGGTTTTTTGCTCTGGCCGCTCCCGATCTTGCGGCCAGAGCAAAAAACCGGCTTTTCAACGGCCGGTTTGACATCTGTGCCGGCAGCCGGCCTGGCCATGGAAAAACCGGCCAGGCCGGCTGAAAAACAGCCGGTTGGCAACCCTACTAATAGACCTAATTCTTCCAAGAACTATAAAGAATTTCAAAACAATTTTAGAAATATATGGCTTGAAAGAAGGATATTTGTCAATTATTATTCCTAGTGATTATTCATGGTTAGTGTAAATGCCTGTACCAAGATTTCTCCAACGTAAATTATAATGTTTTCGAATTTACGCATGTAAATTTGCACTCTGTACATGCTTAGAAAAAGCTCCTCTCATGTGCATGCTCACAGTAAAGGTATGTGGCATCAGTCTGAAATCAATGCAGTGCTTGGCCCTCCCTTGATGCAGATTTCCTGTCACTGGGGGAGGGGGGAGGGGCAGCATCGCATCCCTTTCAGCAGAGGTGTATGAATGCAGCCCTGCACTCTTCTCAGTTTGGTCAGAGCTGCAGATGGGTTTGAATCCAGGTTGCTGCAGCCCAGAGCTGGCAGCAGGAAAGGGAGATGCTGGACGTGAGGGAAGGGCGGAGAGGGGAGAGGGGAAAGGGGATATGTTGGACATGGTGATGGGACCATAAGTGGTGGGGAATAGGAACACAGATGAGAGAGATGCTGCACTTGGGAGAGGGATGGAGAGGTTGGATGGGACATGCTGGCCATGAAAGGGCAATCAGTGGGAGGGGGAATAGGGACTCAGATGGTGGAGATGCTGGTTTTGGGAAGAGGGGTGGAGAGGTTGGATGGGACATGCTGGCCATGAAAGGGCAATCAGTGTGAGGGGGGAATAGGGACTCAGATGGTGGAGATGCTGGTTTTGGGAAGAGGGGTGGAGAGGTTGGATGGGACATGCTGGCCATGAAAGGGCAATCAGTGGGAGGGGGAATAGGGACTCAGAGGGTGGAGATGCTGCACTTGGGAGAGGGATGGAGAGGTTGGATGGGACATGCTGGCCATGAAAGGGCAATCAGTGGGAGGGGGAATAGGGACTCAGATGGTGGAGATGCTGGTTTTGGGAAGAGGGGTGGAGAGGTTGAGGAGGACATGCTGGCCATGAAATGGCAATCAGTGTGAGGGGGGAATAGGGACTCAGATGGTGGAGATGCTGGTTTTGGGAAGAGGGGTGGAGAGGTTGGATGGGACATGCTGGCCATGAAAGGGCAATCAGTGGGAGGGGGAATAGGGACTCAGAGGGTGGAGATGCTGCACTTGGGAGAGGGATGGAGAGGTTGGATGGGACATGCTGGCCATGAAAGGGCAATCAGTGTGAGGGGGGACTAGGGACTCAGATGGTGGAGATGCTGGTTTTGGGAAGAGGGATGGAGAGGTTGGATGGGACATGCTGGCCATGAAAGGGCAATTAGTGGGAGGGGGGAATAGGGACTCAG
Organism: Ichthyophis bannanicus; assembly: GCA_033557465.1. Classification (NCBI taxonomy): domain Eukaryota; kingdom Metazoa; phylum Chordata; class Amphibia; order Gymnophiona; family Ichthyophiidae; genus Ichthyophis; species Ichthyophis bannanicus. Next base: position 19,560,174 of record CM066051.1, on the reverse strand, counting down.
ATGGTGGAGATGCTGGTTTTGGGAAGAGGGGTGGAGAGGTTGGATGGGACATGCTGGCCATGAAAGGGCAATCAGTGGGAGGGGGGAATAGGGACTCAGATGGTGGAGATGCTGGTTTTGGGAAGAGGGGTGGAGAGGTTGGATGGGACATGCTGGCCATGAAAGGGCAATCAGTGGGAGGGGGAATAGGGACTCAGATGGTGGAGATGCTGGTTTTGGGAAGAGGGGTGGAGAGGTTGGATGGGACATGCTGGCCATGAAAGGGCAATCAGTGGGAGGGGGAATAGGGACTCAGAGGGTGGAGATGCTGCACTTGGGAGAGGGATGGAGAGGTTGGATGGGACATGCTGGCCATGAAAGGGCAATCAGTGGGAGGGGGAATAGGGACTCAGAGGGTGGAGATGCTGCACTTGGGAGAGGGATGGAGAGGTTGGATGGGACATGCTGGCCATGAAAGGGCAATCAGTGGGAGGGGGGAATAGGGACTCAGATGGTGGAGATGCTGGTTTTGGGAAGAGGGATGGAGAGGTTGGATGGAACATGCTGGCCATGAAAGGGCAATCAGTGGGAGGGGGGACTAGGGACTCAGAGGGTGGAGATGCTGGTTTTGGGAAGAGGGGTGGAGAGGTTGAGGAGGGCATGCTGGCCATGAAAGGGCAATCAGTGGGAGGGGAAATAGGGACTCAGAGGGTGGAGATGCTGCACTTGGGAGAGGGATGGAGAGGTTGGATGGGACATGCTGGCCATGAAAGGGCAATCAGTGTGGGGGGGGGGAATAGGGACTCAGATGGTGGAGATGCTGGTTTTGGGAAGAGGAGTGGAGAGGTTGAGGAGGGCATGCTGGCCATGAAAAGACAGTCAGTGAGATGGGAAAGGGGTGGGATGTTGTGATAGAGAGGTTGTAGGGGATATACTGGATATGATAAGGGGCCACTAGAGTGAGAATATGGACACAGATGGGATAGATACTGAAGCACATGGAGCGGAGGCGGAGGGAGATAGGGTCACAGACAGAGGATTCTTGACTACATGGGTAGAGGGGAATAGAGTCAGAGGTGGGAGATGCTGGACATGGTGGGGCTAGGGAGACAGAAAGGTGAGGCTGGATGTAAGCCACTGGATGGGATGAGCTGGGGAGATACTGAACCCGGGGAGAAGGATGCTGGACCTGGAAAGAAGATAGAAAAGGGAGAGTTAGTGAGAGATTAGGGAAGACAAGAGCAATGGAGAATGGGAGGACTGATGCCTTTTTTCTCAGGGCTCGAGGTAAGTTACATTCAGAGAAAGATATAGAAAGCTGTAGGTAGATGCAGCAATAAAAGGAAGATTCAGGACTGGTTGGAAAGAATATTGAATGAAATCTGAATAGAGAAAACAAAAATACATTGAAGAAAACTGAGATAAGTGTTAGAGATGGATGAAGGGAGGAAGTGAAATGGCCAATGGACAGAGGAGAGGAATTGGAGGTGGGGGGGGGGAGGAGAGGGGACTGTGGAGTGAAAAAGAGGTGGAGGGAGGGGAGGGGACTGTGGAGTGAAAAAGAGGTGGAGGGAGGGGAGGGGACTGTGGAGTGAAAAAAAGAGGTGGAGGGAGGGGAGGGGATTGTGGAGTGAAAATGTGGGAGGTCAGGGGTGAAGGGATGTTGACAGAGAGGAGACTAAGAGTTTGGGGTGATGGAGTGGGAGGTGGAAAGCAGGGAAAATGTTGTGGTAAAGAGGGGGGATGTGGGCTGAAGAGGTGGGAGGCAAAAATTGGAGGGCAGGGTGTGAGGGTGTGGGACACGAAGAGTAGGGCAAAGTGAGGAATTGGAGGTGAGGACAAATATAACAAAGTGTGGGACGTGCCTTTCACCCTAGGTTGAGCTCGGTGGCATAAATTACAATGAGGGGTTTCCAAGCAAATTTTGCTGAGGGCCCCATGTTTTCACGGCACTGGTGCATTCCCAGCAGCAGCAGTGGCAGTGACTCCCTGTGTGACCCCCAACATCCCTGAGCTAGCAGCAGCGGCGGCGGCAAACTTACTTCATTGTGTTTGCTGCTCTGCTCCGTTCCTGTAAGTTTGCTGCGGGCCCAGCGGCTGTTCTCCACTGGGCCTAAGTCTCGCAGTGTGGCTGTTATTTGTCGCACTGCCGCCGTTGCCACTGTGTCTGCCTTTCTGCCCAGGACCCCCGCATTGTGGGAGCTGCTTGGGCAGAATTTATGCCAACCTCTTCACCTTCCGCTCTCCTCTCTCTGTCACTGACCCTCTCCCATTGTGAACGGTGCAGAGCAGGGCAGGGCAGGGCAGGGCTAGGTAGAGATAGGGGAGTGCAGGGTAAAGGGAATGGAGGCAGAGAGTTGAGCAAGAGAATGGGGAAACTGTAGTGTAACTCTTCAGGGGGAAAAGAGTATTGGGAAAAGATGCTTTGTGCCATTCGGGGGTAGGAGGATCAAGGTGGAGTTACTGAACCCATTGATGTTGTTATGGCAGGAAGGAAGGGAAAGGGAAATGGGATTTAGCTCATGCCTTTCTCAAACGTTCAAGGCCGCTGTATTCAGGTACTGTCCTGTTCCTGGCGGGCTTATGATCTAAGGGCTCGATACTGAATTGCCTCTAAGGTGCTGAACTTTAACCCTGCATATTCAATCCAGGGCCATATCTGGACACTGAAACTGAATATCAGGGTCTGCGGCAATGCACGGGAGCTAACTGGACAGTGGAGATATTGAGCCATCGAGTCGTTGCCTCATTAGCTCCCATGGGTAAAGATAGGTGTGGAAAAACCTTGGCTATTTTTACCTGCAAGTTGCTAACTTGGCAGCGGTTCAATATTGCCGTTGTCCAGTTAGCAAAGGGTGCCACCTCCACTCCAACCCCAGAACGCCACATGCTCATGGTTGGCATTTGGGCGTGCAGCGGTGGAACCCATGCATATTCAGCAGCACTAACCATGTTTCACAATGCTCATCCTGGGGTAAGCCATGGATTTCCCGGGTCCTCTTTAACAATGGTTTATGGACTTTTCCTCCAGGAACGTGTCCAAACTTTTTTAAAACCCAGCTACACTAATAGCTTTTACTGTATCCTCCGGTAACGAATTCCAGAGTTTGATTATGCATTGAGTGAAAAAAACATTTTCCCTTATTAGTCTTAAGTGGGTTACACTGTAGCTTCATTGCATGTCTCCTAGTCCTCATAAGGGTATCCTTCCATCCCCTTTACCATTTCTGTGGCTCTTCTCTGTACCTCTTCTAATTCTTTTTAAGATATGATGGCCAGAATTGCACACAATTCAAGGTGCGTTCACTCCATGGAACGATACAGAGGCATTATAATATCCTTGGTTTTATTCTCCATTCCTTTCCTTAAGATTCTTAACATTCTATTTGCTTTCTTGGCTGCCGCTGCACACTGGGCGGAGGGTTTTAACGTATTATCCACGATGACACCTAAATCTTTTTCCTGGGTGGTGGTTCCTAATGTGGAACTTTGCATTGTGCAACTATAGTTTGAGTTGTTCTTTCCTAGGTGCTTAACTTTGCACTTGACCACATTAAATTTCATCTGCCATTTGAATGTCCAGTCTTCCATTTTATCAAGGTCCTTTTCCAGTGTTTCACAATCCTCTTGTGTCTTAACAACTTTGAATAATTTTATATCATGTGCAAATTTGGTCACGTGTTATTCCCATTTCCAAGTCACTTATGACTCCTTCAGTGATATGGTGGGCTTGCCAAGCCCCTTTTTTGCTGTTATGTGGGTGTAAGGTACTGTAGTATGGAGCCCCCTATTCTGTTTGGGGGGGGGGAGAGATATAATGATGGGGTCTCTAAGCCCCTTTTTTTGCTATTATGTAGGTATAAGATGGTATGGAGGGGATGACGAGACCCCTTTTTTTTACTGTAGGAGACTATTTCCCTGAAGCAGGAAGATTTGTGATATGAATAATTATCATCTGACACAAAGTACCGTGTTGAATCAGAGAAATTAACAATTTTGGAACTAGTCCTTAGTGGAACATAGGACTTGGTGCAAGAGATTGCAGTGTTGGAGTCACTTAGCACTAGTGATCATGATTGCATTTGATTTAATAAATGGAAGGAGGATGGTAAGGAAATCCATAGTACTACCTTTTAACTTCAAAGGGAGACTGTGATAAAATGAGGAAAATAGTTAACAAATAACTAAAAGCAACAGTTGCAAAGTTTAAAAGTTTTCATCAAGCAGGTATATTGTTTAAAAATACTATCTTGGAAGCCCAGACCATATGTTTTCTACACTTTAACCCTTTCATACCCGGTGGTTCCATTTGGAACCCATGACGTTTTCTTGTAAAAACTGAGTGGGATTAAAACCAGTAAACATCAGAAGTCATTTTCTTACTTACTATTATCATAATAAAATACTATAATCGGTTTAGAGTCACTAACTTACTAGGTAGCGCCACTGGTTGTGCTTTTGTTTTGGTAGCCATTGTGAAATTTTACTGCAAGTGTTCTAGTGTTAAATTTTAATGTTCTGAAGGCTTCACTGCATCAGGAAAATTCTCTCAAGTCAAACAGGTATTGTTTTCCCTTTCTGCCAGTTTTATCACCATTTTTTGTTGAAACAGTTGTTGAATGAGACAGTTTTGTAGTTGGTTCCATTTGGAACCATTGGTACTTAGTGGTTGTTACATGTTACTGCAGAAATGATGGTTTGTAATACTCAGTGAATTTTACCACATAGCAGTTATTAAGATTTAAATTTGAAATGTATATGTTATCTGCTAATTAAGTAGTAATCTAGTAGTAATTCAGTTACATTCTGAAATTTGTTGAATGTTTGATGCAGGCAAAATAATGGATTGTGCTATGCGTCGTAGACAAAATAGAAAAGGAAAAATTAAATCTCAGCTTGTCTTTTTACCAGAAACTGATATTTCTGAAACTGAGTGTGATGTAGAGGATCCAGAGATGGAAAATAATATGGATGAGTTGAACGATGATCCACTGAATGAATCAGAAGATGATCTTCCATTATCAACAGTTAGGAATCACGCAAAGCAGAAAGATCCTGATGTTACTGGTGTAGATGATAATGATGATAATGTTCCATTGAACAGATTATTCTGAAAGACATCAAAATCAAAAAATGCAGTAATGTTTCGATCCAATTTGGTCGGGAAAATTTTCTGATCTGCCCGAGGAGGAAGAGCCTCCAATAAAATACTTTCACAGATATTTTTCCACTGAACTTATTGAGCACATTGTGATTCAGACCAATTTACTTGCAGTTCAGTGTGTGTCTTCATTTAGAACAACAACAGTAGAAATCGAACAATACTGTGGAATGTTGTTGAAGATGGGCCTGGTTCCAATGCCCAGTTATAAATGCTACTGGTCAGAAGAACTCCGTTTTCCACCTGTTGCAGATGTTATGAGTCAAAGTTGTTTTACCGACATCAACAGGTTTTTGCACTTCAACTACAACACCAAGGCCATCACTGACCCTTTGTATGATAGATATTGTAAAGTTCACCCTCTTCTGGATTTCATTCGAGAGGCTTGCCTAAAGGTTGAACCAGAAGAAAAGCAGAGCATTGATGAGCAGATGATACCATACAAAGGAAAAATACCCTTGAGGCAATACCTTCCAAAGAAGCCTAAGAAATGGGGCTTCAAAGTATTTGCTAGATGCGGGGTCAGTGGTGTGACATATGACTTTCATTTCTATGACGGCAGGGCTCCTGTTGTGCAGAAAAGCTGTGGATTTCAACCAGGAGGCTTTGTTATGAAATTATGCGAGACACTGCCTAGCACTCAGAATTTCAAACTGTACTTTGATGACTACTTCACTTTTCTGGAGCTTCAGCTGATGCTAAAGGAACAGAGCATCCTGTCTACTGGACAATACGGTGCAACAGGATCAGAGGATGCGTTATGAAAACGGAAAAAGAACTAAAGAAAAAAGGTCGAGGATCCAGTGATTTTATGGTTGATGCAAACTCTGGTTTGTCAGTAGTTCGTTGGTATGAAAATTCAGCTGTTCAGCTTTCATCAACACTGAGATCAGTTGATCCGATTTCTATGATCAAGCGCTGGGACAAGAAACTGCAGCCCAGCTGTTGTTCGAGACTACAGTCAGAATATGGGAGATGTAGATCTCTTTGATATGCTTATGGCTCTATATCGCACTGACCATCGCAGTAAGAAATGGTAAGAATAGACTATTTACATAAATTGAATTTATGTAAATAGTCTATTCGTTACTGTAGATAGTTACCCATGTTACCCAAGTTTATTGCCCTGTTATATGTAACTCATACGTGTTTTCAGATGTACTGAGACTGTTTTGTTCCATGTAAACCGCGCTGATGCTAAAAAGCGCGGTATATAAGAAACTTTAAATAAATAAAATAAATAAATACTGTAGAATATTTTACTGGGGCCTTCATCTTGCGGTTGTGAATGGATGGTTGTTTTACAGACGTCACTGTGAGCAGAAATCTGTACCAAATTCTCGAGTGTTCTCACTCCTTCAGTTTGTTATCAGCATTAGTGAGTCGCTGATCAAAGAAAACAAGGTGCCGTCATCTGTGCAAAGAAAACGAGGACGACCATCAAAAGTGCTGGATTCTCCTGAAGTGAATGATCCTGATGACTCCCCTGCACCGCCAAAACAGAAATCATCTGCTCAGTCTGATCCAAACGCCAGCATCAGAAATGACGGTGTAGGATACTTTCCAGCTCACTCGGACCCGAAACAACGGTGCAGGGTTTGCAAAGCTCATGTCAGGATGAAATGCATGAAATGCAATGTTTTCCTTTGAATTACAAAGGAGAGAAATTGCTTCCTCAATTATCACACTTCAGCAGTTTGAATAAAAACGTTAAGAACTTTCAGTTTTATATATCTTGCCTTACTTTTATTCTTTATATTGAGTTCTGTTAAGTCCCATTGGTGCCAAATGGAACCATGATAAAAAAAAAACCCTCTTCTTATTATTAACTACAGTGTAATGCAAGTGAACATATCTGTTTTCTACTATCCCTAAGCAAAGTTCTGCTTTCTGGAATTTTTTACTGAAATAAAAAAATTTGGTAGTGAAAAGGTTAACAAAGGTGAAAGGAAGGCAAAAAAACTGATAGCATGGTGGCAAAAGCCAGGAGGACATTGGGCTGCATACAAAGAGGAATTACCAGCAGAAAGGAAGAGGTACTAATGCCACTGTATAAGTCACTGGTGAGGCCTCACTTGGAATACTGTGTTCAGTTTTGGAGACCATATCTTGCAAAGGATGTAAAAAGACTGGAAACTGTTCAGAGGAAGGCAACCAAAATGATTTGGAGCCTGTGTCAGAAGCCTTATGAGAAGAGACTTGAAGACCTAAATATGTACACTTTGGAGGAGAGAAGGGATAGGGGAGATATGGTTCAGACCTTTAAATACTTAAAAAGAAATAATGAACAAATAAACCTCTTCCAAAGACGGGGAAGCTGTAAAACTAGAGGGCATAACATGAAGCTGCAAGGTGGTAAATTGAAAGGCAATGTCAGGCAATACTTTTTCACTGAAAGGGTGGTGGATGCTTGGAATGCCCTCCCGATGGAAGTGGTGGGGGCAAACACAGTGACGGAATTCAAAATGGCATGGGAGAGACACAGTGGATCCCTTTACAGCAACATGATAAAATCAAAATAAACTGAACCATCTAATTTCTCAACAAATAGGGGTGTCCTACATGGAGTGGTGGGTTCACCCCTAAACAAAGACATGGGGAGGAGTGGCCTGCACAGAGTGGCAGGTGCACCTACTCTTGCCATCTTACTGGGCAGACTAGATGGACCATACTGGTCTTTATCTGCCGTCATTTACTATGTTACTATGGTTTAAAGGTGAGGTCAAAGAGGTTGTTATAGCCAAAAAAGCATCTTTCAGGAAATGGAAAAAGGAGTCAAATGATGAAAATGGGAAACAAGCACTGGAAAGCAAAGAGAATTTGAAAAACAGCCTGCCATGGAATCAAAAATGTAGTTTAAAAAAAACCCTTTTTTCAAGTACATTTGTAGCAAAAAAAAAAAAACCCTCTGAGTCAGTTGACCCATTAGATCCTCCTTAACAAGCTGGCATCAATTGGAATCTTAGGAACAGCCTTGAAATGGTTCTCCTCCTACATAACGGACAGAAAGCCGCAGGTCCAATTCAACGGAGAAAGAGCTGAAGCCTTCACTCAAACTCAAGGCATACCGCAGGGCTCGGCACTCTCGGCACTACTTTTTAACATTTACATGCAACCCCTCAGTGAAATATTCAGGAAATATGGCATTAACTACCACATATACGCGGACGATATCATGCTGTACACCCAATTGGAGGCTGCAGACCCTAATTACGCTCAGCTTAAAACCTGTATGGGAGAGATGTTGGGATGGCTAAAACAAAACAATATGTCGATTAATCACAAGAAAACGGAAGTAATGTTTATATCCAGTAAACCTGACTTCGAACCACCTCCAACAATAACATTGTGCAACAATACTTACAACACTAAAAATGAAATTAAATATCTAGGAGTCACAATCGATAGCAAACTAAAGATGGAAAAACACCTCAGCAACACCAACAAAGCCATCTTTCACAAGCTTCGAGTACTACGACCCCTGCGGAATATACTTGATCCATGTGATTTCCGGTCGGTTGCACAAGCGCTCATCATGCCTCACCTAGACTACTGTAATGCCATCTTACAGGGTCTACCAAAGAAAACGACCAATATATTACAATTGGCACAACACGTAGCGGCCAGGATCATCATGAAATCAAGCGTCACGGAACATATCACACCTGTATTGATGGAACTGCACTGGCTACCAATCGTTGCCAGGATTCAATACAAAACGTTGGTAACTACATTCAAACTAATACACAACTTAGCCCCCTCATTCCTATCCACCCTTATCTCCACGCAACAAACCACCAGAAGCAGGAGAACCATCAATTCAGACACACTAATAGTTCCAAACGGCATCAGACATGTAAAAGTCAGTACCAGCCGCAGAGCGTTCTCTTTCTCCGCCCCCACTTTATGGAACCGCCTACCACACGAGCTGAGAGCAATTCCAGGCTTAGTTGACTTCAGGAAGAAATTGAAAACGCATCTGTTCAATTGTCACTACGACCAGATGTAAATCCAAGAAGATAAAAGATGAAGTGAGTAGCTGTATGTAAAAATGTAAATAGATGAAGGACAATCTCTTTTGTAAATGTATGTTGGTACATTAAGGTCTATATTTAGACCCTATTATGTGTGCTGTGTATTACCCCTATTCTCTCTATCTATGCCCCAAATTTTCTGTCTTGATTTGTGACAAATCCCAAAATTATAATCAAACCGCTTCTGATCGCTGGAAGTAGCGGTATATAAATGTTTACTAAATAAATAAATAAATAAAGATGATAGAGGGGTAAAAGAGGCGTTAAGGGAGGACAAGGCCATAGCAGATAGACTGAATGAATTTTTTGCTTCAGTCTTTACTGAAGAAGATGTAGGGAAGTTACCCATGCCTGAAATGGTATTTAAAGGTGATGTATCATAAGAATTGAAACTAATTTCGATAAACCGGGAAGATGTATTACAACTGTTTGATGAAATAAAGAGTAGCAAATCACCTGGACCAGATGGTATACATTCGAGGGTGCTGGAAGAATATAAATATGATATTGTAGACCTATTATTAGTAATCTATGAGCTATCATAAAAATCATCTGTAGTACCTGAAGATTGGGGATTGGCCAATGTAACGGCAATTTTTAAAAAAGGTTCAAGGGGTGATCTGGGAAACTACAGACCGGTGATCCTGGCGTCAGTATCAGGAAAAATTATTGGAACCATTATAAAGAATAAAATTACTGAACATATAGATAGTTGTGGCTTAATGGGAGAAAGCCAACATAGATATAGCCAAGGAAGATCTTGTCTTACTAATCTCATTTTTTTTGAAGATGTGAATAAGCAGGTAGATGAAGGTGAGCCAGTTGATATAGTATATCTGGATTTTCAGAAAGCCTTTGACAAGATCCCTCATGAGAGACTCTTGGCAAAATTAAAAAGTCATGAGATAGCAGGCAGTATATTACTATGGATCAGGAAAAGGCTAAAAGATATAAAGTAGAGTGTAGGGCTAATTAGCCAATTTCTCAATGGAGAAAGGTGACTAGTGGAGTACCCCAGGGTTCTGTGCTGGGCCCGTTGCATTTTAATTTATTCATTAATAACTTGGAAATGGGAACAACAAGTGAGGTGATCAAATCTGGAGATGACACAAAAAGAGTCAAAGCGTGGCTATATTCTCCAGCTCTTAACAGAATCTCAGTTCTTCAGATTGATTGCATTCTGGTTATACCCCTCCTTTTGTGTCTGATTAATAAGTCTGGGATTTTTGATGTTGTTTCCATTAACATTTCCTCCATTTGTGTTTGCTATTGTATTTGTGTCATATGTTTATGTTTTGTTGCTGCTGATCTACTTAGATTGTAAACTGCCATGATATAAGGTTCAAATGGCAGCATATGAAGTGGAAGAGTAGCCTGGTGGTTAGGGCAATAGCCCAATACCAAAAGATAAAGATTTGATTCCCATCGGCACCCCTTGTGACTTTGGGTAAGTCACTTTACCTTCCATTGACTCAGAAGAAAAGGTCTGCCATTGACGTCTGGTCATACCTTGCCAATAAAACCCAAGGGCTGCTGGGTTGCCAGGAGTCATCACATTCAAAGTTGTTAAAACAGAAGAGGACTGTGAAATTTCAAAAGGACCTTGATAAATTGGAAGACTGGATGTCCAAATGGCAGATGAAATTTGATGTGGACAAGTGCAAAGTTATGCACCTAGGAAAGGGCAACTCAATCTACGGTTACATGCTGCAAGGTTCCACGTTAGGAACCACCACCCAGGAAAAGGATTTATGTGTCTTCTTGGATAACATGTTGAAATCCTCTGCCCAGTGTGCAACGGCGACCAAGGAAGCAAATAGAATGCTAAGAATCATAAGGAAAGTAATGGAGAATAAAAACAACCAAATTGTAATCCCTCTATATTGTTCCACGCTGAGACTGTACCTTGAATGTTGAGTGCAATTCTGGTCACCATATCTTAAAAAGGATATAGCAGATTTAGAAAGGGTACAGAAAAGAGCCATCAAAATGGTAAAGGGGATGAAAGGATACCCCTATGAGGAGAGGCTAAAAAGGTTAGAGCTCTTCAATCTGGAAAAGAGACGTCTGAGGAGAGATATGATAGAGATCTATAAATCAATGAATGGAATAGAATGGGTAAAAGTAGATCAATTGTTTACTCCATCAAAAAGACTTGGGGATTTGCAAATGAAGCTACAATGTAACCCATTTAAAACTAATTAGAGAAAATATTTTTTTCACTCAATGTGTAATCAAACTCTGGAATTTGTTACTGGAGGATATAGTAAAAGCTGTTAGTGTAGCTGGGTTTAAAAAAAGTTTGGGCAAGTTCCTGGAGGAAAGGTCCATAAACCATTATTAGAGAGGATACGGGAAATCCACTGCTTACCCCAGAACAAGCATTATGGAATCCATGTACCCTTTTGAGAACCTGACAGGTACTTGTGACTCGGATTGGCCACTGTTGGAAACAGGATACTGGGTTTGATGGACCTTGGTCTGACGCAGTATGGCAATTATGTTCTTATTAGTCAGTGACATGCTAAAGAAATATGTATATGGAAGCTATTTGTAAAATTTAAGATGGAGTTTTGTTAAAGAAAAATTGTATTAAGTGATTCAATAACATGGTTAGAATGCCGTAGTGTATACACAGTCCGACAAAATTATTTTGTTCAGCTTCGTATTGATTGAGATTTTGGTGATCACTAGTTTGTGTATGATATCTTGTATTAAATACTTTTTAGATTGCTGCTAATCTTTGTTAAACACATATGATCAAGGGAAGGGAAATTTGGATTTAGCTCACACATTTTTTCAGCTCAAGGTGAGTTACTTTCAGATATAATAGGTATTTTTCTGCCCCCAGAGGGCTTACTGTCTAAGGTTATGACTGAGGCATTGGAGAGTAAATTACAAGCAGCGGGAGTGGGATTCAAATCCAGGTTCCCATTGCATGAATCATTAGGCTACTCCTATTCTTTGCATTCCTACCTGAGGATAGTGGTAGATGCCTGTGAGTTGTGCTATGGAGTAAGTTGTATCTGAAGTCAAGTCTCCAATGAAAGCAGCCAGCACTCCTCTGTCTCCACAGCTGTAATTAGGGATCGGCAAGTCTCTCCCAGAGAGTATGCTCAGGACACCGTGTATGGCTCTAAGCTCCCAGGCACAGGAGTCATAGATCCGATAGCCCAGGGTTATGTTGGGTAAGAGTTCAGCATTGTTATTGATTTCCTCCAGTGTGAAGTGAAAAGCCAGGAGGTGTCGATAATAGCGAAGAATAGGTCTGCGGACACAGAGATATGTGTTACAGCATTGGAGATTTTCAGTTGATACACAGAAGCAGTGACACATAGAAGTCAATATTCAGAAGGGATTATCTGGAATCAGAGATGTTATCTGAATAAGGGCCCTCAGAGATATTCAGTAATACTTTCCCTATAGTGTCACTAAATATCTCTACAGACCATCTTGGTGCTATACAGATAGTGCAGGGATGGTCTGTGCGTGGAGTTAGGGCAGTGCTGGTGAAGCAATATTCAGTCACTATCTGAGCCATCCCTAATTAACCAGAAATCAATGAGCAGAGAGCCCTGCACTAGCTAGCTCTTCTTGATGCAGATCCGCCATGGAACCCCCCCAAAACCAGAACCATCAATCAACAAACATGAGCGCTAAATGCTGGGCAGATGCTGGACTTGCTCGCTGTATTTACCACAAAGGCTTTGCGCTTACTGCACCTTAACTTTTACAGCTAAGATGCGGTAAATGCAAAAACCTACCTCACTCTTACTGCATACTAACTGATGAATTAAGGTGCACTAATGAACTGAATGCACAGTCCAACAAAGAGCAAATCACACCCAATAAGACTTTATTGAAACCCCAATGCATTTCAGCCGCCTAGGCCTTCCTTAGGGATGCAAGCCTCAAAAAGTTAAAACAAAATAAAACACACAGTAAGTAAATAAATAAAACATACATAAGAACAAAGCATTTAAAATCAAATAAAAGCATAGAATCACTCAATAAAAAGCTAATACATTTACATCTTAATAGTGCTGATTACAAAGCTGATACTCGGAAATAATGACATAACAAAGAAAATGTATTTATTTATTTATTTAGACAGTTTTGTATACCACCTTATTCTTCAATCAAAATGGTCATCAAGATATTGGGAGGCATACATTCAGCAGGAGGAGATATGATTCACATACGTAAAAGGCTATCTACTTATAGGTCTAAATGGGGATGGGCGGTTAGGGCTAAGTGGTGAGGGTAGCTAGTGGGCCACTTGGGTGGTATCTAGTGCTTGGCAACTTAAGGTGGTTGCTCATAGGCCTCGGTGAAGAGATGGGTCTTGAGAGCTTTGCTGAAGTCCTTGGTATTATTTAGGGTCCTTAAGTCCATGGGGAGGGAGTTCCATAATGCAGGCGCCAGTAGCGAGGGAGCTCTCTTAGATGTTACTTGCTTAGTCTTGTGATAACCTGTGGGTAAGGTGATCCTGTTGTCACTGTTGGTTCTTCTAGGCCTGTTACTGACATCCTTGGTTATTACATCCTGGAGTGCATCTGCAGAGCGTTGGTGGAAGACTTTGAAAATGTTCAGGATTGATTTGAATTTTGCCCTTGCAATTATTGGGAGCCAGGGCAGCTGTCGCTGGATGGGGGTGATGTGTTCAGATCTTTCAGTGCCAGTGATGATGCATGCTGCAGTATTCTGCATCATTTGGAGTGGGTGAATAGACTGCTGGGGAGGCCTTGGTATCGTGAGTTTCCATAGTTTAGCAGTGGGGTGATGAGTGCTTGCCAAACTGTGCGGAAGTGGTCTTGGTCAAGGATTGGTTTGAGTTTTCTGATGATACTCAATCGGTGGTAGGCTTTTGCTGCAGTTTTAGTAATGTGAGATTGTAGGTTCAGAGATCTGTCCAGGGTGATGCCCAGGTACCTCACTTCGTCCTTGATTGCTATAGTTTTGTATAGAATGCTGATTGTTTGGGGCAGCTTGAATGTGGAGTCTCTGGTGATGAACATAGTCTCTGTTTTATCAAAATTGACCATCAGGTTGTTAGCGGTGAGCCAGGTGTCCATGTCCTCAAGACAGCTTGTCATCGATGTCATGTCAGGTGATTGCAGGTTGATTGGGGCATATACCATGATATCATCAGAGTACAGGTGGTAATGTAGTTTGTGGTGTTTGATGTTGCATATGGGTTGGATGTATATATTAAAGAGTATAGATGAAAGAGCTGAACCTTGTGGTATTCTTTGCGTAACAGGGAACAGAAGTGATTTATTTTGAGCACATTTGACTTGCTGTGTCCGATCCTTCAGGTAGGAGGTAAACCATTTTAGGGTGTTCTCACTTATTCCGATCTGCTGCAGGCGCTGTAGCAATATGGTGTGGGACATAGTTTCAAAAGCCACTGGGATGTCCATGAACACTAGCAGGAATCCATTCTTTATGTTGTCCATGCCTTTTAGGAGATTGTCGAAGAGAGAGGTAAGCAGAGTTTCCACATTGTGCTGTGGTTTAAAGCCATGCTGGTGAACGTCAAGTGGAGTGTTCAAATCTATATGATCCTGTAATTGTCTCTGCACGGTCTTTTTGAAGATTTTTGTGAGGAATGGAAGGCTAGAAATGGGGCAGTAGGATTTTGGATCAGAGGGGCTTAGCGTGGTACTCTTGAGGATCAGGCATATTGTGGCTTGCTTGAGGGATTGCAGCATATGTCCTTGCTGGAGGGATTCCTTAACGATTTTTGTGGAGGTAATGGGCTAGTTGGCTTCTAGTAGCTTTGATCCATGCCACTGGGCATGGGTCAGATGACAAGGTTGTTGTGTTAAGGGCATTCACTTTGTCCTCTGTTTGCTGTGTTGAGGGTATGCTAAAGTTCTTCCAGGTTTGCTGAGGCTCCGTCACTTTCAGGTTGCATGCCTGAGGGAGAAGGGTGCTCGTTTGGTTGGAGTTCTTTGCTTTTAGGTAGTTTGCAAATTTTTGTGAGTCCAGGTGATGGGTGCAGTGCTGAGTGGCATCTTTGGTGAGCTTCTGCACAATGTTAAATAACTCCCTTGGTTTGTTGGCTGATCTCATGATTAGGTTGGTATGGTGTTGTTGCTTGCACTGATTGATCAGGTTGTTGTATTCCAATTGCTTGGATCTGTATTGGGCCATAGAGTCTTGTGACTTGTCATGCATCCATTTCCTCTCCAGCTTTCTGAGTATGCGTTTTGCATCCCTGATATCATTTGAATACCAGGGAGCACTGGGTCTCCTGTGTGAGTGAGGTCCTTCTCTGCTTGGAGCTGATGAGGCCTCAGCTATTATGCGGTTCCATTCCTCTATGGTTTTGTCGAGGGTGTCGCACTCCTTTTGGAGCTGAGGAATTGTTTCTTTTACAAAAGCATCTTTGTTGTATGCTCTGAATTGTCTGGTGCTGCTCTCTTCCTCCGTGTGGCAAGTAGGGTTATCCAAGATCAAGGAGAAGGCAATTACATGATGGTCGGACCATGGGACTGGGGTGATTGTTGGGGTTCTGACTTTGCTCTGTTCCGCCAGTTGTATTGGAACAAAGACAAGGTCTGGAGTGGTACCATGTTGGTGTGTTGGTGCGTCAACTGTCTGGCAGTAATGTAGTGATTCCATGGCCTTAAGGAACGCTGTAGCTTCTTTGGTAGACGTAGAGGTTAAGTTGTAGTCTCCCAGTGCTGAAAGGTTTGTGTTGCCTGCTATGCACGCATATTGATTCGAGTACCGTGGAAAGATGATCTGCCGCGGCACTAGGGGGTCTATAGGTGAGGCATATGCCGAGGTACTTATTAGATACATTGATTGTGCTGGATTCGGTTGAGTTACTGGTAGAGATCAGTTTGAATCTGTAGTCTTTTCTGGCCAATATCATGGTTCCTCCTCCTCTCTTGTGTGCTCTGATGCAGTTGAATGCTGAGAAGTCCGATGGGGTGACTTGGTTTAGGATAACCTGGCCTGAGTCATCGAGCCAGGTTGGTGATGCAGATTATGTCCAGTTTTTGGTCCATAATAAGGTCGTGGATAGTATTGTGCTTGTTTCTGATTGATCTAGCACTCAGTAATGTGCATCTGATTGCGGACGTTATGATTGGGTTGGTGTGTGCGCTGTGTGTGGAATGGGTGGGTGGTGTACTTGCGGTATTGTGCATCTTGTGTGCTATTAGCTTGGTATGCTGGTTACCCTGTGGGAGGGACGTCCAGGGCATTTGTGTGGGTTGGATAGGCAGGAGGTGGAACAGTGGTGCCTGCGTGTTGGGTCTGGTTGCATACGTGTAGGGTGTTATAGTGTGCAGGAGTGTGAGGTAGACCATGAGGTATTGGTAGATAGGATGCATGCTTGTGGTTTAACTGACCTGAGTTCAGTTTGTGCTCTGTTCCAGACGTGGGGAGTTGGTGGTTGCTTGCTTGCTTCCCTTTTTCCACTTTGTTCTTCCTTGCTTCCTTGTATTTGGGCCCCTCCTAAGGGCCACGCCAAAGGGCCCTTTGGCTTGGCCCTTAAGTGCAGCCCTGCCAGGCGCGGGAGCCTAGTGCTACGTGCTTAAATGCCTCTGCTGGTCGCTGGGTGATGATACCTGTAGGGCGGAGCTTCGGCAAAGCAAAGACAGTACAATGTCTCAGACCACTCATCAACCCACAGGACTTCAGAACAGTCATGCAGGCCATGACGCTCCCCCACCTGGACTACTGCAATGCAATTTATTATGGACTACCTGCCACCCACACCAACCCCCTACGAACTGCCTTAAACACCACCGCAAGAATCATCCAGAAGGTGAAAAAGCACAATCACATCATCCCAGTCCTGAGAGAACTTCACATCCTGCCCCTCGAAGCTAGGATCAAATACAAATCCCTCCTACTTACCCATAAAGCCCTCCATCAAACCCAGACTTCCCAACTCCGGGCTCTACTATCTCACCCTACCCTCCACAGACTAACCCGTCAGACCACCAGCCACACTCTCACCATCCCTCACTAACAAACTAAGTTCAATCAACAAACCTGTAACAGAGCGTTCAAACTGTACGCACCCTCCCTCTGGAACTACCTTCCGAGCCAGATCCGAAGCACCAAAGTCCTCTCGAAATTCCGGAAACAGCTAAAAAACACCCTATTTCATGAATACCTTGGACCTGAACAGACATCTCTCAATGACCATACACCTCTGTCCTACCCCCCTAGCTAACATATAAGATACTTCTGTCAAGCGTCAACTGTATAGTACATCTACGTTTTGTTCAGATCATCTATGTTCCCCCCCCGCCCCCCGGTGATGGGCCCCTCCCTTCTCTGTCAACTTGATTATTGCCCCTCCCCCCTTTTTGTTAAAACCTCTTTGACCTGGTGAAAAGTGGGATATAAATGCAGCTAAATAAATAAATAAAACTCCCTGGATGATGGTGGATGCTGGATTGCTTTCAGATGCTTCAGGAGCAGGCTACAGGTGAGAGACGGCGTGCTCTGCTTGTTTCCCTTTTCAGGTGTGCTTGCAGCCCCAGGTGAAGCAGGAGCAGGAAGACACAGTTTCAAGAACACAGTCTCACCTCCCCTGATGGTTGTGGATGCTGGATTGCTTTCAGAAGCTTCAGGAGCAGGCTGCAGGAGCGAGAGGGAGTGCTCTGTTTTTATATAAATAAAAGCAAGTGACACATGAAATTGCCGTTGAGGGATGAGGAGGACATAATGGACATGCAGAGCGCAAATCGCCCTTCTATCGACACCAGACCAAAGGTTTAAACAGCAGGAATACCTGTTTCCTAACACCACATAAGAAGCCCTGGAGTCAAAAGGCTCCAAACATTCAGTAGCATCCTATGAACTAAAAACAGCAAGGGAAAGAGTTCAGATGCTCATGTGTAAAAAAGATGTAACCACGTATACAGTAGAGAGACCGACAAAAAAGGAATAACTTGCCTCACAAACACACACGTAGTCTCTCAGCACTTCACATTGAAAAGACGCATTAGGGGAACAGCTGTCCTTTTAAACCCAAAGTGACCTTCACGGCAAAAGTAAAGATCAAAGTGCATTCTTCATCAGAGGTAAAGAGCCGTCTAAAAATATAGTACCAGGGTATTCTGTACAGGAGTACTAACCCTCAGATTTTTCATGCTCTAAATCGTAATTCAGTAATGTCTTGAACCTTTAGAAAATACTGAACCGCTGTGAAGAGAAAGACGTGTATGCTACAATATCTTACCACTAAAGGCAGGCTATGGACATATGCTGTAAACCTAAGAGATTTAACCTATATATATGAAAGAACCTTTTACTAGGCTCTTGCATGTGTAGCCTGTCCAAGCCGCATGTTAAAATAAACTGTAAAAAACAATAAATATATAAAACAATACATATATAATAAATGTATTAAAAAAGCCCTTGGGCACAGTCTTTTATAAAATTGTGCTGGCTTAACAGAGGCTCATAAACCCTGATTGAAGACTACAGAGGGCCACGAGAGTAGTCTATATGACCCCATTGGAGGAAGGGGAAGGTACGAAAATAATTACATAGACACCACTGAAAATAGATATTTAAAAAAGATATATATAAAAAAACCCACTAGCAGAACCAGTAAATACAAACCCATTAAAAACCAAGCAAAAAATGAATCAAGAGCATGCCAAAAAATGTGCCGGCTAAACGAGAAGGTTCGTAAGTCCTGGTCCAGGAGGAAAGCAGCACTTGAGAGTGGTGTATTAATGTTGCTGGATTCCTATTCCTTAAAAGTGTGCATTAAAAAAATTACAGGCCCAAATTCAAAGGCCTTTATACGGGCAACTTCCTTATTTATCCATATAAAGGCTTAATCTGGGATTTTCGAAGGGCACCTACATGGGTAGTGCTCTTCAGAAATCCTGGCTAAGTCTGTAACGCACCCAGATGCTATCCACATAGCATCGGGGCGTGTTAGGGTGTTCCGAGATGGAACAGGGGCAGAGGAAGGGGCTACACGGGTAGCAGTGATTTTTGATAGCCCTCTGCACCTTAAAGATAGGTGAGTTTTTTCCTCACTACTTTTAGGGCGCAGAGGCTATGCAGGTAGCATCGAAAATCTCTGCTACCCGTGTAGCCTCTGTGGCTGTTGGGGCATCCAGGTTTACTCAGATTTTGAATTCCGCCGTCTCGGAAGTGAAAATCTGTGTTAAAGGGGTCGGCGGGCAGGCTATAAGCCACTGCAGCGCATAGACTGTCCTACTCAATATCAGGCCCTACATGTCTAACCTCGTCCATGAGTGAGAAGATCCATCTCTAGTCAAAACCTGGAAAATATTACGGGCATGAGACCAGTCTATCAGCACAGGGAGGGATCACCCCATATGCTGCCCGGTTATCTCGTTTCCCACTTCCGCTAGCCGGATAGCATCGGGGTGCGGAGGAGACATAGATGGGAATATTCAATGGCACCACTGTGTATGTGCCATTGAATATTCCCATCTAAGGCGTTTTCATGGTTTACTAGGCTGCAAATCGTGTACATGTCCTTGGAATATCAGGCCCTAAGACCCTCAGTTTTGAATGGACTTTATCAGCCCTAGTCTGCTGTTTGCCACTCTATGCATCTTCCACATTGCTTTGCTTCCTTCCTCAGTAATTCATTTTAATCATCTTTGTTTATCCCATTCTTTTTTTAACTTATTCATTGTTGTCTCCACCATCTCCTCTGCTTTCCAAGTATCCACCCCCCCCCCCTTACTGTAAAAATAATATTTCCCAATGTTTTTTATTTATTTATTTTCACTGATACTTGATATCCTGCTTATGGTCAATAAAGACCCTAAAGCAGCTGACTGTTGAAAATCCATACATAGACAATATAAAATATAAAAATGCAAAAGACAATATAACCCTGTGCCTCCTACCTCCTACCTGCCTCCTACCTCCTCCTGTGTTGTGTGAGGCATCTGTCCCCCAGATGCCTCACACAACATCCATGTCGTTATCCCTTTCCGAAACGGTAGAAAATTTTATTCCATCTGCACCTCCTCTAGAAGATTGTTCCACAGCTCCTGCACAAAACATCAAAACCTGCATCTCTGGGTAATAGATAACCTGATCTTGGAGCTTCCCTTCCGCAGCCACCAGTGCTTTCACTCTGGCCCTCTTCATTATCGCCCCTTTCTTCTCCCCTTCGCTCTTCCTTGTGAACTCCATTCATCGGGAACGTCATGTTTTTTAGGTTCTTTTCCTCCATTGCTGACTCTAGAGCCTATACTTTCTAGCTAGCTGCATCTTAGGTCTTGATATGAAGGCATGTTTTAGATGATAGGTGGAGACTGGGATTGACTCGGTGAGTTCATGACGTATTCATTTCCAGTGGTACTTCAGAAACAGCTCTGGAGCAGTTTCTAAACTACATATCCATGTGCAGTTGAAGAAGCTAGTTTATAAAGTTATACATGTGAAAATTCAACGGAGGAAACCTGACAATTAACACATACTGGAATTTCACGACTTGTGCGTGTGAATGTCAGCACCATTCCTCCCTAGATATATCCATGTCTGCACCTACTGTGTGTCTGTCTTGACTAGATTGTGAGCTTGGACTGTCTCTTACATGACCGTGTAGTGCTCCGTATGCCTTGTAGCACTATACAAATGCTCAGTAGTAACAGTTGGACGTGCAGTTCAGCCATTATGCAAACATAAACAAGTGGCTGCTGCTATTCAACTCTTTTTATCCCAATAGAAGTTGGAATAAACGGGGACGTAGTTTGAGAGAATTAACCCCATAATCCTTCCTGCAAAGGGCTGGTAACAATGAGCACTGTTTAAAAATCCTGCATGTCACAGGGAGCAGATATAAACTGTAATGTGTGCTATTGCAGCCATGCATGTGTCCCCTGTCGGAAATGGGGTATACACGTGTAAATTGTTGATCTGTTCTGGCCATCCCTATCCATGCCCCTGACATACCCACATGTGTCTTACACGTGATCGGGACCTCGCCTTGTAAAGCGAACCCTTCAAAAATAGTTATTTACGCTTCCATGTCATTTGCATGTGTACATGTGGGCACATATATGTCTAAAACATGAATAAGGCTTCTAAAAATCTCCCATTCTACTTCTCCAGTCATATTCAAATGTATATTAAGACCCCATTTCTGTGAGGCTGCTTTTAAACCTTAAATGGTGGCTCTCCCAGATGCGGATACTTTTAGTATAGCGGTTTTCCTGTTAGAGGTTGTTTGATGTGATGCTCCTGGCAGGTCCAGCTGAGGCAGGTGGCATTTGCCCAACCACCCATCCGTCTTGGTTTTGTGGGTGGTAGTGGTTTGTTATGATGTCATATTAAGGGAAACTGGATGGGGGATGGTTACCACAGCTTTTGGTGGTATGTAAAAGTAGAACAGACATCTCCTTTCCCTTCGGCTCCCATATCGGCTTTCGTGGGAGGGACAGAATGTGGTAGATTTCTGTGAGTTGAAACACAGGCGACACCTCCATGTGTGGCTCGGTGAACTTTCAAACAAATGATTTGCTGTTTCTGGATTGATGTCCTATCATCCTGGTGTCACCACAGGCTGGGAATTGGAGGAAACTGGGTACAGATTGAACACTCTTATGACTAGGAAGTGCCGATATAGTGTAATGTGCAAGTTATATCTGAACTCTGTTTGGAATTAATAAAGTTGTGGCCTAACTTTGCAGCACTTCAGTGTCAGTTACCTTCTATGGTGTAAGCGGATGATGTGGATGTTAGCAAGGAAGAGCTCCTATCTCAAACCAACTAAATGAAAAGATTAGTGAAGAGAGAAAGTGAAGGTCTGGAAAGAAATAGTAGAAGTGAGGTACTGGCAGGGAGGCACGGGCGAGCCCATGGAAATAGCCACCTAATGCTAATGCTCTGACCTCACCTCCAAGAAACACAAGCTACACTGTGATGCAGCGCCAAGATCGGTGGTCCCAGAGCTTTAAGACACCGGCCCTAAGAGGTGACTGGCCAACGGATCTAAAACTTGCTGCTAGAGCTGCTTGAGCCACAAGTCTTGGCATCCACTATCGACAGCCACAGCTCCTGAGTGGTATCAAGCGGCAGTGCCAGAAAAGGCCTTGCAGAGGTGCGGCTGTGCTGTGGTTAGTGGCGCTGACCTTTGGCTGCTAGAAAGCTGCTAGAAAGCAAGCGACATTAGGAGTCTTCCTGATGACATAAAGCTACTTTGGTAAACAACAATTTTCAGCCAAATTTATAATAGCAGAAGTGCACAGGAAGAGCAATGAGAGTGCAGCTGAGATCCTGATGGTGGCAGAGGTATGTGCGAGATAAATGGAGATGGACCTTTTTTGTTGAAGTAGCTACATGGAGATGGTATTTCATCTAGCAGCTATATTTGAATCTTCTTAAGTAAGACATTAATTCTTTCAAGAAGAAATAAATAATATCAAGCTCTACTGTTCCTCCAGCACTTCATAGATCAGATGATCTAATGAGAAGAGGAACTTTCTTACATCCTTGAGCTGGGTTGGAGGCTGCAGATTCCCTCTTGCATCTATACTGTGTGGACTTGATGTGTTCTGATAGGAGATAATAAAGTTGGCTGGTCAATGTAGTTCACGCAATTGTGCAGCTACCTTACACACAAATAAAAAGAGTGCTGGTACTTGCTGCTAGCTCTGGTGGGCCTTAAATTCTGGGCTAAATAGCCAAGGCTCAGTTTGCTAGTCTGTGGGTGTCTCAAGTAGTAAAAATATGCAAATGAAAGTTAGCTGAGCTGAAGCTCTGGCCAAGTTTAGCAGATCTGCAACGGACCCTCCAGTAAGTGCCTCAGCCACCCCTGCAGCAGAGCCTATCAGGCCAGATGACCTGAAGCACCAGTTAGCAAAGCAGATTTTCTTGAATTATTCCAAGGACTGAAAACCCTGAGAGGTGATCTCTCTATGGCAGTGGGGGACATCAGGCCAGAAATTAAATCTCTGGATGTGAAACTCACTTGGAAGTGTTCAGTAGATCCTAATGGGGGAATTCCATTACCTCTGGCTAATTCTTTGAAGTAAGAGGTGGTAGACCCTAACTATACCTGGCTAGTATTTGTTAACAGATCTGAACTTAAGAAACTTGACAAATCTTTATTAGAGTTGACTCTATCCTGAAGCAACAAATTGTTTATTTGTGCATGAAGGAAAAAAATATTTTGAAATGTGTTTTAAATCTGGTTTCAGTTAGTTTCCGAAGCACCCACTAGTCCTAGTGCTATTTGGAAGGATAACTGTTCCCCTTTAATTTGTTCCACATCAAAAATGATTTTATTAATAGATGGGAAAATAACAGATACACTCCTAGACGGTGTGGAGAAGGGCAGGTATGCTGTCTTTCAGAAGCAGCAAAGATTACACAGGTACACTACCAAAAAACTGCCTCCAGTTTTGCAACTGCTTCCTATAGATTTTGGGGTGCTGAATCCAGGAAAAATAGCCAAAATGTTCCATCACGTCACGTTTTCTTGCAAAATTAGATTTCTTACCCATATAAGGAATGTTCACATAATTTCTTTTTAGCCGACTGCAGTTTATTTTCTTGGCCCAAAATAGAGGTTTGTGATAAGGAAGCTTATCATAGCTCATGAAGGAGCTATAGAAAAGGTGAAGTGTCTCTTAACAAGCAACCTGTCAGTTATGGTAGAAATAAGAAAACAGAATTTCCTCATAAAAGACTACCAGTCCAGAATGCACCAGGTTTCCAACAGCCATTAGAGGAGCTGAAGTGGGGAAACGTGTGTTCAATCAGGAGGGCTATGAGGTAATCCCTAAGCACTCATCTCAAAGGGCAGGGCCTGATTCAGCACAGCTGCGCTGTGTTAGGGAGGAGCACTCATTAAGGCAGAATAAGAGTAGAGGTTATTCTACAGATGATCATCTTCATGATCACCTTGGATATCCAGAGAAGGATCATCAGTTTCATCTGAAGGATCATCAGAGGCAGAAGCCAAACCGGATGGACAGAGAGAAAAAGAAACCCTCTGGAAGAAAGAGGAGAAAAGCCTTTGAGAGTTCTAGAAGAGTCCAAAGCAGTATGTATACTGGGAGGTATCCCAAGGGCCAGTATACACCATTGGACTGGGGAAAACCAGAGGAATGGTGCTGCAGAGCTAGGAATCTCCAGGCGCTACCTGTGAGGGAGACGGCTGCACGTGGAAGGGACCCTAAGACCGGTGCCAGAAGGTATGTGAAGAGAGATCCAGTGTCCAGGGATCTGGATTGGAAGGCTGGACATAAGAACTGGACTACATACTGGCCAGGCTATATAGAGAGGAACTCTAACAGCAATGGAAGCTCAGGTATGAACACTGATCTATGCCCTAGCTATAACCTTGAAAGACAGCAGGGAAACAAGTATTCTCCTGAAAGTGCTCCATTGAGAGATTCATCTGTGCCAATCCATGATATTGAACCTATGCTTGTTGAAGATGGGGGAATGATTGCAGATGAAGAATGTGTTTATATGGATTGCTCTCTATCAAAACTCCGTTGGTAACTTTCTGTTATAAAGTACAGCAACCATCACAAAGAAATACAAATTTGTTCTTTAATCTACTCAGAAAAGCTCCTGAAGCAGGATTTGACCCACACAGTAGAAAGCAAGCCAGCTAAAGGGGTTTCAGCTGGATAACTGATAGCAATTAAGCCTTACCTAATTGCTTGTGAGCTAGGAGAGAATCACTTCTGAATCTATGTGGGAAGTAATCAGAAGTAAACCTGAAAAGAACAGTTTGTTTCTTGCTTTGTGGCTTTTCATTTGTTGTTTTCCTGATTTTGACTTTGTTTTTCCAAGTTAACACTGAAAGCAAGTTACCTGATTTATGTGCTACCAAGCATATCTGTGTTGGGAGAAATAACCCCATAAATAAATATCTTATTGGCTTTACCCAAGAGCACAACTAAATTATTGTCAGCAACTGTGTCTGGTGTGAATGAACTACATTGCCCACAATACCTTGCAAATCATATAGATATATGCATTGCCAAGACTGTGAAGATTCTCACCCAGGCAGCCGTCTGACAGGTTGTAATGGTTAACTAACTAGAAACACTCCCTCATGATATTTTAGAGTGTTTTGTATTCATTTTATACATTAACAGGACAATTGGGAGGCGGGGGGCTAAATCCAGTACTCGCGCTGGCGCATGTTCTTTCCTGTTCGCCTCGCCTCGTTCGCTCACTCAAACACGGTGGTTGCGACATGAACGTTCCTGTCAAATTTCAGTTTCTTGCAAGTTCATTATTACCTTTTGTTTGCTCAGTCGTAATCCAGCTTTATTCCGAAGTGGTTCACTACAGTTGTAGTTTGCAGTGCTGTGTATTTGTGATGGCTCACAGAGCCAGAGGTTGCGTCAACTCTCCAGACAGTTTTTGTTTTATTTGTGGGGAATATACCGTGAAAAAGCGGCAGAGGAACATTTCTGCATTAATTTAAAAAGTATATTTCGCCTATTTCGGTTTGAAGTTAGGCGATCAAGACAAACCGTGGGCTCCTCACAAAGTGTGCAAGACATGTGAGGAAGATCTACGCTTATGGATGAAAGGTAAAAAACAAGCATTTC
Organism: Ichthyophis bannanicus; assembly: GCA_033557465.1. NCBI lineage: Eukaryota > Metazoa > Chordata > Amphibia > Gymnophiona > Ichthyophiidae > Ichthyophis > Ichthyophis bannanicus. Next base: position 19,534,444 of record CM066051.1, on the reverse strand, counting down.
GTTTCGGAATACCTATGATGTGGCGTGAACAAAGAGACCACAGCAGTGACTGCTATTTTTGCTCTTGCATTGTGAAGGGATACAACTTAAAAAATAAGAACGTAATAAGTTACCCCAACCTTCCCTCAGCAATTAGGCCTATGCCTCATAGCAATGAAGTACCTGTGCCTGAACCACCAAAATCTTTGGATCATATTTGTGTGGACGGTTCTGATCATGATGAGACTCATCAGATGGCTTTTCCCGATGAGTCCAGTACTTCCGAGTTTGAAACTGAACCAGATCCGAAACCTGAACTTTTCTCTCAAGCTGAATTGAATGATTTAGTCCGGGATTTAGGACTCCCAAAAGATGCTGCCCAACTGCTAGGTTCTCGGCTTAAACAGAAAAATCTATTGTCACCAGGAACCACTTTTTATTGGTACCGCAACCGCGAGACACAATTTTTGAAGTATTTCAGCAAAGAGGAAGATTTGGTATTTTGCAACGATATATACGGAGTGATGGAAAAGTTTAAACTCAAGTATGATCCTGCTGAATGGCGGCTGTTCATTGATTCGTCAAAAGACAGCATAAAAGGTGTTCTTCTTCATAATGGCAACACATTCGCTTCAGTTCCTATTGCTCACTCTGTTATTCTCCAAGAAAAATACGAGAATTTGGCCCTGATTCTTCAGAAGATTCGTTATGATGAGCATAAGTGGATGATTTGTGGAGACTTTAAAATTCTATCCATGCTATTAGGGCAGCAATCCAGTTTCACCAAATATCCCTGCTTCCTTTGCTTGTGGGATAGCCGGGCCCGTGACCTACACTGGGGGAAAAAAGACTGGCCAATTCGGGAGTATTTGAGACCCGGTGAGAAAAATGTTCTTCATGAGAGCTTGGTACCTCGTGATAAAATTCTATTACCACCTCTCCACATTAAGTTGGGTCTCATTAAGCAATTCATCAAGTCCCTTCCAAAAGATGGTGAGTGCTTTCGGTACCTTTGCTCAAAGTTCCCCCGACTTTCTGAAGCAAAGCTAAAGGAAGGAGTGTTTGTTGGCCCTGATATAAGGAAACTCATTTCAGATGGAGCATTCGCTGAAACGATGTCTGAGAAGGAAAAAGAAGCCTGGGATTCCTTCAAGGATGTTGTTCTCAAATTCTTGGGGAACAGGCGGGATGAGAACTATAAGGATATTGTTGCCAGGATGCTCAATGCCTTCAAAGAACAAGGCTGTAACATGAGCCTGAAAGTCCATTTCTTGCACTCCCATGTGAACTACTTTCCCGAAAACTTGGGGGCGTACAGTGAAGAACAAGGTGAAAGGTTTCACCAGGACATCAAGGACGCAGAGAGAAGGTACCAAGGAAGATGGAACACCACTATGATGGCTGATTTCTGCTGGTTGCTGCTGCGGGAAACCCCAGATGAAAAATACGCCAAGCAGTGCACCAAGAGAAGCATTCGGGGGAAGAAGAAACGGGCCCACCAGGAGATTGATTGACCCAATAATGACTTTAAAATCTAAACTGTGTTGACAAATATCGTGTTTTTACTAAACTTTGAAATAAAAATTTGCTAGTTATTACCACAGTGTCGGATCTCGTTTATTAGAATTTTATTTTCACACCATCGGGTGTTTGTCTTCATGTATTGCAATGGTGCGGTTTGCGTTTTCTATTCTTACATACATACCTGTACAACATTTTTTGCACATTTCTTTGCTTTGCTTTGTGTCTAACCTCGCTCTTATATGCTCAATGTTTGTGCACATGTATGTGGCTGTTTTAAGTGCAATTTTGCTACCATCACAGTGTGTTTTGTTGACATTACTCTATTCTTATGTGCTGCCTTGTTACAATTTTCTTTATTCTTATTTGAATAACTACTAAACAATTAGTATAAAGAATTCATCCAAGAAACTTTTATCTCGATCGCACTCAATCTGAAACGTTCACCTCAAACTGCTAACCCAATGTAGCAAAAAGTCTGTACGTGATGGAGCAAATTGGTTACCAGATTTGGATTCAGCGCACCAAAAAACGTAAAAATCAATCGAAACATTAGAGGCAGTTTAAAAAAAATTTTTTTTAGTGTACCTGTGTTATCTAACGTAAACCTGACACTCAAATTATGATCAATCAATGTGGCCATCACCTGCTTAAAAGGAAAACCTACTGGTATCACCGAAGTGCATTTTATATAAAACTGTGGAGACATGAAGAGAATAGAAATGGGAGACATCAATGTATCTAGTGGCGACCTGTCCAGTTAGAGATAACCAAATAACTTGTGCACTTAACTTCAACTGGATACTGAATGGCTCAGCTGCATAAGTTGGTACCCTGAATATAGAGGGTTAAAGATACCTGCATGCCTTTATCTGGATTTCTTAAACTCAACCTCCCATATACATTCCACATACACATTCAACCCCAACTACACACAACAGACAAACATCCAATGTGTGCCGTTGAACTCTCCCCCAATTATACACCTATTCACATACATCCACACCCACCTCCTCACACACACATTCCACACATATCCTCACCCTACACATACCCTACTTATGCCCAGCACAGCGTTCCCCACCATACCCGTGAATATCCTTGCACCCCGTTCTCAGCCCCACATACCCTTCACCTCACATATACCCTGTACACATTCAAGCACACCCTCCCACACACAGCCACACTTCCTCACATGCTCCCACGAACTCTAACGTCAGCAATCACGCTTGTACTCACACATACACATACTCTACATTCCTAATATTTTTCAAACACATATGTTACACACACAAATACTTGTCTTCAGCTTACCAACCCAACCCAGACATATGCACTCCACACAGAAGCAGGTAAACTAACTGAAAACTTCCCAATTCACACTCCTGTCTACAAAGACAATCCAGGCACATATAAATTTAGGCACATTTGGCTCAAACATACATCACACTGCAATGATCACCCGATCTAAATTAATAGCCATATCTTCAATACAACCCCCAACAGCTTCCCTGAACACAAAGCTTTATAATATTACCCAATCACAGAACACCACCCACACACCTCCTATCATACAAGCATTCAGCACCCCCACACAGCCCTCTAAGTGTACATACCTCCACTTCCATCCCCATGGCACTGAGAAAGAAGATTATGTGGTACTAGGAGATCCCATCAGTGGCTAAAAATATGCCCCAATTGTGCTTGACAACTCTAGTCTGACTAAAAAGAACTTTTGAGTGCACCTCAATGCCCTGCCTGTACCTATCACAGTTTATGAAGTCTTTATCGGGAACTTAATATACCGCTCACCCAAAATGTACCAGAGCGGTTTACAATTGCTAAAATATGTACTGCTTTGAAAAGGAAACAGAACGCCAGCAATTCAGATAGGAGAGAGATAGCAAGTTAAAGCAGAGGACAGCAGATAAAGGAGGACTATGTCAGGGAGGGAGGGACGTGGACTAGACATCAGCGAGGGGCAGGAGACAAGGGGGAGGGGGAAGGTAAAAGGCTGTACAGAAGAGGCGAGTCTTTAATCTGACTTTAAAGGTATTGAAAGAAGGTTCCAGGCAGAGAGCTGACAGGAGCAAGTTCCAGAGCTGGGGGCCAAGGAAAAAGAAGGCAGAGGAATGACTGGATTCTAGATGGGCTTGGGATTGAGACAGAAGAGGCATGCGATTAGAATGGATGGACCTGAGGAGCCGGTGGGGTGTCTTGAAGGACTAGAAAAGGGGACTGCTACTTCTGGAGAGAGATCTGCAATTGTATACACTTCTGGGAATTTTTCTGAAGGGACTTCTTTGGATTAAAGCTAATTAATCTGTGAACCCAGTGTATTTTTTAAATCAGTCAGGGCCTAGTAGCAGGAGTTTAAGTTTAAATTTATAACACAGAAGAGAGCTTTCTGGTTAAATTTAGAACCCAGCAGAGAGCTTCTAGTTTATATTTCATAATAAGTCAGAGCCTAGCAGCAGCAAAGAGCTTTAATTTAAATCAAATCAGAATATAACTTAGCATAAAAGCAAAATGGTCAGTATTCTTTGAGCAACAAATAAAGTCCTCTAGAGACCTTTACAAAGAGGCCTTCTAACTAGGGGGCAAGAGACCTGTGAAACCTTTTCAGTAGGTGTTAACGCTAGGTGGCAGGTCAAAAGGCCATTTTGAAAGACTCCTTCTATCCAAGCAAGGACTGTGAATCACCCAGAACCATTCTCATTCTCAGTCATAGCGCCACTGTTATGGAACCAACTACCATGCGAACTGAGAGCAATTAGTGACCTGTTGGTATTCAGAAAAAAGCTAAAGACGCATCTTTTCCACATAACCTCTTTTACCATGCTCAAGGAAATAGCACTACACGTCAAACACCTATAGATTCTGACAACCTGTAAATATGTACATACTTGTGAAATCAGTGTCTTGCAATCAAGTGTAAACCTATAATCTGAATGTTTGTGTCCTGTACTGAATCATTATGTATGTTTTTAATCCATGGCCTCTACAACCATACTGTTATGTATAGCAAACCGCTGCAGATCGCTGGAAGTAGCGGGATATAAGTGTACACTAAATAAATAAATAAATAAAGTTGGTCACAGCTTACCTCAGAAGCACAGGACAGGGTACTGTGTAGCCGCCCTCTCTTAATAAGTGTTATTAGGGAGATAAAGTTCCTAGATGAAATAAATGACTGCTTCTTGGAACAGCTGGTTCAAGAACTGACCAGAGAGGAAACCATATTGGACCTAGTCCTTAGTGGAACACCAGATCTGGTACAAGAGATAAGGGTGTTGGGGCCACTTGCCAATAGTGATATAGCATGATTGTGTTTGATTTACTTAGTGGTGGAGGGATAGTAAGGAAATCAACAGTACTACCTTTTAACTTTTGAAAGGGAGACTATAATAAAATGAGGAAAATAGTTAAGAAAAAACTAAAAGGAGCAATTGCAAAGGTTAAAGACTTACATCAAGCTTGGGTGTTGTTGAAAAATACTATCTTGGAAGCCCAGACCAGCTGTATTCCACGCTTTAAGAAAAGTGGAAGGAAGTCCAAAAAACTTCCAGCACAGGTTAAAGGTGAGGTCAGAGAGAATGTTGTTGCCAAAAAAGCATCTTTTAGGAAATGGAAAATAGAGCCAAATGACGAAACCTGGAAGCAGCACAAGCACTGGCAAGTAAAATGCAAGGCATTGATAAGGCAGGCAAAGGGAGAATTTGAGAAGAAGCTTGCTGCGGAAGCAAAAACGCATAATAAAGGCTTTTTCAGGTACATTCATAGCAAAAAACCTGTGAGAGAGTCAGTTGGTCCATTAGACGATAGAGGGACTAAAGGGGTACTAAGAGGCGACAAGGCGATAGCGGAGGAACTGAATGAATTCTTTCCTTTGGTCTTTACTGAGGAAGATGTAGGGATGTTACCCATGACTGAAGTGGTATTTAAAGTTGCGGAAGAATTAAAGGAAATATCGATACATCGGTAAGATGTATTACAACTATTGGATAAAGTGAAGAGTAGCAAATCACCTGGGCCGTATGGTATACATCCAAGGGTGTTGAAAGAACTGAAATATGAGATTGCAGAACAGCTATCAGTAATCTGTGAACTATCATTAAAATCATCTCTAATACCTGAAGATTGGAGGATCGCCAATGTAACACCAATTTTTAAAAAGGGTTCCAGGGGTGATCCGGGAAACTACAGACCAGTGAGCCTGACGTCAGTACCGGGAAAAATGGTAGAAACCATCATAAAGAACAAAATTGATGAACATGTAGATAGTCATGGCTTAATGGGAGACAGCCAACATGGCTTAAGACAAGGAAGATCTTGTCTTCCTAATCTGTTATGTTTTTTTGAAAGTGTGAATAAACAGGTAGACAAAGGTGAGTCAGTTCATATAGTGTATTTGGACTTTCAGAAAGCCTTTGACAAGGTCCCTCATCAGAGACTTTTGACAAAACTAGAGTCATGGGATAGGAGGCAGTGTACTATTGTGGATCAGGAACTGGTTAAAAGATAGAAAGCAGAGGGTAGGGCTAAATGTCCAATTTTCCCAGTGGAGAAAGGTGAATAGTGGTGTACCCCAGGGATTTGTGTTGGGTCCACTGCTTTCTGACATATTCATAAATGACCTGGAAAAAGGAATAACGAGTGAGGTTATCAAATTTGCAGATGACACAGAACTATTTAAAGTTGTTAAAACCCAAGAGGATTGTGGAAAATTGCAAGAGGATCTTGATAAATTGGAAGACTGGCATCAAAATGGCAGATGAAATTTAATGTGGACAAGTGCAAAGTTATGCACCTTGGGAAGAACAACCCAAACTATGGTTACACAAATCAAGGTTCCGCATTAGGAACCACCACCCAGGTGATTTAGGTGTCATTGTGGATAACATGTTGAAACCCTCCACCCAGTGTGCAGCGGCAGCCAAGAGAGCAAATAGAATGCTAGGTATCATAAGGAAAGGAATGGAAAATAAAGCAAAGGATATTATAATGCCTCTATATTGTTCCATGGTGAGACCACAGCTTGAATATTGTGTCCAATTCTGGTCGCCGTATCTTAAAAAGGATATAGCATTATTAGAAAAGATTCAGAGAAGAGCCACCAAAATGGTAAAGGGGATGGAAGTATACCCCTATGAAGAAAGGCTAAAAAGGTTAGGGCTCTTTAACCTGGAAAAGAGACAGCTGAGGGGAGATGTGATAGAAGTCTATAAATTAATGAACGGAGTGGAACGGGTAAACGTAGATCGATTGTTTATGTTATCAGAATATAGAAAGACTAGGGGACATGCAATGAAGCTACAGGGTAAACTATTTAAGACTAATAAAGGAAAATATTTTTTCACTCAACGTGTAATCAAACTCTGGAATTTGTTACCAGAGGATGTAGTAAAGGCTGTTAGTGTAGCTGGGTTTAAAAAAGGTTTGGACAAGTTCCTGGAGGAAAGGTCCATAAACCATTATTAAGAAGGGACCCAGGATATCAATGCTTGACCCAATACAAGTGTCTTTTGGGGAAACTGCTAGGTATGTATGACCTGTACTGGCCACTGTTGGAAACAGGATTCTGGGCTTGATGGACCTTGGTCTGACCCAGTATGGCATATCTTATGTTCTTATGTTATGTTCTTATGTGTGTGAAGATGGACGAAGTCAGAGAGGTAGAGAGGTGTACCAGTGTGGATTGATTTATGAACGAAGGTGAGGATTTTGTATTGAAGGAAGCTCTCCATTGCACAGTACAAATAAGAAACATGGTAGCAGCAAACTGGAGAACTTGAGATCACACCTAATATGCCCTGGCATAATAATGAGGTTCATTCCTGTCATTGTATGTTTAAAAAAAATCCATTTGGCAACACTTACTTATTTATTTATTTAAACATTTTTCTATACCGCTTTGTCCTTCAATCAGAGCGGTTTACATTGTAACAAACATTTTATATAGAACAGTTGAACAGTAAACGCTATTATTACAATCTACAAAGAACAGTTGAACAGTAAACAGTATTATATTATAGTCTACAAAGAACAAGGAACAATTGGATCTTATCTAGGGACAAGGTAGTCTGAGAACTATGTATATTCCTACCTCAAATCAGTTTCTGTAAATATTGCCATGTATAATACTGAGTTTATGTTTTGATAACTACTTACAAGAAACAAGACTCAGAGTCTGGAGGTTCCTTGAAGTTCTTTGAACGAAAGGGTGCATCAATTTGCATGTGGAGCTGTAAGATTCCACCAAGGATAACATCTCCCTCCTTACGGTACACCGGCAGGTCTTTCCTTATTTTCAGATTAAAGTCAAGACTCTCATTTGTGGCTTTCATCATTGGATAAATAGCAGTCAGAAAAATGATGGTGAGAAGGAGCAGCATAGTGCTTCCCAGGATCACATTCTCCAGGCTGGGCTACCGGTGCGGTTTATTATCTCACCTAGAAATACAACAGTCACCAGTCTCTTAGCATGAAGGTGAGACTCATATACACTGATGGAGAGATGACCACCTCCCTCTCAGAGAATGGCTGATGGATTCTGTCCACAGCCCAAAGCTGCTCTTTTAAAGATATGTGGAAAAAACAAGTGTTCTCCTGTGATTTCAGGCAAGATGTAATCGCCATGAGAGACTATGTCAACCAAGGTCAGCAACATAATTATCAGTTTAAAGCAGCAATCAGCAGGACCTGCTATTATAATCCTTTTGAGAGCACATGGAAATGAAAAATCATGTTTTCATGCAGCTTTGGTAAAGAGGAACTTCCCAGGGACAGACGGAATCTGGGGTCTGGATTCTTGTTTAGACGTTGCCAGCAGAAGTTCAGAATGAGAAAGTTTCCTAACTTAAGGTTATATTCATCCAGCTGTTCTTCAACTCATCCTGCATGCACCCTGCTATACGGGGCCGGTGTTAGATATAGGAAGGGATGTGGCATCCTTCAGCACCCGCATAGGCTGAAGCCTAATGCTTCTTTGGTTAGGTGCAAATTCTCTTGCTTGTTTGGCTGTTCTATCTACCATGGCACCGACACAGTTCAGGCAAGTGAACACGCCCATGAGCTAAAACCCTGAAAGTCGATTCAGAATGGCTAACACTTGAGGTGAAGTCATTGGGCTTAGATTTATGTTGATCTCTTCGTGCAAACAGCACTATAAACCCGGCAAACGATAACTGGAAAGAATGTGCTTTGGGGTGTAAATACAGCTAGAAGGTGCCAGTCCTGTGAAATGATATAGCGGGAGCAAAGTGGGTAGGGGATGGAGGGGGTAAGGCTGACAATTCACCTAGTGCACTCAATACTCTTGCATCAGCCCTCTATGATGCTGGTGCTTGCTTGACTGTTCACTAAAAAAACTCATGGGGTGCCCAACCCTGTGACTGCCGACACCACATGTGGCATGCAATATTGTACCATCTAAACTGGGGAGCTTGAGAAGCACAGGCACCCCTTATGGGCTGCCCAGATCAGCAGGCCAACACTACTACGACTACTACTACTGAACATTTGTAAGGCATTACAAGATGTACACAATGCTGCACAGACACATGTAAAAGACTGTCCCTGCTCATCAGAGCTTACAAGCTAGTCAAGACAGACAACACAGAAGCTCTAGACACGGGATGCAGCTAAGGGGAATAGTAAGGAAACACAAAAGAGATCAGGTGAGTCAAGATCCAAAAGCAGCAGTGAAGAGGTGAGTTTTCAGCCTGGATTTGAAGAGGGTCAGAGAAGGTGCCTGACGCACAGACAGAGGTAGTTTGTTCCAGGCGTAAGGTGCAGCAAGGTGAAAGGAGCAAAGTCTGGAGTTAGCAGTAGAAGAGAAGGGCACAGATAGAAGCAATTTATTATTTATTATTATTATTATTTAACACTTATTTATATACCGCATCTTCCAGCGATCAGTTGCGGTGTACAATCAACAACAGTCAACAATGCAGAGCTTGAATTTGCCAGATGAGCAGAGTTCCCGAGGAGGGGTGTAGGGAGAGATAAGAGAGGAAAGTTAGTGAGGAGCAGCAGAACGAGAGCACTTATAGATCAGCAGGAGAAGTTTGAATTGGATGCAGAAATGGATAGAGAGCCAATGAAGTGACTTGAGAAGAGGGGTAATTGATGATCACTACAAAATTTGAGTCATTGAATTATGCTGTGTTATTGCTTAGGGAGTTGTGAATAACTTATGTATTACTAAACCAGTATGAGGAGTGGCTTAGTGGTTGGGGCAAGGTACTTCAGGCCAGAAGGTCAGTGGTTCAAATCCCACTAGAGGACAGCAACCTTGGGCCGGAAGGACTGGGGTTTCTAGTCCCACTTGTGGTCTTGGGCAAGCCACTTAACCCTCCATAGCCCATGTTCCCTGTAAATAGTTATCTCCAAGTTATAATGCCCTGTTCAATGTAATTTCACTTTGTTCAATGTAAACTGCACTGATGCAGAAGAGCACAGTATATAAGAGAATGTAAATAAATAAATCTTTTCAAAGCTGTAAACTCCATTAGTACATTGGTGCCTACAATTTTATTCCAGTTAATAAATTCAAGATAAAATATTTTTTTTTCTACCTTTTATTGTTTGAGCATTTTATGTTTCTGTCACAGCTGCCCCAGTTGCTTTCTTCTGCTGTTTGTGTCTTCTGCTTCTGCTGTCCATTTGTCCTTTCTTCTCTCTTCTATTTTTCCATTCTCTCTCCACATCTGCCGCTAACATATTAATCGTACTCCTTTTGCTCTTTCCTCCATTTCTTTCTTTATTCCTTTTTCATCCATTCAGGTTTCACCCCTCCATCCTCAATACCCTGTTGACTTTCCATTTTCTATCTTTCCATCTACTCCTCTTATCCTCCAGCCCCGCCCATCTCCCCAGGTTTCGCTAGCCTCTTGTTCCCTTCTATCTCACACCCATTCCTCATTACCACATATCCATGCTCTGTCTTCTCCTCTCGCTCATCACTTTGACAACTACCCTTGGCCTCTAACATAATTCTGCCATGCTGTAGGATGCTGTGAGCAGGTCAGGATACAAACCCCTTGGAGCCAGGTGGAGGGTTAAAGGAAAATGCTTTATTTACAGGGAGTTCACAGCAGTGGAAGCAGAGACACATTTCTCCCCTCCCTCAAAGTTCCTTCACTCTGGGCTTCACAGTAGTAGCAGACAAACAGTTCTCCCCCTCCTCCCCCCCCCCCCCCGCCAAGTTCCTTCCCTCCGAACTTCACAGTGGGAGCAGAGAAACAGTTCTCTCCTTCCCCAAAGTTCTTGAACTCAGGGCTTTACAACAGTAGCTCCACAAGCTTGCTGGCCAACGTAAAACACCCCAGCCCCTACCTTCCTGTAGGGTCTCCTTAGAGGATGGTGGTCACTCCATACTCTGGAACACCTCAGGCTCTTCTCTTCCCCTCTCGGTCTCTTCCCTCCAGGTTAAAAGGGCAGTCCCTGGCCACACCCCTCCCAGGTATATTCAAGCCAGTTTCCTTAAAGGGGCACAGCTTCTGGTGTTTAAAGGCGCATATCCTTAGTCTGGCTGGAGGAATATCAGTATGGGGAATTTGTGGGTTTTTTTAATTGCTAGCTCTCTGACTGGGAGCTCTTAAAAGGGTTTTTGTACATTTTTAAAACAAAGTTACATTCTTTTTGGTGCTTTAGTTTAATAGGAGAAATATTTTCTTTAGTGGAGTAGGTTTAAAACTCTGCTTTAGTAACTTTCTCAGCTCTTTGGAGCTACTAACACCAAATCAGGAGTTAGTGGGCCTGATTAGCCTGTGAAAGAACTGAGAGCAGTTGAGGCCTGCATAAAAGACTTCAGAGCCCTGCACTGTTGAGGCACTCCTAACAGGGGCTATACATTTCAAACAAAGGTAAGAAGTTGGGTTTTTTTAAATTGCTAGTTCTCTGACTGGGAGCTCTTAAAAGGGTTTAAAACAAAGTTACATTCTTTTTGGTGCTTTAGTTAATAGGAGAACTATTTTCTTTAGGTAGGTTTAACATAGTAACATAGTAAATGATGGCAGATAAAGACCAGAATAGTCCATCTAGTCTGCCCAGGAAGATGGCAGGAGTAAGATGGCAGGAGTAGGTGCACCCCTCCCCATGTCTTTGTTTAGTGGTGCACCTGCTACTCTGTGCAGGCCACCCCTCCCCATGTCTTTGTTTAGGGGTGAACCCACCCCTCCATGTAGGACACCCTTATTTCTTGAGAAATTAGATGGGGGTGTCCTACATGGAGCGGTGGGTTAAAACTCTACTTTTGTATCTTCCTCAGCTCATTGAAGCTACTGACACCAAATCAGGAGTTAGTTCCCTCCCTACCTCCCCCCCAACTCCCACCCACACCTAGTGAGCAGCCTTGCTTTATAGGGCACTTCCCCAGTTAACAAAATACAGGGACTTCGAACAGCACATTTTGAATATAATTAAAGAGGTTTAACTGCATTTCTCTGAAAGGACAGCTGGGAAAGCGGTTGGTACTTTGGTAGATCTCTCCCTTTTGCTTTAACAGATACCTAAGCTCCACGAACAGAACAATGGCTGGGAAAAATCATATTGTTAAATCTGTTGCCTCCATTACAGCCTCTGCATCTGTCCAGACAGAGGTCCCAATGCCAGTTGAAGGATCGTTTCCATGTGCAGGGTGCCTGCATGCTGAAGCTCTCAGGAAACAAGTGGAGGAAATCAGAGAGAAGGTGGAGGGGCTGAGGAGCATTCAAGAGAGTGAGAAGTACATTGATAAGATGCTTCTTGCAACAACCAAGCTCAAGGAGAAGATGGGTGCCTACAGAATGATGAAGGTTGGACACAAGTCACCAGGGCCTGCAGAATCACCAATCCAACTTCTCCAACCCTTGAACTGAAGAACCATTATGCAGCCCTGAAAGTGAGGAAGGTGAAAGCATCCCTCAAAAGGGAAGAACCAGAGCTCAAGTAGCTCAAAGTTGCAGAATCAGTTACCACAAGGAAGCGAAGGGTAGTGGTGGTTGGTGACACTCTTCCAAGAGGTACTGAGGCGTCCATCTGCTAACCAGACATGATATCCAGAGAGGTATGCTGTCTGCCTGGTGCCAAAATCCAAGATGCTATGGAGAGTTTGCCGAGAATCATCTATTACCACTGACTATTACCCAATGTTGCTAATCCATGTCAGAACAAATGATACTGCCAGGTATCCCTCTCAGCGTATCAAAAGTGACTTCATGGCTCTGGGACAGAGGGTGAAGCAGGTAGGTGCACAGGTGGTGTTCTCTTCAATCCTCCATCTTGAGGCTAAAGGCCAAGGCAAAGAGGCTCGCATTCTGGAGATGAATGCATGGCTGCGTGGATGGTGTCATCGAGAGCGTTTTGGTTTCCTGGACCATGGGATGTTGTTCCAAGGGTTGCAGAGCAGAGATGGCATCCATCTGTCCAAGAAAAGTCAACGTGTCTTCAGTAGTAGACTCGCTAATCTACTGAAGAGGGCTTCAAACTAGATTTGTTGGGGATGGGTGAAGAAAGCCACCAGGTAAGTGAAACATTAAATTTATTTATTTTTTATTTAACATTTCTTATATACTGCCTTTCATGATATCAAGGTGGTTTACATTGAACAAACTGAAATTACATTGAACAGGGCATTATAACTTAGAGATAACTATTTTACAGGGAACATGGGCAATGGAGGGTTAAGTGGCTTGCCCAAGACCACAAGGAGTACCTGTGGGACTAGAAACCCCAGTCCTTCCAGCTCGAGGTTGCTATCCTCTAGTGGGATTTGAACCCCAGACCTTCCGACCTGAGGTAACATATGGAAAGCAGTGTGTATAAATGTCCGTAGCATAGTAAATAACATCCCTGATGTTGAAGCATTGGTAGGTGCAGCTGACTTGGATTTAGTGGCAGTTACAGAAACTTGGTTCAAAGAAAATCATGACTTGGATGTAACTATACCAGGCTATACTTTATTCAGAAAGGACAGGGTCGGAAGAAGGGGAGGAGGAGTGGCACTATATGTAAAAAATAATATTAAAGCTTAAAAAGGAGAAAGCAGGCACTGTGTGTTAAACGAGAAAGAGGGAAAGAGAAATCTATTTGCATTGGCATGATATACAGACCTCCCTCACAAGAAGAAGAGGTGGACAGAGTTAGCTGACGACATACGCAGCATTGCTAGGAATGGGGGAGTGCTACTGATAGGGGATTTCAATATGCCAGATGTTGATTGGCACATTCCTGCTGCAGTATCATCTAGAAGTAAAGAGATCCTGGATTCTCTTCAGGGATGAGAACTATTCAGGCAATTGGTAACAGACCACACACATGAAGGGGCTATACTGGACTTGATGCTTACCAATGGTGAAAGTGTTTCTGATGTAGTGGGAGATCATTTTGCATCCAGTGATCACCAGATGGTGTGGTTCAGTATTAGGACTAGGACTGTTAGAATCCATACAAAAGTGAGGGTCTTAGACTTTAGGAATACTAACTTTGGCACGATGTGCCAATACCTCAGGGAGTCGTTAGCGGGATGGGAAAAGCTTGGGGATGTAGGAAAACAGTGGCAAAACTGAAAGGGGATATTTCAAGGGCAACCAACCTTTTTGTTAAAATGATAAATAAATGTAAAAGGAAAAGGAAACTGCTATGGCTTTCAAAAAAAGAAGCTGAAAAGATGAAGAAAAAGAGGGAAGCCTTCATGAAGTACAAGTGATAGAGGGAGGAAGACAGGCATCTATATTTGGAAAAACTTAGAGAAGCTAGAAAAGTAGTCAGGAAAGCAAAGATTCAAAAAGAGGAGGAAATAGCAATGCAATAAAATGGGGGATAAGACATTTTTCAGATATGTTAGTGAGAAGAGGAAGGGCAAAAGTGGTATTGTCAGACACAAGAGTGAAGGGGAGGAATATGTAGAGGCCGATGAGGATAAAGCGGAATTGCTTAACAAATATTTCTGTTCTGTGTTCAGAGATGAAGAACTAGGAACAGGACCTCAGAAAACACCCACAAACAGGAACAGAAGTGAGGGGCATCTTGAACAATTTTCAGAAGACTATGTTCGTGAGAAACTAGCTCAACTTAAAGTAGACAAAGCAATGGTTCCAGATGGGATACACCCTAGAATACTGAGGGAACTTGGGGACCTTCTAGCAGCTCCACTGACTGACCTTTTCAATGCCTCGTTGGAGTCTGGAGGGGTGTCAAAGGACTGGAGAGAGGCTCATGTGGTACCTTTACACAAAAATGGAAGTAAGGATGTGGTTGAAGTACTTTTAGTTTAAATTTAAAACACAGAAGAGAGCTTTCAGATTAAATTTGGAACCCAGCAGAGAGCTTGTAGTTTAAATTTCATAATAAGTCAGAGCCTAGCAGCAGCAAAGAGCTGTAACTTAAATCAAATCAGAATATAACTTAGCATAAAAGGCAAAACAGGGTCAGTACTCTTTGAGCAACAAATAAAGTCTTCTAGAGACCTTTATAAAGAGGTCTTCTACCTAGGGGGCAAGAGACCTGTGAAACATTTTCAATAGGTGTTAACACCAGGTGGCAGGTCAAAAGGCCATTTTGAAAGACTCCTTCTATCCAAGCAAGGACTGTTAATCACCCAGGAAGTTGGTCACAGCTTACCTTAGAAGCACAGGACAGGGTACTATGTAACAGCCCTCTTTTAATAGGTGTTATTTCCCTCCCTCCCTCTTCAACACCCACCCACCCACCCCTGGGATAATCGTAGCTTTATAGGTACTTACACATCTTAAAGGAAAGGAGGTGCTCTCAGGTGAAGCTCGTGATCCAAATCAGTCATACACTAAGGGCCTGAGATTAATTAAGCTTCAGGTGAATAAGGTAAATTAAACGTATTAGGTACAGTTTTATTAGTATAAATATCCATAGCAACCCTTAGTAAGGAAAGAACTTAAAGATCTAAACAAAAGCTTAAAACTAAGATGCAGACAGCAGTTCAGCAGCGAGATGAGGGCTTTCCATTCTTTTGCATTGAGTGTCACATGTATGATTTTCTCCCTGTTGGTAAGAGGTCTTACGTGTGCACTAGGTGCAAGGAGCTCTTTGCTCTCAGGGAACGAGTCCATTTTCTAGAGGCTAGAGTAGCAGACTTGGAAAACATAAGAAAGACAGAGAGGTACATAGATGAGACCTACAGGGATATAGTCCTGAAGTCCCACCTCCAGTCTGGCAGCATCCCTGTTGAAAATGAAGGAGCGAGGTCACATAACAGGAGAGCATCACCCTGGTGTGGCAGGAAGTGATCCTGCAACTAGGACCTGTCCTCCAGGTGATGTAAAACCCTCTCGCACCGAGGACGTTTCTCCAGGGCCATGTGCCCATCAGGGAAGGGTTAGGACAGCCATTATAGTTGGTGATTCGATCATTAGTCATGTAGATAGCTGGGTAGTGGTGGACATGAGGATTGCCTGGTAACATGCCTGCCTGATGCAAAGGTAGCGGAGCTCACGTGCCACCTAGATAAGGTCTTAATAGTTCTGGGGAGGAGTCTGCTGTCTTGGTACATGTCGGTACCAATGATATAGAAAAATGTGGTAGGGAGGTTCTGGAGGCTAAATTTTGGCTTTTAGGTAGGAAGTTGAAATCCAGATCTTCCAGGATAGTGTTCTCCGAAATGCTTCCCGTTCGACGTGCAGGACCCAAAAGGCAGGCAGAGCTCCGGAGTCTCAATGCGTGGATGAGACACAATGGTGCAGAGATGAGGGTTTTGGATTTATTAGGAACTGGGGAATATTCTGGGGAAAGGAGGGGCTCCTCCAAATGGATGAACTTCACCTTAACCGGGATGGAACCAGGCTGCTGGCATTAACCTTTAAAAAGGAGATAGAGCAGCTTTTAAACTAGATAATAGGGGAAAGCCGACAGTCACCCAAGAGCGCATGGTTCGGAAAAATGTATCCTTGAAGGATACTACCAAAAGCAGAGAGGTTCCAAAAAAGAGTAAAGTAGCCCAAAGGCCCTCAAGTATGGAGCAGACAGAGCTTAAAAATCCCAAATTACCCATGTCTACCAATAGCCAGATTAATATGAATAAAATACAGTCTCTAAAATGCTTGTATGCAAATGCTAGAAGTTTAAAAAATAAGATGGGAGAGTTAGAATATATAGCACTAAATGAGAGGTTAGATATGATTGGAATATCAGAGACATGGTTGAAGGACAACCAGTGGGACACTGTGATACCTGGGTGCAAACTATATCATAATGATAGAGCTGATCAAATTGGTGGAGGGGTTGTGTTCTATGTTAGAGAGGGCATTGAGTCACAAAGGATTAAAGTTTTGCAGGAAAAAAAATTTGCTGTAGAATCTCTATGGATTGAAATTCCATGTAAAAAGGGGAAGGCAATGGCAGTGGGGGTGTACTACTGACCATCTGGCCAGAATGAACAAATGGATGATGAAATCTCAAAGAAATCAAGGAAGCTAACAAAAGTTACAGCGCAGTTATAATAATGGGTGATTTCAATTACCCCGGTATCGACTGGGTCAGTGACACGGCAGGACATGCTAGGGAGATAAAGTTCCTAGATGAAATAAATGACTTCTTCTTGGAGCAACTGGTTCATGAACCGACCAGAGGCGAAGCCATATTGGACCTAGTCCTTAGTGGAACACCAGATCTAGTGCAAGAGATAAGGGTGTTGGGACCACCTGGCAATAGTGATCATAGCATGATCACGTTTGATTTAATTAGTGGAGGAGGGATGGTAAGGAAATCAACAGTACTACTTTTTAACTTTTGAAAGGGAGACTATGATAAAATGAGGAAAATAGTTAAGAGAAAACAAAAAGGAGCAGTTGCAAATTTAAAAACTTACATCAAGCTTGGGTGTTGTTAAAAAATACTGTCTTGGCAACTGAGAACGGTACATGTTGTTTGCTGTTTGTTATTGGTACCTTGCAATATTTAATAAACAGAGTTTTGAAAAAAAAAAAAAAAAAAAAAATACTGTCTTGGAAGCCCAGACCAGCTGTATGCCAAGCTTTAAGAAAAGTGGAAGGAAGTCCAAATAACTGCCAGCATGGTTTAAAGGTGAGGTCATAGAGGCTGTTGCTGACAAAAAAGCATCTTTCAAGCGGAAGCAAAAACGTGAAATAAAGACTTTTTCAAGTACATTCGTAGCAAAAAACCTGTGAGAGAGTCATTTGGTTCATTAGATGATAGAAGGGTTAAAGGGGCACTAAGAGGCGACAAGGCGATACTGAAGGAGAGACTGAATGAATTCTTTGCTTTGGTCTTTACTGAGGAAGATGTAGGGATGTTACCCATGACTGAAGTGATATGTAAAGGTGCTGAAGAATTGAAGGAAATATCGATACAATGGGAAGATGTATTACAACTATTAGATAAACTGAAGAGTAGCAAATCACCTGGGCCGGATGGTATACATGCAAGGGTGTTGAAAGAACTGAAATATGAGATTGCAGACCTGCTATTAGTAATCTGTGAATTTTCATTAAAATCAGCTCTAATGCCTAGATATTGGAGGATCGCCAATGTAACGCCAATTTTTAAAAAGGGTTCAATGGGTGATCCGGGAAACTACAGACCAGTGAGCCTGACGTCAGTACCGGGAAAAATGGTAGAAACCATCATAAAGAACAAAATTACTCAGCATGTAGATAGTCATGGCCTAATGGGAGACAGCCAACATGGCTTTAGACAAGGAAGATCTTGTCTTACTAATCTCTTATGTTTTTTTGAAGGTGTGAATAAACAGGTGGACAAAGGTGAGTCGGTTGATATAGTGTATCTGGACTTTCAGAAAGCCTTTGACAAGGTCCCTCATTAGAGACTTTTGGCCAAACTAAAGAGTCATGGGATATAAGGCAGTGTACTATTGTGAATCAGGAACTGGTTAAAAGATTGAAAACAGAGGGTAGGACTAAGTGGTCAATTTTCCCAATGGAGAAAGGTGAATAGTGGTGTACCCCAGGGATCTATGCTGGGTCAGCTGCTTTTTGACATATTGATAAATTACTTGGAAAGGGGAACAATGAGTTAGGTTATCCAATTTGCAGGTGACAGAAAATAATTTAAAGTTATTTAAACCCAAGAGGATTGTGGAAAATTGCAAGAGGATCTTGATAAATTGGAAGATTGGGCATCAAAATGGCAGAAGAAATTTAATGTGGACAAGTGCAAAGTTATGCAACTAGGGAAGAACAGCCCAAACTATGGTTACACGATGCAAGGTTCCACATTAGAAACCAGCACGCAGGAAAGAAATGTAGGCGTCATTGTGGATAACATGTTAAAACTCTCGGCCCAGTGTGCAGCGGCAACCAAGAGAGCAAATAGAATGCTAGGTATCATAAGGAAAGGAATGGAAAATAAAACAAAAGATATTATAATGCCTTTATATCGTTCCATGGTGAGACCACACCTTGAATATTGTGTTCAGTTCTGGTCACCGTATCTTGAAAAGGATATAGCATTATTAGAAAAGGTTCAGAGAAGAGCCACCAAAATGGTAAAGGGGATGGAAGGATACTCCTATGAAGAAAGACTAAAAAGGTTAGGGCTCTTTAACCTGGAAAAGAGACAGCTGAGGGGAAATATGATAGAAGCCTATAAATTACTGAACGGAGTGGACCTGGTAAACATAGATTGATTGTTTACATTATCAGAATATAGAAAGACTATGGGACATGCAATGAAGCTACAGGGTAAGCTATTTAAGACTAATAAAATAAAATATTTTTTCACTCAACGTGTAATCAAACTCTGGAATTTGTTACCGGCGGATGTAGTAAAGGCTGTTAGTGCAGCTGGATTTTAAAAAGGTTTGGACAAGTTCCTGGAGGAAAGGTCCATAAACCATTATTAAGAAGGGACCCAGGATATCAATGCTTGACCCAGTACAAGCATTGTGGAACCTGTGTCTTTTGGGGAAACCTCTAGGTACGTATGACCAAGATTGGCCACTGTTGGAAAGAGGATTTTCCAGGACCAAGCAGGAAGTCAGTCCTCACTTATGGGTGTCATCGACGCCGATGAAGCCTCAGCGGAGCATATCCCCAGCTTTCCATGAAAGCCTTTGGGAATGCTGGAACGCATGCGCGGTTCCCTTCCCGCCTAAAGGTGCCATCTTACCTCAGTCTCTTTTTTTCCGTGAAGTCCATCGGACCTGTGTCCTGTTTTTACCGGAAAAGAGAAGTTTTTTCTAGCGTTATTTCGCGTTTTTTCCTCGGATTTAACGTCGGTTCCCCTCCCGCTGGGTTCGGTACACCGGTATCGAATCCCTTCTCTATTTTTTCGGTTTTTGCCCTTAGTGGCTCGGCGTTCGCGCCAAAACTTTTTCCTTTTCCCTGGAGGGCTGGTCTTTTGACCTTGCGGGGTCCCTTTTTTCCCCGATGGCCTCCAGCGGTTTCAAAAAGTGTGATCGGTGTAAGAAGATCATGTCTCTCACCGACACACATGACTGCTGCCTTCTGTGCCTCGGCCCGGAACACGATCCTAAAACGTGGGAAGATGTCTTCCAAGGCACTCCAAAGTCGTCAGCAGCAAAGTGAAAGGCTTTTCTCGGACTCGGCCTCTGCCGGGGCCCGGACCTCGTCTGAGGCTTCGACATCTCGGGATTCCGATCCCGAGAGGCGTCGGAGTTCCTCGGACAAGGGGTCCCCCAACCGGCAATGTAAGAGGAAGAAGCGGCTCGTGAGGGCGGCGTCGGAGGAGGTCCCTGAGCCCTCCCGGGCCAGGTCTAAGACCCCCGACAGTCGTCCCGGGCCCATGGACCAGGAGAAGCCGACCAAAGTTCCTCGCCTCGATTCGGAGTCTTCTGGACACGTAAGTCCTGTTGTCCTCGTGGACTCGCCTCCTCGAGACCCGACGTCGGGCCCGGCACCGCTGGGGCCCGAGTCAGTGGCTGCTGCGTCACCCGAGCTGAGCCTCAGGTTGACAGCCTTGGAGAGCAGAATGTCTGCCTTTATGGATCAGCAGCGGGTGCTGATGGCCAGCCTGTCTGGCGCATCTGCCCCGACCACCGGGACATCGACTTCGAAGTCGACCCCGGAGTCCGAGCCGATACTCGAGTCCCTTGCGGCTCGAAGTCGTCCTCGGTCGAGGTCTCCCTCGACCTCCCGCTCGGGACCGAGGGTCTTGACGCCGGTGCCTCCGGCGTCGGGGAGGATGCCTAGGAGCCCCGCGGTGTCGGACCCCGACTCGACATCGGACGAGTCGGCTTGGGAGACCGAATACGAGGAGTCTCCTGACACTTTCAAGACTCGGTGTGTCCCATCGGACTCACCTGAGTCTGAGCCCCGGAGTAGATCCCCTCCGGAGGATACCAGGTTCTCGGAGTTTGTCCGGGATATGGCCGCTGCTCTGGCTATCCAGGCTGACCCCAAGGAAGAGCCTCGAGCCGAGGAGCTTGATGGTCTGCAGTATGACTCTCCTCCGAAGGAGGCCTTTACTGTCCCGGTTCCTCCGATGCTGGAACGGCTCCTCTTCCGGATGTGGGAGGCCCCGGCCTCGGCGCCGGTTTTGAGCAAGTGAGTCGATTCCATTTATCGGCTCCGGAAGAGTCCCGGCTTCCAAAAAGCACAGCTACCACACCATTCCATGGTTGTGGAATCGGCCATGCATCATCTGAAAAGTCAGAAGATGCACTCTGCGGTGCCCCCCGGCAGGGAGGCCTGAAGCCTTGATGGCATCGGTAGAAAGTGCTGTCAGGGCTCGATGCTTGCTTGCCGTGTCCAGACCTACCAGCTGTACATGGGCATGTACTTGCGAGACCTGGCCAAGGAGTTGGCCGGATTCTCTGCTGGTCTCTCCGGGGAACCTTTGCAGAGTTTCAAGTCCTTGTCTTCGAGGATCCGGGAATGCTCTAAGTTCATTTCCCGCGCCGCCTACGATGGCTTCGAGGCTTCGGCCTGAGTAGCGGCAGCCAGCATCGTGGCTCGACGCCAGGCTTGGCTACAGTCATCGGACCTCAAGCCATGGGTTCAGGACAAGTTGGTCGATGTCCCTTGCCGAGGTGAAAACCTTTTTGGCAAGCCTGTGGCTGAGAAGGCCGCCCAGCTCGAGACTGAGCACCTCACGAGGACAAGGCTGTCGAGGAAGACCTCTGCCCCTTCTCAGAAAAAGAAGGGCTCGGGTAAAAAGTCCTTTTACCCGAGGAAGGGCACTGCCTACAAACAGTACCCTCAATTTCAGGCTGCCCAAGCTTCCCCACTGGGTCAGCAAGCCAAGGGCCAGGGTAATGGGCCCCGTAGGCAGAGAGCCCCAAGCCTTCAGCCCCTGCTACCACTCAGCAGGGTGGGGGTTTATGACTCCCTGAGCATAGCCATGGCTCCCTTGCTGACCCAGTCCTGCACAGGAGGCCGCCTAGCCCTGTTCGCCCACCTGTGGCCCTTGATCACTCAGGACAGTTGGGTGCTGGACATAGTCAGTCAAGGCTATGCCCTCCACTTTCACCAACTGCCTCCGGGATATAAATGCAGCTAAATAAATATTTTCCAGGGGAACCTTCAAGGCCTCCCCTGCATACAGACCTTCACCTCCAAGAGCTGAGGGATCTGTTGGTGGACAGGGTGGTGGAGCCTGTGCCGTCCCACTTCCAAGGTCACGGTTTTTACTCCAGGTATTTCCTGGTGCCAAAAAGAATCGGTGGTATTCGACCCATTTTGGATCTCAGAAACCTGAACAAGTTTCTGGTAAGCGAAACGTTCAAGATGCTTACCCTTGGAACACTCCTGCCCTACCTCCAGCAGGGAGATTGGCTATGCTCTTTAGACCTAAAGGATGCTTACACTCACATCCTTATCCATCCAGACCACAGAAAGTACCTCAGGTTCATTGTGGGAGGAAACCATTATCAGTACAGAGTACTGCCCTTTGGCCTGTCCTCCGCTCCCAGGGTGTTTACCAAGTGCCTGGCAGTGGTGGCGGCCTACCTGAGAAATCAAGGCATCTTTGTCTTTCCTTACCTGGACAACTGGCTCATCCGAGGCCAGTCCTCCCTAGAGGTTCATCAGGCCACCACCAGGACCATCTCTCTGCTCCAGTGGGTGGGCTTTGTCATCAACTTCGCAAAGTCCACTTTGCTCCCCTCCCAGAACTTGGAGTTCATAGGAGCAAGGTTGGATTCTCAACTGGCAAGAGCATTCTTACCAGTGGACCGAGCACAGAGGCTCATAGACGTAGCCAGCAAGTTTCTGAACAGGTCCCTGGTCTCCGCCAGACTCTGTCTCAGGCTTCTAGGCCACATGGCGTCGACGGTACAGGTGACCCCCAATGCCAGGCTCAATATGAGGCCTGCACAGTGGTGCCTTCGGACTCAGTGGTCACAAGCCTCAGGCAGTCTCAGAGACAGGATCAGGGTGTCCCAACGTTTTCTGTCCTCCCTCAACTGGTGGTTGCATCCCCCCAATTTGCTGGTGGGAATGCCTTTTCAGATGCCCCCCTATACGGTGATGCTGACCACCGATGCCTCTCTACAGGGCTGGGGAGCTCACTGTCTAGACAAGTGCACCCAGGGCCTGTGGTCTCCTTGGGAGGCGTCCCAGCAGATCAATCTACTGGAACTCAGGGCTATCCGCTTGGCCCTCAAGACCTTTACTGCTTCCCTGGCACAACAGTCTGTCTTGATCCAGACAGACAACCAGGTAGCCATGTTCTATGTGAACAAACAGGGCAGAACGGGTTCCCAGATCCTTTGTCAGGAGGCTCAGGATCTCTGTTCCTTTGCCCTGAAACACAATATGTTTCTCAAAGCAGTCTATCTTCCAGGCCAGGAAAATTGCCTGGCCGACAGATTGAGCAGGATTCTGCAACCACACGAGTGGCAGCTACATCCCTTAGTGGTTCAGAAGGTTTTCCTGAAATGGGGCCTTCCCTCCATAGACCTGTTTGCCAGTCCCCTAAACCACCAGCTGCCCAGGTTTTGCTCCAGGCAGCCACATCCTCTGCGCATAGCAGCAGATGCTTTTCTGATTCCATGGACTCAGGGCCTCCTGTATGCGTTTCCTCCCACCCCTCTGGTGGCCCAAACATTGTTCAAGATTCTCAGGGACAGGGCCTCTATCCTCCTGATAGCTCCCAGATGGCCGAGGCAACCTTGGTTCCCACTGCTTCTCCAACTAGCAGTGGACCTACCTCTGCCTCTGGGGTTGCAGCCCGACCTTCTCTCTCAGGATCAGGGATCCCTACTGCACCCCAATCTCAAATCTCTCAATCTGATGGCATGGAGGCTGCAAGGGTAGTCTTGGCTCCCTGGGACCTGCCTCCAGACGTTGAGGAGGTTGTCCTAGCCTCCAGGAAACAGTCCACTAGGAAAACCTATGCTCTCAAGTGGAAGAGGTTTTCTGTGTGGTGTCAGCTACGTACAGAAGATCCTTTCTCCTGTACTGTTCCAGTAGTGCTTCAGTACCTGCTGCACTTATCCAATCAGGGTCTGAAGTCCAATTCTGTTCGGGTCCACCTCTCAGCTTTAGCAGCTCACCACTTATTAGTGGAGGGACATTCCTTATCTGTGCACCCTTTGGTGTCAAGGTTTCTCAGAGGCTTGCTTCTGCTCAAACCTCCCATACGTCCTCCTGCTCCTGAGTGGGAGCTGAATGTGGTCTTGCAGCAACTGACTCGCCCACCTTTTGAGCCGATGGCTACTTGCCCTCTTCGCTTCCTTTCCTGGAAGACTCTCTTTCTCATAGACCTTACTTTGGCTAGGCGAGTGAGTGAGCTTCAGGCCTTGGTCTGTGATAGGCCTTACACCAGAATCTATAAGAGCAGGGTAGTCCTCAGGACTCACCCTAAGTTCCTTTCTAAAGTTGTCTCCTCTTTCCACCTCAACCAGGAGGTGGTTCTTCCAACATTCTTCCCTAGGCCTCATACAAGTCAGGCTGAAGCAGTTCTGCATACCCTGGACTGTAGGAGGGCCTTATCCTTCTACCTTGAACGTACGCAAGGTCACAGGAGGGCTACTCAGCTCTTTGTTTCTTTTGACCCCAATAACTTGGGGGTGGCTGTGTCCAAGCGAACCCTGTCCATCTGGGTAGCTGACTGTATCACCTGGGCTTACAAGGCGGCTGACCTTCCTTTGCAGGGTAGGGTCACGGCTCACCGTGTGCGGGCAATGGCTACCTCAGTGGCTCACCTCCTCTCTGTTCCATTCGAAGACATCTGCAGGGCTGCTACTTGGTCTTCAAGCCAGACATTTGCAGCCCACTACTGTCTGGAGAGGGAGTCCCGTAGGGACAGTGCTTTTGGCCAAGCAGTACTCCGGAATCTCTTTGAGGTCTAGGCAACTCCTGCCCTCCTGCCCTCTGGTTGGGCTACCTGTGGAGGGTGTGTCCTTGAAAAGCCTTTTCTGTGTTGCTGGGACTAGAGGGAGTTCTCTTGTTCAGCCTGGGTTCCTGGTAGCCCAGAGCTGGGGAGTCACCCATAAGTGAGGACTGACTTCCTGCTTGGTCCTGGAGAAAGAGTAGTTACTCACCTGTAACAGGTGTTCTCCAGGAGCAGCAGGAATCAGTCCTCACTACCCTCCCTCCTCCCCTTGGAGTTGCAGTTGTACATAGTTTAATTTTACATTTTTGTGTGCTGTTCTTAGCTATCTCATTAGACTGAGGTAAGATGGCACCTTTAGGCGGGAAGGGAACCGAGCATGCGTGCCAGCATTCCCAAAGGCTTTCATGGAAAGCTGGGGAAATGCTCCGCTGGGGCTTCATCGGCGTCGATGACACCCATAAGTGAGGACTGATTCCTGCTGCTCCTGGAGAACACATGTTACAGGTGAGTAACTACTCTTACTGGGCTTGATGGACCTTGGTTGGACCCAGTATGGCATATCTTATGTTCTTATGTAACTACAGGCCGGTTAGTTTAACTTCGGTGGTGAGTAAATTATTGGAAATGCTGCTGAAAAGAAAATAGTGAGGTTTCTCGAGTCCAGCGGATTACAGGATCTGAGGCAGCATGGATTCACCAGAGGCAGGTCTTGTCAGCCAAATATGATTGATTTCTTTGACTGGGTGATCAGGGAGTTGGACCGAGGGAGAGCCCTATTGTATATGTGGTTTATTTAGATTTCAGTTTAGCCTCACAGGCGATTTATAAACAAACTGAGCACCCTAGGGATGGACCCTAAAGTTACTGTTTGGGTTAGAAATTGGTTGAGTGGGAGGCAACAAAGAGTACAGGTAAATGGAGCTCACTCTGAGGAGAAGGGAGTTACCAGTGGTGTGCCCCAGAGATCTGCCCTCGGTACGATTCTTTTTAACATCTTTGTTATTGATATAGCGGAAGGGTTGTTGGTTAAGGTTTGCCTCTTGGTGGATGATACCAAAATCTGCAATAGAGTAGACATCCAAGAAGGTGTAGATAACATGAGGAGGGATCTAGCTAAGCTTTAAGAATGGTCTAGAATTTGGCAGGTGGGATTTAATGTTAAAAATGTAAGATCATGCATTTGGTCTGCAGAAATCCAAGGGAGCAATATAGTATAGGGGATGAAGTACTTTTGTCCACTAAAGAAGAGCGGGACCTAGGCATGGTTGTGTCTAATGAGCTTAAAATAGCTAAACAGGTAAAAAAGGTGACAGCAAAAGCTAGAAGGATGCTTGGGTGCATACGGAGAGGAATGGCTAGCAGAAAAAAGGAGGTAATGGTGCCTCTTTATAAGTCTTTGGTGCAACCTCATTTGGAGCATTGTGTGCAATTCTGGAGACCGCACCTTCAAAAGGATATAAACAGGATGGAGTCAGTACAGAAGGTGGCTACTAAAATGGTTACTGGTCCTCATTATAAAGCATATGTGCACCATAAAGGAAAGGTGGGATAGAGGTGATATTATTGAGACGTTTAAATACCTCTGTGGCATTAATGCACAGGGGCAGAGCCTCATTCGATTGAAAGGAAATTCTGCTACAAGGGGACATGGGATGATGGTGAAAGGAAATAGATTCAGGAGTGATAAACAGAAATATTTCTTTATGGAAAGAGTGGTGGATCCGTGGAATAGTCTCCCGGTGAAGGTGGTAGAGTTGAAGACAGTATCTGAATTCAAATAAGCATGGGACAAACACAGAGGATCTCTAAAGGAAAAAAAGGGGACTGTTGTAGTTGTTGATATGGAAGGACAGACTAGATAGGCCATGTGGTCTTTTTCTGTCATCATTTTTCTATGTTTCTAAACATAACTATCTCTTGTTTCTTACAAATAAGGCTGATCTACACGGAGCAGTACGTACATCCCTAAACAAAGGCATGGGGAGGGGTGACCTGCATGGAGTGGCAGGTGCACCTACTCTTACCGCCTTGCTGGGCAGACTAGATGGACCAACCTGGTCTTTATCTGCTGTCATATACTTTTTTTTATTTTCTCAGCATCATTCAACAAGGATTCTTGAGCATCTTGTAGGATACCAATTCAAGGCTGGAAATTTCATCCCATAACTCTTCTGGTGTTTTTGATTTGGATCCGGTATTTAATAGGAAGCCAGTGGAGATGAATAAGCAGAGGAGTGATTTGGTGAGCTGTTGGTAAGGATATGGGCTGCAGTATTCTGAAAGAACTGGAGGTAGTGTAACTGGTATTCAGGGAGACTGGTATGCGTGACATACAGTAATCCACGTGCGTGACAACCAGAGAGAGAAGGAGCGTGGATATTGGTGTCAGAAAGCAATGGGACCAGTAAGGGGCTCTGAAAGTGAACCACATGGCTGCTCTATTAGTGGGATTGAGATGCTAAAAGTTTGAAGACATCCAGGAGCTTACTTTATAGAGACAGGAGTTGAGTGGCACCTGATTGGGAGTAGAGGGACTGGTGTGGTGCAAAAGAATAATATTGTTGTCATAATAATATGCCGAGATGCCATATTGCTGGATGAGTAGAGTGAGAGGGGCTAAGAATATGTTAAAAAGGAGGGGGGCGTCAAGGTGTGAGGACTGTTGCATGATGACCAGTTTTTTGAGGACTTTAAAAAGAGAAGGGTGCCGGTGTGCAGAGACGGAGGAATCTAGAGTAGGTTTCTTGAGGATGGGATGGATCAGGTAAAGGGAAAAGAGCCAGAGGACAGACTGGTATTAAACATGATGAGGATATACGGAAGATGTACCAGAGTGGGTTTGGGTAGCCAGAGTGAGAGGGAATGGGATCAGAAGGGCATGCTGTCTTACGGGAAGAGGAAATGGCTTTGGATAGCTTTGCTGAAGAAATAGGATGGAAGGAGGACCAGATATGCGACAACGGAGGGGTCAGGGGAACAGGGGTGAGTTTAGGAGAGAGGAGGGAGGCAGGCAGAAAAGGTAGCGTGAAGAGACTCAACCTTGTCCGAGAAAAAGATGGTAAGCAGCTCTGAATCAAGAGAGGAGGAAGAGGTGGTAATAGAATGAGAGGTATAAGGGGCAGAGAGTGAGCATAGGGCAGAGTACAGCTGGCGAGTGGAATTGGACGAGGAAGAGATACGGTTTGAATAGTAAGGTTGCTTGGCAGAGTGGATCAGGGAATGATAGTGGCAGTGGCAGTGATGAAAGTGAAGGAGAAACTCGGAAGAGGGGTGTTTGCGCCAGAGGCATTCGGCGTGGTGAAGATAAGTATGGTGAAGGCAGAGGACAGGGTAATACCAAGGGTGATGGGTGGTTTTGCTAGGAGACTGTATTGGTCTGAGAGCGGTTAGCTGGTCAAGAGCAGCTGTCAGGTCAGTGTTCCAGGTCTGCACCTAGAGATCAGAGGAGAGAGAAGTGAAGTCAGCAGCAATTAGTGTGTTGGATAGGGGAAAGTGCTCAGGTGTGGAAGGTGTAATGCGGTGTGACTATCGGGCTGGGCCAGAGTAAGAAGAAGAATCCCCGTTTGGGGAGAGAGGGGTAGAGCAAAGTTGCAGAGAAAAGAATATGCACAAATGGTCAGATCAGGGGAGAGGGAATGCAGAGAAGGAGGTGAGAGTGAAATTAAGTCAGAGGGTGTGAGAATCAGGTCAAGGATGTGGCTGGAAACATGAGTTGGACAATGGACATGCTGATAGAGAGAAAGATCATTAAAATGAGTGAGAAAAGCCTTATCAAACGGCCTGGAGGGGGAGGTAGGGTTCATGTTAAAATCCCAAAGTATCACTAGATGGGATATCTCAGAGAGGATTAGCAGCAGAGAGTCCCACAGATAGGGATGGAGGGGAGTAGAGAAGGATAAAGTAGAGAGGAAGGGAGGCGTCCAGCTGGACTGGCTTCCTAGGATTTGAAGTCCTCGGTTACCTGAAAGTTGTACAGTGCTTTGTATCCCTTGTAGAGATATATAAATGATTAGTAGTAGTAGTAGTGATGGGCTGGAGTTGGTCCTGAATAGGGTGCCTTTCTCCATAGTGGTGTGTAAGTATATACACACAGAACTCTCAGCATATGAGGGGCAAAGGTGGATTCTTTGGATTTTCTCCCACGTCCCAGGCAGTTGTTTGGCCACTGTAAGGGTGTCCACCTCCTTAAATACCAGCTGTAGTCTTGTGGTGGGGGGGGGGGGTTCATATTACAGTGCACACATTCTGACACCAATGACACTCCCTTCAACAAACCAGGGACCCTGCTCATGTGGATGCAGCATTCTAGCTGTGACACCCAGCAATCACTGGTAGAGCACCCTGTAGTTATGTGTTTGCATCACTCATTTGCATGCCCCACACACTTATACTTTGGCCCATATATCTGGCCGCACATCTTCTTTAGTCAACCTTCTATGGCCTTCTGAGGTGTGATGAGCTGCTTCCATACATATTGACAAGGTGGCATTTCAGCGTTCTGAAGCCTGGACATCTCACAGCTTTGCTTCAGAGGGAAAGAGGCTTTCTGTGCCTGCACATCCCCCTCCACTGATTGTGTGGCTCCCCATTGTACAGCATCTATCTCTTGGGGTCATATAAGCATATTTACAGACAGGGCCCTCAAGTTCCATGACTTGCGGCGGCTACTTGGATGTATCTACTCTTGTCCTGTATCTGCCTGGTGCTCCCAATCTTCCACGTAGCACA
Source organism: Ichthyophis bannanicus (assembly GCA_033557465.1). Lineage (NCBI taxonomy): Eukaryota > Metazoa > Chordata > Amphibia > Gymnophiona > Ichthyophiidae > Ichthyophis > Ichthyophis bannanicus. The sequence continues at coordinate 19,504,984 of CM066051.1, read as the reverse complement.
TATATGTGGCCCCAGTTACTTAAATCTGTCAAGGGGGTTGCATTGGAATTAGCATTCAAGTGCGGGGGCATGTAGCCCATGCCTTCACAGCATACATCTGCACCAGAAATACGTTTGCTACTACTGCCTGCCTGAAAGTGCCTAGTTTAGCATTGCCTCCTCACGACAGCAGCACCCGTTCCATCTCTGCCAAGGTAGAAAAGCACGCTAATCATGTTACTCCCTTGCACTTCATCTCGTTTTATTAAACATGCCCATATATATTTTTTAATCTAAGTCTGGCTTTGTTTGAGCTTGGCATGTTTAACCTGCCTTTAGGGACCCTACTGAAAATCTGTCCCTCATTCTTTAGCTTTATCATTATCTGAAGACGGTCCACTTTACGAACATGCTGGATGAAGAGATCTTTTTTGATGAGCATGGTGATTTCTCCAGTGGATATGATATTATAAATATAGTCCATCTAATTTAGAGTTTAGAAATTGTTGGAAATTATAACCTTCATGCTCTCTCAGGACAGGATTTCACCATCAACGAGAAGGCGATTGTGTGGGAGAGTGCGTTCACGCAGGTCAGACATAAGCAATATTAGAGCATGATGGAAGGCATCAAACCATGCAAATATCATGTATGCAGTCCTGTAGTGTGTAGAAAGCTAGAATGATATTAACAGTTGTAAATTCTGCATTATACCATTATAACAGAGCAGTAAATCTTTCAAATAAGAATGACTTTTTCAGGTACATATGAAGCAAAAAGCTTGTGAGGGAGTATGTTCAACCGTTTGATGAGAGTGGAGTAAAAGGGGCACTAAGGAGGGAAAGGCCATAGCAGAGAGAAGCTCTATTCATCACATGCATGTCTGAAAATTCCCAGTCAGACGCACCAGCCACATCTCTTCTCCAAGAACCCTTTCATAAAGGAACAAATTTACTCGTGTCCAGAATGATCATGGTGTGCTGCACGGCAGCATGATGGAGGCATATTAAGGGTGGCAATAAAAAGATCCACATACATCTCTGATTCCAGAATGGAACCACACATTAGAAAGAAACTCGAGTAGCTTTCATGAAGCTGTATGTTAGCAAAAAAAAAAATCTTCACTCAAAAAAATAAAGGAAAAGTCCTCAGAGATGTCTCTTTAAAAGTTGAAAGCCAAACTGCTCACCAACTAGAGTCTCAATAGACTTGATGACATAAGAACATAAGATATGCTATTCTGGGTCAGAGCAAGGTCCATCAAGCCCAGTATCCTGCTTCCAGCACTGGCCAATCTAGGTCATAAGTACGTAGCAGTCTCCACAAAAGACACAGGTTCCTAAATGCAGGTTCCTTAATGCAGAGTCAAGCAGTGATATCCTGGGTCCCTTTTAATAATGTTTTTTGGACCTTTCCTCCAGGAACTTGTCCAAACCTTTTTGAAACACAGCTACAGTAACAGCTTTTACTACATCCTACGGTAACAAATTCCAGAGTTTGATTACACATTGAGTGAAAAATTATTTTCTCTTATTAGTCTTAAATAGATTATACCCTGTAGCTTTATTGCATGCCCCCTAGTCTTTTTATATTCTGATGAAGTAAACAGTTGATCTACATTTACCCATTCCACTCCATTCATTCATTTATAGACCTCTTTCATATCTCCCTTCAGCCATCTCTTTTCCAGGTTGAAGAGCCCTAACCTTTTTAGCTTCTCTTCATAGGAGTATCCTTCCATCCCCTTTACCATTTTGGTGACTCTTCTCTGTACCTTTTCTAATTATGCTATATCCTTTTTAAGATACAGCGACCAGAATTGCACACAATATTCAAGGTGCGGTCGCACCATGGAACAATACAGAGGCATTATAATATCCTTTGTTTTATTTTTCATTCCTTTCCTTATGATGCCTAGCATTCTATTTGCTCTCTTGGCTGCCACTGTATACTGGGTGGAGGGTTTTAACATGTTATCCATGATAGCACCTAAATCTTTTTCCTGGGTGGTGGTTCACAATGTGGAACCTTGCTTTATGTAACCATAATTTAGGTTGTTCTTTCATAGGTGCATAACTTTGCACTTGTCCACATTAAATTTCATCTGCCATTTGGATGTCCAGTCTTCCAATTTATCAAGATCCTCTTGCAATTTTCCACAATCCTCTTGGGTTTTAACAATTTTAAATAGTTTTGTGTCATCTGCAAATTTGATAACCTCATTCATTATTCCCTTTTCCAGGTCATTTATGAATATGTCAAAAAGCAGTGGACCCAGCACAGATCCCTGGGGTACTCCACTATTCACCTTTTTCCATTGGGAAAATTGGCCATTTAGCCCTACCGTCTGCTTTCTGTCTTTTAACCAGTTCCTGATCCCCAATAGTACACTGCCTCCTATCTCATGACTTTTTAGTTTTGCCAAAAGTCTCTGATGAGGGACCTTGTCAAAGGCTTTCTGAAAGTCCAGATACACAATATCAACCGACTCACCTTTGTCCACCTGTTTATTTACAGCTTCAAAAAAACATAACAGATTAGTAAGACAAGATCTTCCTTGTCTAAAGCCATGTTGGCTGTCTCCCATTAAGCCAGGACTATACTCAAAGGTCATAAAAACCCCTTGGATGCAAAGTCCCTTATTTTCTTCAATTGCAGGATTCAATCAATATTTTTATATTTAATAACTAACAAGACCTTATCTTCTAATGGCATTCAGCCTATGTTGTCACACTTGATGTGGCCGCGTTTCACTGACAAACTGCATCAAGAGGGTTATCAGAAATACAGTTGGCTGCATATGTGTTTTTCAATATCATTGATGAAGGCACTATGGAATCAATCCATCAAAATGGCATAGATGCTGAATATACCGCATACCATCCCGCTTTAATCAGACCGGCACATTCTGAAATGCAGTCACGGAAACCTCTAGTTTGCCATTCCTGATGAGGTACATATTTTTAGCGAGTGATGTGTGCTTTCTGTGGACCATTTCTAAAATGGACATCTCTTTTCATGTGTCTGAAGTCTGAACCTTTATTCTACATGTCCCCATTTTCTTTAGATATTTGCAGAAACAGTTATCTGTTGAGGCACAGATACAGTAGTGGTCAAAAAATTAAGGCAAAGTCCAAAATATCAGAATTTTATTAGAAAAGTATGTGTTATTCTCAATTTCATGGTCAAAAGCTTTAAGAACCAAAGATATATATGTCATTTTCAAAGTTTTATTTTGGAAAAAATATATGTGTCAATATTTGATAGGGTGTCCATGATTTTTCAGCACAGCCGGGATTCTTGTAGGCATACTGTTAACTAGCGTTTTACAGTATGCCGGAGTGATTTTGTTGACCCATACATGCTTGAATATGTCCTTTAAATCTGCTTCTGAAGTTGGACGGTGTGCTGCCACCTTTTTCTTCATAGGATTCCAATAGCTTTCAATTACATTGAGATCCGGAGAGTTTGATGGCCAACTTGGTAGCAGTTCGATCTTGTTGTCCACGAACCATTTTTTGACTGTTTTTGCCGAGTCCTGCTGAAATATAGTTGTGCCAGAAACATTCATGTGTATTTTAACTTTACTATTCAGCACGGATATGTATTTTGCAGCATTTACTCTTTCACCTTTCTCAAAAATGTGCAGGCCACATCGTCCATTCGCCGAGATACCACCCCATACCATGACCGATGGTGGGTGTTTAACAGTCTTGATCGTGTACTTCGGATTTAGTCTCTCGCCTGCTGGTCGATGGACGTAGTTGTAACCACTCCCACGTACTTGTTGAAATGTACTTTCATCTGTGAACATTACCCTCGCCCACCATTCAGCAGATTTGTCTTTCATCTTGCTACAAAACTGTATGCAGGCAGCAATTTGTTTCCTGGTCATCATAGGCTTCTTGGCAGGTCTTCTGGCCACGAGTTTGAATTCATCCACAAGCCGTCGTCAGACAGATCTGGCACTTAGCTTTATTCCTCGATCATTAGCTAACTGAGCCACACGTTGAGATGAAGTATGTGGACTAGATGTAATAATGCTTTTCAGGAATCGGTCATCTCGTCCAGTAGTTATCTGTCTGCGCCCACATTTCGAACGACGTGTACGGCCACCTGATTTCAGAACATTCTGAGCTGCACACCTTGATATATGCAAATGTTTTGCAATAGCACATTGCGAATATCCTTCAGCATGGAGTGTGACAACTTGTCCCTTTACAAAGTCATTAATATCGTACTTTCTACCCATCTTGATTGTATATTTTACATGTAACTTTCAATCTTTTCCTAGTTGTAAAAATTCAAAACTTCATCCACGAAACCTACTACAGAGTGTAAGTAAACTAAAATGGATGCCAGATGCATGGTGTGACTAATCGCCATGCTGATTAAATAAGTAAGCACGTGTAACATCTCCACGGTACATTATTTAACAATAAACTGTAGAAACAGATACCTGCCTTAATTTTTTGGCCACTACTGTAGTCTGATTTTGGAACGCATTTACACATGTCCATCTTCTCTACTACCTCTCCAATGGAATGTTGTATGTTTCGACATGGACATCCTAGGAGACATCTAAATGACCAAGGGTCCCTGCATGGAGCCGGTGCAGTGGCATCCTGTTGCCATAGCTCCGGGATGCCATGCAGGAGCCCAGATTGCCCACAAGCCTTTCACTTTTCTTTTTCCCTGCCTCCCAACCCCTGATTGCGTCTGCAGGGCCAGGATCGAATGGAGGTGATCCTGCTGGCCTGCCTACCTTGCCGACGGGGGTCCCACCACTGTCCACCAGGGTAGAGGGGACTTATTCCACCTCCAAGATGTATGGGGCCACAACCAGAATCGACCATGTATGTCCAGGGTCAGGGTCCCACCTCTGCCCTGCCCGCACTCCTCCTCTGACCCTCCTGCCCGATCCAGAACTCCCTGCACGTCTCTTCTGTAAGTGCAGGGAGCTCTGGATCCAGTTTTGGAGCAAGACATTTAGCAGGCATGTATGTCCAAACCAGACGTACTGTTCAGAATGACACTAACAGCCTTTACTACATCTTCCGGTAACAAATTCCAGAGTTTGATTACACGATGAGTGAAAAAATATAAGAACATAAGATATGCCATACTGGGTCAGACCAGGTCCATCAAGCCCAGTATCCTGTTTCCAACAGTGGCCAATCTAGGTCATACGTACCTAGCAGTTTCCCCAACTTTAAATAGTTTTGTATCATCTGCAAATTTGATAACCTCACTCGTTATTCCCTTTTCCAGGTAATCTATGAATATGTCAAAAAGCAGCTGACCCAGCACAGATCCCTGGGGTACACCACTATTCACCTTTCTCCATTGGGAAAATTGGCCATTTAACCAGTTCCTGATCCACAATAGTACACTTTAGTTTTGCCAAAAGTCTCTGATGAGGGACCTTGTCAAAGGCTTTCTGAAAGTCAAGGAAATCAATTCAGTTTGGATAAAAAGGTTTGAACAAGTTCCTGGAGGAAAGGTCCATAAACCATTATTAAAGAGGACCCAGGAAATCCACTGCTTTCCCTAGGACAAGCATTTTGGAATCTGTGCCTCTTTTTGGGAAACTGCCAGGTACTTGTGACCTGTACTGGCTACTGTTGGAAACAGGATACTGGGCTTGATGGACCTTGATCTGACCCAGTCTAGCATTTGCTATGTTCTTATGATAACTGTACAGTTCCACCATGTATGGAGAAAGATTGCGCATAACAGAGTTTTATTGTTTGAAATAAAGTAGAGAAAACTGTAAGTGATATTCCATATTGCAGTCAATTTAGGTATAAGCCTACTGGGGCAGGGACACTTGGGTTCCCGCCCACCCTACCCCTCACCCCACCCATCCCCGGGGCTGCATTGCCTATATAGTGGCCAAGAGCTTGGGATACGCCCACATTCTCTTAACCAGCATGTCTTGTATTCAGTGCAATACCTGCGGTACTTTCATTCAAAGAAGAATCATTTGGAGCCTAAAAGCATGTCCTATGTGCCAAAGATCCTCTGCCCTGTATAACAAATTGACTCTACTAAGAGAAGACCTGGCTGCCATTCAAAAAGAATTGTCTCTACTGAGGGAAGAATTGACTGCAATGAAGCGCACCTCTTCTAGGATACAGACTGAACAAAGTCCACCACCGCTCCCACAAAGAGTCAAACACACCAGGAACAAATGGATCACAGTGGGTTTGGATAGATTGCGATCTGTGACACAGAGACATCCTATTCACCAAGAGATATCCCTTCATATTGCATTCTCTGCTTTGGTTAATGAGGATGCCCTATCCAAAGAAACTGAACGGCCCTTAGAGGAGTCAGTCAATGCCCAATCTCCTGCTAAAGCATCAAATATGAAAAACTCACCAAACAGAAAACTACTACTACTTGGAGATTCCATCATCAGAGACACCAACTTGGGAACACAGTTCAAAGGAGATAAGAAAGTCAAATACCTCCTAGGCTCCTTAGCCGGCAGGAATAGAAAACCAAATTATTGATGTACTTAGCGCGGAAAGCAAACACTCCAAACTTGATGTTGTCATCCACTTGGGTACAAATAACCTGGCTAGAAATAGTGCCTCTACAGTCCAAAAGGGCTTCCAATCTCTGGGAGAAAAACTCAAGCCCACTGTTAACACTTTAGCATTCTCAGAAGTTCTACCTGTTCTAGGTAAGGGGGCAAAAAGGCTAAATCGCATTAACAGCTTTAATACATGGCTCCAGACCTGGTGCAAATGAGAAGGATTCAGATTTATTGGCGACTGGGAAAATACATGGACCAACAAGAAACTATACTGTGCTGATGTGCTACACCTCTCTGTCACAGGGAAAAGAATCCTAGATGAAAAATTCAGGCAGTATGTCGATTTGCATTTAAACTAGAAGAAGGGGGCGACGGACGGGGAAGGTCAAGTTCTGGACGTCACCCCCTGCAAAAGCAGAATAACAGAAACAACCACACTTTTAAACAACACATCAAAAGCAACTGGGAAGAAGTGGGTAGAATAAAATCAAGGCAAAATACACACAAGCCAGTTAAATGCTGGAAAGCAATGAGCACAAATGCTCGAAGCTTAGCCAACAAACCTCCGGACCTGGAAGCCCTAATGATGGAAAAGGACTTGGACATTGTGGCCATTACAGAAACATGGTTTAATGAATCGCATGATTGGGATATAGCCATACCTGGCTATAATCTATTTAGAAGAGACAGAGAAAATGGAAAAGGGGGAGGAGCAGCCTTGTATGTCAAAAGCAATATCAAAACTACTGAAATGCAGGGTGCATGGGGATAAGAAGAAGCGCTCTGGATTGTGTTGGAAAGAGGAGATGGCACTGTCATCCATACTGCTGTAGTCTACAGACCTCCAACTCAAATCGAAGAGATAGATAACGAATTGATTATAGATATTGCCAAGATAGCAACAAAGGGGGAAATAATCATATTGGGTGACTTTAATCTACCCGATGTGGATTGGATACTCCTTCTGCAAATCTGGAAAGAAGCAAAAAAATTGTGGATGCTCTCCAAGATGCATTATTTAGACAAATAGTGATGGAACCAACCAGGGAAAGCTCATTGCTGGATTTGGTGCTCACCAAGAGTGATAGCATGTCTAATATCTGGGTGGGTGCCCCTGTGAGCAACAGTGATCATCACACAGTGTGGTTTGAGATAAAAGCCAAGGTGCAATCCAATCATAGCATGCTCAAAGTCCTAAACTTCAAAAACACTGACTTCAATAAAATGGCTGAGTACCTAAAGGAGGAGCTAACAGAGTGGAAGGGGATAAGGGAATTGCAATGGGCTAAACTAAAAGAGGCAATAAAAGAGGCAACAGATAAATATGTAAGAAAAGTAAATAAAAACAAGAGGAGAAGGAAACCTATTTGGTTTTCCAAAGAAGTGGCTTCTCAAATAAGGGCAGAAAACACAGCTTTCGCAAAATTCAAATGCTTGCAAACTGAAGAACACAGAAATGAATACAGGATCAAACTCAAGGAGACAAAAAGAGAAATAAAAATAGCAAAATCAAAGGCAGAGGAAAAGATGGCTAAAGATGTTAAGTGCGGCAACAAAACTTTCTTCATGTATATTCGGGAAAGGAAGATCAGAGGTGGAATTGCAGGACTCAGAAGTGCTGGAAACAGACTCGTGGAAAGTGACATTGATAAAGCGAAATTACTAAACAAATACTTCTGCTCTGTTTTTACTAAAGAAAATCCTGGAGAAGGACCACCTGTGACTCCCAAATATAAAAATGGGAATGAGGTAAGAACATAAGATATGCCATACTGGGTCAGACCAAGGTCCATCAAGCCCAGTATCCTGTTTCCAACAGTGGCCAATCTAGGTCATACGTACCTAGCAGTTTCCCCAAGAGACACAAGTTCCACAATGATACCACACCATTCAGAGAGGACAAGGCCATGGGACCGGATGGAATTCATCCCAGGATACTGAAAGAGCTCAGAGAGGTTCTTGCAGGGCCGTTAAAGGATGTTTTCAACAGATCCTTGGAAACAGGAGAGGTTCCTCAGGACTGGAGAATGGCTGACGTCGTACCTCTACACAAAAGTGGTGACAGGGAAGAAGTGTCAAACTACAGGCCCATGAGCCTTACCTCGGTGGCGGGAAAAATAATGGAGAGGCTCCTGAAAGAGCGAACAGTGAACTTTCTCAAAACCAGCGGGTTACAGGATCCGAGGCAACATGGTTTTACCAAGGGACGATCTTGCCAGACAAATCTCATTGAGTTTTTTGACTGGGTGACCAGAGAACTGGATCAAGGACACGCAATGGATGTCATCTACCTGGATTTCAGCAAAGCCTTTGACACTGTCCCTCATAGGAGGCTTATCAATAAAATCAGTAGTTTGGGGATGGGTCTCAAGGTGGTAAACTGGATCATAAATTGGTTGACTGACAGACGACAGAAGGTGATGATAAATGGAGCTCACTCGGATGAAAGGAAGGTGATTAGCGGGGTGCCTCAGGGTCCTAGGCCTGGCACTGTTCAATGTATTTGTGAGTGATATTGCTGAAGGACTGAATGGAAAATTCTGTCTTTTTGCAGATGACATGAAAATTTGCAACAGAGTGGACTCCCCCGAGGGAGTGCTTAACATGAAGAGGGATCTGCAAAAGCTGGAGGAATGGTCTGATGCTTGGCAATTGAGATTTAATGCGAAGAAGTGCAGTGTCATGCACTTGGGTAGCAGAAATTCAAGGGAAATGTACACGATAGGGGGCGAGAGGTTGGTGAGCATGGAGCAGGAGAAAGACCTTGGTGTGATTATTTCTGTAGATCTCAAGGCGGCAAAACAGTATGACAAGGTGGTGGCAAAAGCCAGAAGGATGTTGGGCTGCATTCGAAGAGGAATTACCAGCAGAAAGGAAGGGGTACTAGTAACACTGTATAAGTCTCTGGTGAGGCCTCACTTGGAATACTGTGTTCAGTTTTGGCGACCGTATCTTGGAAAGGATGTAAAAAGAATGGAAGCTGTTCAGAGGAAGGTGACCAAAATGATTTAGAGCCTGCATCAGAAGCCTTATGAGAAGAGACTTGAAGACCTAAATATGTACACTTTGGAGGAGAGGAGAGATAGGGGAGATATGATTTAGACCTTTTAATACTTAAAGAGAAATAATGAACAAACAAACCTCTTCCAAAGACAGGGAAGCTGTAAAGCTAGAGGACATAACATGAAGCTGCAAGTTGGTAAATTGAAAGGCAATGTCAGGAAATACTTTTTACTGAAAGGGTAGTGGATGCTTGGAATGCCCTCCCAATGGAGGTGGTGGGGACAAACACAGTGACGGAATTCAAAGTGGCCTGGGACAGACACTGTGGATCACTTTATAACAACAAGATTAAATCAAAATAAACTGAACCATCTAATTTCTCAACAAATAGGGGTGTCCTACATGGAGCTATGGGGGGAGGAGCGGTGTGTTCACCCCTAAACAAACAAAGAAACAAAGATATGGGGTGAAGACATGGGGAGGGGTGCACCTGCTCCTGGTGGGTGCACCACTAAGCAAAGACATGGGTAGGGGTGCAACTACTCCCTAAAAGACTTCGGAAGGGGTGCACCTACTCCTGTCATATTGCTGGGCAGACTAGATGGACCATACTGGTCTTTATCTGCCGTCATTTACTATGTTACTATGTAGATCTGTCCTGGATATGTTAGTTGTTTTAAAGTCTGATTCTGTGCCTTTTAGATTGGTGCTTTATCAAATATGTGAAATAAAGAGGGAAGAGTGGCCTAGTGGTTGTGGCAAGTTACTTCAGGCCAGAAGGTCATGGGTTCTAATCCCTCAAGAGGACAGCAACCTTGGGCAGGAAGGACTGGGGTTTCTAGTCCCACAGGTGTTTCTTGTGGTCTTGGGCAAGCCACTTAACCCTCCATTGCCCATGTTCCCTGTAAAATAGTTATTTCCAAGTTATAATGCCCTGTTCAATGTAATTTCAGCTTGTTCAATGTAAACCTCCTTGATCTCATAAAAGGCAGTATATAAGAAATGTTAAATAATAAAATAACCTAAAATCATCTGTATGCTCAGTTTTGAATATTCAGTTTTTATGCAGCTAAATAGATGCATGCAATTTCTGCTACTTTCAGCATAGTCCTCGGGCATAAATGCTTCCAAACTCACTGAACTGTTTGACTCTTTCAGGAAATCTAGGGTGAATCTCTTCACCAGACTGCAAGAGTGCTTTGAACTTTGGAGGGAAGACTTCTGAGATGGCATAGTGTTCTATCAAGCACGCAATAACAGCTTCAGTGCAATCATGTTAGTTTTGAGGAGAATGGAGATATTGAAGTCCAGTCTCTGTTCAAGTAGAGATCCAAGGTCTGCCTAAAGAATCTTTTTACCTGTCTGCTTGTGAGTGTGAATCTCTATGTTATTGCTTTCTCTTAGATGCATCCAGAGACACTTATCGTAGAATATACTTGGAATACCATCTCACAGTTGGGAAAGGCTCTTGATCCACAGATACAGTCCCTTGCATCTAAAATTCATGAACATGCAGTTTTTTAAAGGGAGAACTGTGAGGAAATTTCTGCGTTTAAGGCTTCAATTACACATATAGATTTGAGGCTACAATGTGTTGAACGAGCTAATGCAGTTTTTATTAAAGACTTACCTGTGGTTCAAACCAAGATGGAGGTAATGGAAAATCATGCCCAATCTTTCAAGCTGAGGGTGATTCATTTCTCAAGGTTGTCTTTGGTTTAAGCAAGAGACATGTTTGAGACGTATAGGGTAGAAGTGTTGAATGTTCTCTTGGAATCATTGTCTTGATTGCTCGTATATACTATTTGCCTTCTGGCCAAGAAAACTGTGACTACTCCACAAATTAATTTACTGCAGATGGAGATATTAAATATAACTGAAATTATGGAAACTCAGACTCCAGGTACTTTAATGTTAGATTTTCCCTCTCATTTGATAGGGAATGGCTTTTAAAATTGTATTTCGAAAAGATGAATATTTCCTTTAAAGATTTAACTATACATAATACATATGAAGAAAGCCTGACTCACTGGTTGCATGCACAGAGCATCACACAAACGCAAATACACACACACATGACAAATACATATACATGGCTTTGGACACGACTGCTTAAAGCAAGCACACACAACATGAACACACATCAAACACACACACACACACACCATTCTGGACATCCAAGTTCACATCCCACACATAAACAGCTAAACTCATCCAATAGAGATATCCACATTATACAATTAATCCTTCTACCATACCGAGGCACATTTTACCATGGCTGCTTTCCACTGAGTCCCTCACACAGATGTGCTATTATGCCACATTCTGAAATGTGCACTTTTTAACCCGTTTTGGACCAGCGTATGTTTTACATACATAAGGTTTCCATACTTACTACTCAACTGTTTACTAATTAATGGTTATAAATTCAGTGGAACTATGTTTAGCTATTATCGTTATGTCAAAAAGCATTATATACAGATTTTTTATCTGAGATCTACTTAGTTTAATAGGTATTTGAAGTTTGCTGATTTTGACGGTACTAGCGGCTCAACCTAAAAAGATCACAAAAAATAGTAAGTAGCTTATAATACTGTAATAGCTACTATTTTGCAAATAAAAGTATTTGTAGACTTTAGAAAATAGGTTTAGATAACTGTAAGTTACTTAGTGTCAGAGTTATTGGTGCGTATATCGGCCTTGTATGTTTTTCATACGCTGGGCTAATATGTTGTCGAAACTAATTGCTGTCAAGCATTCTGTTCTAGGTGTTTCAATGGTGCAATATCGACGCACTGCATCAGAAGTGTTTTCACGTGTATCATATTCTGCCGTCAGAATGGACTGTTGACAAACTATATTATATTATAATAAGGTGTTTTAAATGAAAACTGCAGTTTCAATAGTATCATACAGTATGTTTATGTCAATGAATTTTGGAACTGAATCCTATCTTTTCTGAAGACAGACAATATACTATATTGGACCAGTGTATGAAAAACATACACTATGTGAAACTTGAATTTTCTGCAAAGTTTTAATATTTTTTATTATTGCCGGTATTTCATAGTTGTTTGAATGTAACAAATCTAATAAATCATCCAGAACAGAGAAAGAATATGCGAGCTGTCCAAAACGGGTTAACGTATTACAGGATTTAGCTCAAAACCTTCTCAGAATTACAAAGAGAGTTACATTCAGGTACAGTAGACTTTTCTCTGTCCAAGTGGCCTTACTATGTGTTTGTATATGAGACATGGAGAGAAACTTTGATTAATCAAGCCCTATGACTGAAAACAATGTTCTATATCCAGTAACCCCTGCTCTGTCTTGCAAAAATCACGTCTAATAAATTCTGATCATGTAAGCAACTTGTCCATCTGTAGCTCTTTTTTATTGACTATAGACAAAATGTACAGTGCTGTTGATTAGTAATAATGTACTGCTCATCAAACATTTAGTCAAATGAATATTTGTCTTTCAATTAATGAAGGCAGGGATTCTTTAACGTTATACTTCAAAAAATGCCAATTTTTAATATTATATGTACAGATCAGGATGATATATCCCATGAGGGCAAACCTTTCAGGAGCAGAGCTATATAAGGACGATGTTAACTTCAATATTCTTTGTGCGATGCAGAGGTCTATATATGTGAAGACATCTACCTGTCCATTACTGAAAGATACAAATGGATTAGATCAGCAAGACTTACATGCTATTCTGCACCTAAAAATGTAGTGCAGTCACAGAGCAGAAGGAGCAGGTGTTTTATGCAAGAAGCTATTTCACAGCTTCAAAGATGGGAGGTCCTCTGATTCTGATTTTATTGATGCTTTTTAGCATCCTGTGGAAGATTGTTGAGCATCGATGTCTACTGCTGGATGAGGAGTCAGACCCAGGATATCACAAGGCTGGGGACATCATAATTGGGGGGATCATAATTCTTAACAGTTTTCCAATAACTGACCCGCTGTCCTTACAATTTCCCCTACATTGGATGGAGTTACAGCGTAAGTAGCACCGTGACTGTTTCTATTTCAGACAAAATTTAGAGTTTCATTTTCGATAGTCACAGATGTGAAATGGAGATGTAGCTTGTGCCTGTGAGAAGGATCTGTACATGCTGTTAAGGAGATGAGAAACTATCATAGCTGAATTCTTAGCAATCATCTAAATAGATGCTGACATTTTAAAAAAATGTTGGCAAATCTGCATTTTCAGGACCATAGGGCATAGCAGATAATGACCACTAGTTCACAGAATCTGCTCATTCATGTCTGTTTCCTGTTGAGTCATGTGTCCTACTTGACATGCTGTTATATTTCTCCCAACCTTAGAAGTGTGATAAGGAAGCTTATCATAGCTCAGGAAGGAGCTATAGAAAAGGTGAAGTGACTCTGAACAAGCAACCTGTCAGTTCTGGTAGAAATAAGAAAACAGAATTTTCCCATAAAAGACTACCAGTCCCAGAATGCACCAGGTTTCCAACAGCCATTAGAGGAGCTGAAGTGGGGAAAAGTGTGTTCAATCAGGAGGGCTATGAGGTAATCCCTAAGCACTCATCTGAAAGGGCAGGGCCTGATTCAGCACAGCTGCGCTGTATTAGGGAGGAGCACTCATCTAAGCAGAATAAAAGTAGAGTTTATTCTACAGATGACCATCTTCATGATCCTCATTATCCTGAGAATCAGCTTGAGCTTGATCATCAGTTTCATCTGAAGGATCATCAGAAGCAGAAGCCAAACCGGACGGACACAGAGGGAAAGAAACCCACTGGAAGAAAGAAGAGAAAAGCCTTTGAGAGGTCTAGAAGAGTCCAGAGCAGTACGTATACTGGGAGGTATTCCAAGGGCCAGCATACACCATTGGACTGGGGAAAGCCAGAGGAATGATGCTGCAGAGCTAGGAATCTCCAGACGCTACCTGTGAGGGAGACAGCTGCACGTGGAAGGGACCCTAAGACCTGTGCCAGAAGGTATGTGAAGAAAGATCCAGTGTCCAGGGATCTGGATTGGAAGGCTGGACATAAGAACTGGACTACATACTGGCCAGGTTATATAGAGAGGAACTCTAACAGCAATGGAAGCTCAGGTATGAACACTGATCTATGCCCTAGCTATAACCTTGAAAGACAGCAGGGAAACAAGTATTCTCCTGAAAGTGCTTCATTGAGAGATTCATCTGTGCCAATCCATGATATTGAACCCATGCTTGTTGAAGAAGGGGGAATGATTGCAGATGAAGAATGTGTTTATATGGACTGTTCTCTGTCAAAACTCCTTTGGTAACTTTCTGTTACAAAGTACAGCAACCATCACAAAGAAATACAAACTTGTTCTTTAATCTACTCAGAAAAGCTCCTGAAGCAGGATTTGACCCACACAGTAGAAAGCAAGCCAGCTAAGGGGTTTCAGCTGGATAACTACTAGCAATTGAGCCTTACCTAATTGCTTGTGAGCTAGGAGAGAATCACTTCTGAATCTATGGGGGAAGTTATCAGAAATTAACCTGAAAAGAACAGTTTTTTTCTTTCTTTGTGGCTTTTCGTTTGTTAGATATATGCTAAGAGAACATTAGCTAATGCCTGACAAGTTTGAATGTTGTTTTCCTGATTTTGATTTTGTTTTTCCAAGTTAAACACTGGAAGCAAGTAACCTGATTTATGTGCTACCAAGCATATCTGTGTTGGGAGAAATAACCCCATAAATAAATATCTTATTGGCTTTAACACTTGAGCACAACTAAATTATTGTCAGCAGCTGTGTCTGGTGTAAATAAACTACATTGCCCACAATACCTTGCAAATCATATAGATATATGCACTTGCCAAGACTGTGAAGATTCTCACCCAGGCAGCCGTCTGACAGTAGCCTAGTGGTTAGAACACTCTGGCTTGATAATCAAGCAACCAGAGTTAAATTCCCACTAGCACCCCTTGTGTCCTTGGGCAAGTCACTTAACCCTCCATGGCCTGGCAATCTGGCCATACTGTGAAGAAAAGTCAGGGGCTTCTGGGTCACCAAGAATCAGCTCTGACTCAAAAGGACACATTGCATTTGTAATTTAATCTCAGTTTGGGACATGCATGTTTACGTCATGCAGAGATGGCCCAAGGTTGATTTGGGACTATGTGCGGAGACTTAATGTGAGGCCTCATTTGCATATTCACTGCACTTTATTTGCATACATTTAATTTATTTTATTTTAGAATGTATATGTTGCCCTTTAAAATTTTATGCAGCTTTCAAAAAAGCCCTTCGTAAGCCTCTTTTTTGCTCTGACAATGACTTAGGGGCCAGCCCCAACCCCTTCTAGTTCCCCCCCCCCCCAGCATCATCTCCCTTCTAGTCCTATTCTCCCATCCCCCAGCATCAGCCCATTTCCAGTCCTAGCCCCCCTGTATCAGCCCTCCTCCAGTCACCCCCAGCATCAGCTCCCTTCTAGCAGTTTCCCCAAAAGGCACAGATTCCACAATGCTTGTGTTGGGTCAAGCATTGATATTCTGTGTACCTTTTTAATAATGGTTTATGGACCTTTCCTCCAGAAACTTGTCCAAATCTTTTTTAAACCAAACTACACTAACAGCCTTTACTATATCCTCCGGTAACAAATTACAGAGTTTGATTACACTTTGAGTGAAAAAATATTTTCTCTTATTTGTCTTAAATAGTTTACCCTGTAGCTTCATTGCATGTCCCCTAGTCTTTCTATATTCTGATAATATAAACAATCGATCCACGTTTCACTCCTTCATTAATTTATAGACTTCTATCATATCATATTTCCCCTCAGCCTTTTTAAGATACGGCGACCAGAATTGCACACAATATTCAAGGTGCGGTCGCACCATGGAACGATACAGAGGCATTATAATATCCTTTGTTTTATTTTCCATTCCTTTCCTTATGATACCTAGCTTTCTATTTGTTCTCTTGGCTGCCACTGCACACTGGGCTGAGGGTTTTAACATGTTTTCTACAATGACGCCTAAATCTTTTTCCTGGGTGGTGGTTCCTAATGTGGAACCTTGCATCGTGTAACCATAGTTTGGGTTGTTCTTCTCTAGGTGCATAACTTTGCACTTGTCCACATTAAATTTCATCTGCCATTTTGATGCCCAGTCTTCCAATATATCAAGATACTCTTGCAATTTTCCACAATCCTCATGGGTTTTAACAACTTTAAATAGTTCTTTTGTCATCTGCAAATTTGATAACCTCACTCGTTATTCCACTTTCCAGGTCATTTATGAATATGTCAAAAAGCAGCAGACCCAGCACAGATCCCTAGGGTACACTACTATTCACCTTTCTCCATTGGGAAAACTGGCCATTTAGCCCTACCCTCTGTTTTCTATCTTTTAACCAGTTACTGATCCACAATAGTACACTGCCTCCTATCCCATGACCCTTTAGTTTTGCTAAAAGTCTCTGATGAGGGACCTTGTCAAAGGCTTTCTGAAAGTCCAGATACACTATATCAACTGACTCTCCTTTGTCTACCTGTTTATTCACACCTTCAAAAAAACATAACAGATTAGTAAGACAATATCTTCCTTGTCTAAAGCCATGTTGGCTGTTTCCCCTTAAGCCATGACTATCTACATGTTCAACAATTTTGTTCTTATGATGGTTTCTAGAATTTTTCCCAGTACTGACGTCAGACTCACCAGTCTGTAGTTTCCCAGATCACCCCTGGAACACTTTTTAAAAATTGGCATTACACTGGCCATCCTCCAATCTTCAGGTATTACAAATGATTTTAATGATAGTTCACAGATTACTAATAGAAGGTCAGCAATCTCATATTTCAGTTCTTTCAACATCCTTGGATGTATATCATCCGGTCCAGGTGATTTGCTACTCTTCAGTTCATCAAATAGTTGTAATACATCTTCCCGATTTATCGATATTTCCTTCAATTCTTCCGCACCTTTAAATACCACTTCAGTCATGGGTAACATTCCTACATCTTCCTCAGTAAAGACCAAAGTAAAGAATTCATTCAGTCTCTCCGCTATCACCTTGTGGCCTCACAGTGCCCCTTTAACCCCTCTATCATCTAATGGACCAACTGACTTTCTCACAGGTTTTTTGCTACGAATGTACTTGAAAAAGTCTTTATTACGCATTTTTGCTTCCGCAGCAAGCTTCTTCTCAAATTCTCTCTTTGCTTGCCTTATCAATGCATTGCATTTTACTTGCCAGTGCTTGTGCTGTTTCCAGTTTTCGTCATTTGGCTCTTTTTTTCCATTTCCTGAAAGATGCTTTTTTGGCAACAACAGCCTCTCTGGCTTCACCTTTAAACCATACTGGCAGTTTTTTGGACTTCCTTCCACTTTTCTTAAAGCGTGGAATACAGCTGGTCTGGTCTTCCAAAATAGTATTTTTAAACAACACTCAAGCTTGATGTAAGTCTTTAACCTTTGCAACTGCTCCTTTTAGTTTTTTCTTAACTATTTTCCTCATTTTATCATAGTCTCCCTTTCGAAAGTTAAAAGGTAGTACTGTGGTTTTCCTTACCATCCCTCCTCCACTAATTAAATCAAACGCGATCATGCTATGATCACTATTGCCAAGTGGCCCCAACACCTTTATCTTTTGTACCAGATCTGGTGTTCCACTAAGGACTAGGTTCAATATGGCTTCCCCTCTAGTCGGTTCATGAACCAGCTGCTCAAAGAAATAGTCATTTATTTCATCTAGGAACTTTATCTCCCTAGCATGTCCTGTCGTGACACTGACCCAGTCGATACCGGGGTAATTGAAATCACCCATTATTATTACTGTGCTGTAACTTTTGTTAGCTTCCTTGATTTCTTTGAGCATTTCAGCATCCATTTGTTCATTCTGGCCAAGCAGTCGATAGTACACTCGCACAGCCATCGCCTTCCCCTTTTTACATGGAATTTCAATCCATAGAGATTCTACAGCAAATTTTGTTTCCTGCAAAACTTTAATCCTTTGTGACTTAATGTCCTCTCTAACATAGAGCGCAATCCCTCCACCAATTTGATCAGCTCTATCACTACAATATAGTTTTTACCCAGGTATCACACTGTTGCACTGGTTATTTATTTATTTTATTTATTTACTTTCTTCTATACTGCACTATTCAGTATCAGCGCGGTTTACATGGAACATAACAATCAGACAGGGTACATAAGTCTGATATTACAAATAACAGGAGAACCAACTTGGATAACAATATAACTATTTACACAACAGTGTCAATAACGAGATATAGTATTTATTTTATTTATTTATTTAACTGTATTTATATCCCGCTTTTCACCGGGTCAAAGAGGTGAATTTAATGGTCGGGGACTTCTTGCATGGTGTGGTCACCTAACTGATAGTGTGTGGAGGCATAGCTGAACATATTTGGTTGGTGATTAGATTCATTACTCTCAGGGAAGAATTTTATGAAAAGGAAGTGTTTAAGGGCTTTCCTAAACTGGGTTATGCTAGTGATTGCCCTGATGTTAGATGGTAATGAGTTCCAGAATCTTGGTGCGCAGAGTCTGAAGGCCCTGTTTGCAGTTGTCGAGGTGCATTTAGTTAATTCTCTCGGCACATCTAGCATATTTATTGATGTTGATCTTCTTGGTCTATTAGTAGCTGCTGTTTGGATAAGGTCAGATATTGAAGATGATGAGAGGTTATTTCTTGCTTTGAATGTCAGCAGTACTGTTTTGAAGAAAATCCTTGCTTGTACAGGTAGCCAGTGTAACTGCTTTAGAAGGGCCGTCACATGGTCCCTCTTAGATGCACCCAGGAGAACTCTTGCAGTACTGTTCATGGCAAGTTGCAAGGGATTCAAGGTGGATTGGGGGAGACCTTGTAATATGGCGTTGGCATAATCGAGGTGTGGTATGATAAGCGCCTGGTAAATTGTCCGAAAATCTTCTGGTTCCAGCAAGGGTCGTAGGTGTCTGAGAGAACGGATCTTGAAATAAATTGCTCTTACAGTATTAGCTATGTGTGCCTTCATGTCAAGGTTTTGATCCAGTGTAATTCCTAAGTAACGAATTGTAGGTTTTACTTGAAGATCAGCTTCTTTAACCTTCAGGAGTTGGGGTGGGTTAAAGCTTGGATTTCTTGTAATGAAGAGCACCTCAGTTTTCTTATGCTGGATTCGAAGGTTTTGCGATAAGAGCCATTCAGATATGGCATTGAAGCAGTTGGTCAGAGGGGAGAGGGTCCACTTGATCTATGGAGAATGGCATGTAGAGTAGGACATCATCAGCATATACCATACAACTGATATTGAAATCTCGGATGATATTGCAGATAGGTTGCATGTATATGTTGAACATCAACGCCGATAGGGAGGATCCTTGAGGCACTCCTTGACCTTGGTGAAAAGGTTCTGATGTTGTTCCACCTGATCGTACG
This sequence comes from Ichthyophis bannanicus, assembly GCA_033557465.1. Taxonomy (NCBI): domain Eukaryota; kingdom Metazoa; phylum Chordata; class Amphibia; order Gymnophiona; family Ichthyophiidae; genus Ichthyophis; species Ichthyophis bannanicus. The sequence goes on along the minus strand of CM066051.1, from coordinate 19,485,058 downwards.
TGCTGCCATCTACCAGACAAGTATGATCTGCACCACTCTAGAGCTTTTCCGCAGATACCCTTCTCATTTAGCCATCCTAGGAGAATCTCATGATTTATTGAGTCAAAGGCTGCAGCAATGTCTAGCAAAATGAGTGCAAAACCCTGACCTATGTTGTCAATGCCGGTGATTATATTGTTGAAAAGGGTAGTCAGGAGTGTTTCCACTCCATGTGCCTCCCTGAATCCATGTTGGCATGGATCTAATGGAGCGACTGAGTCAATATGGTCTTGTAACTGCCTTTGCACCTCTTTTTCAATTAACTTTGCGAGAAAAGGTATACTTGAAATGGGTCTGTAGGAGTCTACCTTTTGGGGGTGGGTCTAGTTTACTATTTTTTAGCAGAGGTCTGATTGACGTGCGTTTGAGGGCAGATGGGAAATAACCACTTGCGAAAGAAAGGTCTATTATTTTCAAAATTATCGGACTGAGATTACTGCGCAGTTCCTTTATCCAGAAAGCAGGACAAGGATCTGTTTGAGCTGTAGTGGTGTTGAGGTTCATGATAGTATCTTCGATGCATTTCTTGGAAGGGGTTGAGAAAGCCATTAATGAAGTTGCATATGTTGCACACCCTTGGTCTGTGGTGGAGACACCAAGAGAAAATTTATTTGTCTGACATAACTTGGATTGTAGGTAGGTGGCAAAGTCCTGCGGGTGAATTTCACATTGGAGATCAGGAGTTGGTTCCTTAGATAGAGACTTGACAAGGTTGAAAAGGTCATGAGGTTTATTGAGTGAGCATTTCAGGGTGTCAGTGTGGTGCTGTTTCATTTTCCTTGAGATGACTTCGTGGTGGGCGGCTAGTTGGTGAAGATATGTAGCCTGGTCTTGAATGGAATGTGACCTACGCCAATGCTTCTCAAGCTTCCGTAGTAACTTGAGAGATGCTTTTAGATGTGAACCATGGCGCTGTAGGTCCTTTTCTTGATGACTTATTAGGTGGCTGACGAAGTGCAATCGCACTAAGGTTATTGTTCCAGCAAGTGACCATCTCCTCCAGGTCCATGGTGGTCTCATTAAGGAGCGGGCCCGCTTCTGCCAGGATCAGATCTTTATTGAATGGGCGGAAACTTCTAACAGGTAGTTTAGGGGGATTACTTGGAGTTCTGTTGTCCTCCTTCCACCATGTCTCTGAGATTCCAATCATATCTAACCTCTCATTTAGTGCTATATATTCTAATTCTCCCATCTTATTTTTTAGACTTCTAGCATGCGCATACAAGCATTTTGGAGACTGTAATTTATTAATATTAATCTGGCTATTGCTAGGCATGGGTAATTTGGAATCTTTAAGCTCTGTCTGCTCCATACTCAAGGGCATTTGGGCTAGATTACTCTTTTCTGGAACCTCTCTGCTTTTGGTATTATCCTTCAAGGATACATTCTTCTGAACCATGTGCTCTTGGGAGACTGTCAGCTTTCCCCTATTATCTAGTTTAAAAACTGCTCTCTCCCTTCTAAAAGTTAATGCCAGCAGCCTGGTTCCATCCCGGTTAAGGTGAAGCCTATCGCTTCGGAAGAGCTCCTCTTTTACCCAAAATGTTCCCCAGTTCCTATCAAATCCAAACCCCTCATCCTTGCACCATCATTTCATCCATGCATTGAGACTCCGGAGCTCTGCTTGCCTTTTGGGTCCTGTGCATGGAACAGGAAGCATTTTGGAGAACGCTATCCTGGAAGTTCTGGATTTCAACTTCCTACCTAAAAACCTAAACTTAGCCTCCAGAACCTCCCTACCACATTTTCCTATGTCATTGGTACCAACATGTACCAAGACAGCAGACTCCTCCCCAGCACTATCTAAGAACTTATCTATGTGGCGCGTGAGGTCCGCTACCTTCGCACCAGGCATGTTACCAGGTGATTCTCACGTCCACCAACCACCCAGATATCTACATGCCTAATGATTGAATCAACAACTATAACGGCTGTCCTAACCCTTCCCTCATGGGCACATGGCCCTGGAGAAACTTCCTCGGTGCAAGAGGGTTTTATATCACCTGGAGGACAGGTCCTAGTTACAGAATTACTTCCTGTCACACCAGGGTGATGCTCTCCTGTCACGTGAACTCTCTCCTCCATGGCAACAGGGATGCTGCCAGACTGGAGGTGGGACTTCAGGACTATATCCCTGTAGGTCTCGTCTATGTTCCTCTCTGTCTTTCTTATGTCTTCCAAGTCTGCTACTTTAGCCTCTAGAGAACGGACTCGTTCCCTGAGGGCAAAGAGCTCCTTGCACCTAGTGCACACGTAAGACTTCTCACCAACTGGGAGAAAATCATACATGTGACACTCAATGCAAAAGACTAGAAAGCCCCCATTTCGCTTCTGGATTGCTGTCTGCATCTTAGTGTTAAGCTTGTGTTTAGATCTTTAAGTTCTTTACTTACTAAGGGTTGCTGTGGATACTTATACTAATAAAAGTGTACCTAATATGTTTAATATACCTTGTTCACCTGAAGCTGAATTAATCTCAGGTGCTTAATGTATGACTGATTTGGATAAAGAGTTGCACTTGAGAGCAGCTCCTTTCCTTTATATATTTGATCTCCCCCCTCTTCCCCATCCACACCACTTACCTCCACTGCCCATACCTAGCTTCTGGCTAGGTTGGACTCAAACTCACAACTTCCTATGTTGGAATAAAGCACCTTGAGCTGCTGAGCCATTTCCTACTCTCTAAAGGAAAGGAAAGGAACATGTGGGTATTGAACCCACAACCTATGGTGGTTCAATGCACATCTGTAACCACTATCCCAAACAACCAGTTCCTTCTCTGTTCCTTCATCCACCACATCAGCCCTTTTCTAGTCCTGTATCCCCAGTATCAACCCCCTCCAGTCCCAGCCCCTCCCAGCATTACCTTCCTCTCAATAGCAGTCTCCCCATCCCCCAACATTAGCCCATTTCCTCTTCTAGCCCCCAGTCTTCTTACAGGGCCAGCGGCTCTCTCCTCCACTTCCCCATATGGCCCCATACCACAAAGAGCCCTGTGCATGCCTTACTGACTTCAGAGGGAGCCGGCCGGTGAGGTCCGAAGCCCCACTTACGTTTGCACAATGTGGGAGTAAACAGTGTTTTCCTTCACTTCCGTGGCTAAGTCACAGCTCTTTGCATTAAATGGGAGCACTTCCTGCCTTGTGGCGTTGGTATCTGGGACTTACAGCCAAGGCAGTAAAGCAAAATGCTGCTGTTTACTTCTGTGGCTGTTCAGAGGCGAGCTGCAGCGCTGAACTTCAGGCCTCCCTGGCTCCGTCTGAAGCCAGTCAGGCATGCGTGGAGCTCCTCCAGGTGCAGGGCCATGTGGAGGCAACATTCCTGTTAGCTGCATTTTAGTGTGCTGCTGCAGACAGTCTGGAGCACTATAGTGTCTGCCTTCGCATGTTAACCGGTGATCATGGGGCGGGGTGGGGAATGTGTGGAGAGTGGGCATGGAGAATGCATTACTGCTAGCGCCAGGGCAATTTCCATGCACTCAGTGGCAATGTGGTTCTTAACATGGGTTCACCTAATGACTCCTCTATAGGAATCATTAAATGAATCCGATATAGAAAAGCACATGTTTGTGTTAACTGACAGAGATATACTGAACCCGCCTCAACAGCTAATGTGCAGCCTTTGTCATTAACGGGCATGAGATAGTGTGTTAGCAGGCTTTAGTAAAAGGGGCATTAAATATTGCTGATTGGATAGCATGGATCTAACATAGGAACCGAGGTCATTCACCCTCCCTGGGCCAAAATGTACTAAACTGTGATATATCTGTTTTTGGATGCTTTTTGACAAATATGGTGACATACCAATTGAAAATACTCTATCTACCATTCTATCAGTCTGTCTCTCATTTGTCTGTTAGGGTTGTGCATTTATTTCATGTTATCTGGTTTTTAGCAGGCCATATAAACTTTAGTGTCCTCAAAATTGATTTAACACATGCTAAATCACAAATTAAAAATGTTGTTGTTGTTGTTAAGTGCCGTCGAGTCGGAGTCGACTCATGGCGACCCTCTGGATAGCTATCCTAAATTGTGTTCGGTCTTCAGTCAGGCGGCTCATTGTTGACAGACTGGTACCCGTAGCTGCTGTTATTGTAGCGATCCATCTCATTGCTGGCCTTCCTCTTTTGCGTTGACCTTCTATCTTGCCAAGCATGATGTCTTTCTCTAATGATCTCTCTCTTCTCATGATGTGTCCGAAGTATGAAAGTTGAAGTCTTGTCATCTGAGCTTCTAAAGAAAGCTTAGGTTTGATCTCCTCTAGTACCGACTGGTTTGTTCTTCGGGCAGTCCATGGTATACACAGTATTCACCGCCAGCACCATAATTCAAAGGCATCAATTTTCTTCCTGTCTATCTGTTTCACTGTCCAGCTTTCACATCCATATGATGTCATTGAAAATACCATGGCTTGAACAAGTCGAATCTTTGTATGGAGAGAGACATCTCTGCTCTTGAGAATCTTATCTAGGTCTTTCATAGCCATTCTGCCAAGAGCAATGCGTCGTCTGATTTCTTGACTGCTTGTTGCTTCTTTATTGATAGTTGATCCAAGTAGGTTAAAGTTGTTCACGATTTCAATTTCTTCTCCTTCAGTGATGAACCTGCTGATTATGCCAGTTGTCATGATCTTTGTCTTCTTTACATTAAGGTGCAGGCCCATTTTGAGACTATGGGGCATGTTTACTAAACACCGTTGCTGTGCGGGTTCCCGTTAGTGTGCGGGTGCCATATAAGGAGTGGGCGGGCCAGCCAGAAAAAAGGAAAAAACGGACCGCACCTGTCCGCATCGCGCTAATGTGCGGGTCCCACATTAGCGCGTGGGAAGGCTAAGCGGGGCGCTGCCAGGCACATAGAAGAACACAGCCGTAGCACAATGTTGAAGACAAAAATCAATGGTGCAGGGGCCATGGGTTCAATCCCCCAGTGTGCGCAACCAAAGAAGGCAGGGTGAGGCATGAATATTAATGGTAAAATATCATTTTAGGAGGCATACCACATTAGGGCGGCTGTCGGTGTTGCGCTGTTACGTTTTTGCGGCAGTAATTAATATGTTGCATTATGAATTTCGCTGTAAAATCTGTGGTGCATTAGGCGGCGCGCTGTACGTCGCTTGCGTTACGTGCGTCGTTAGGCTGTGCGCGGGACATCTTTTACGTATTGTGAGGCAGTAGGTGGTGCTGTGTTAGTTGTTGACGGCATGAAGCGGTGGGAAAATATCCAAACACAGGACCCGAGACGTAGCACAATGGGGAAGACACCAACCAATGGTGCAGGGCCCACGGGTTCAATACCCCATTGTGTGCAATACAGAAAGGCTGGCCGAGGCATAACTAGTACTGCTGGACAAGAAAGTTGATGGAGGCACACTAATTTTGGCCGTCACCAGGCGTCGCGCGGGTAAGTTTTTGCGGCAGTAACTAATATTGATCCACATTATGCGTCTCACTGGCAGATGTGGGGGTCGTGAGTTGATGCGCTGGAAATGTGGGCGGCATCGGGCGTCGCGCTGTTACGCTTGTGCGGGTCTGGCAGCAGTAGGCGTCGCGCTGTTAGTTGTGAACGGCATAAGGCTGTGCGCAAATGTCCATACACAGGAACTGAGCCGTAGCACAATGGCAAAGACATTAACCAATGGTGCAGGGGCTACGGGTGCAATCACCCAGTGTGTGCAAGCCAACAATTCTGGCTGAACCATGCCTAGTAATGTTTTAAAAAATATATTTAGGAGGCATACCACATTAGGGCGGCTGTCGGTGTTACATTGTTGCGCCAGTAATTAATATGTTGCGTTATGAATTTCGCTGTAAAATCTGTGGTGCATTAGGCGGCGCGCTGTACGTCGCTTGCGTTTCGTGCGTCGTTAGGCTGTGCGCGGGACATCTTTTGCGTATTGTGAGGCAGTAGGTGGTGCTGTGTGAGTTGTTGACGGCATGAAGCGTTGGGAAAATATCTAAACACAGGACTCGAGACGTAGCACAATGGGGAAGACACCAACCAATGGTGCAGGGCCCACGGGTTCAATACCCCATTTTGTGCAATACAGAAAGGCTGGCCGAGGCATAACTAGTACTGCTGGACAAGAAAGTTGATGGAGGCACACTAATTTTGGGCGTCGCGCGGGTAAGTTTTTGCGGCAGTAACTAATATTGATCCGCATTATGCGTCTCGCTGGCAGATGTGGGGGTCGTGAGTTGATGCGGTGGAAATGTGGGCGGCATCAGGCGTCGCGCTGTTACTCTTGTGCGGGTCTGGCAGCAGTAGGCGTCGCGCTGTTAATTGTGAACGGCATAAGGCTGTGCGCACATGTCCATACACAGGAACTGAGCCATAGCACAATGGCGAAGACATTAACCAATAGTGTAGGGAGCATGTCCCCAATCACCCACAGTGTTAGTCCACAACGAGGCATATTTTTAGGGGTGAGAGAACCAATGTTTAGCATAAGGCGTTGCGTTGATGGGCATGAGGCGGTGAAAAATATCCTTTTGGAGGCACTGTAATAGTAGCCTGCAGAAGTGGCGCATTGATGGGTATGCACAGGAACAGACCCACAGCACAATGATGATGACACTGACCAATGGTGCATTGATCAGGGGTTGTATACACGGCTGTGCAGAAATAGAAAAAGGCTGGGTGATGCATCACCTGTCCTAGGTAATATTGCCAGATGAGGGGCATGAAGTTATTGCCCACATAATGTGTAAGAGGCAAAAGGCGCTGTGCTTATATCAGAGCCAAATGAACAGAGCCACAGCAGAAGGGTTAGCACACTGCCCAATGGTGCTGGCATCATGGGTCCAATCCCCTGCTGTGTTCAATGAATAAGGCTGGTTGAGCCATCACCTGTCATGAACTAGGAGCCATGTAACCCTCAATTGTATGTACTACTGATAGCAAATGAACTATGGAAGTACTGTAATAGCAGGTAATGCATAAGGTGCCCATCAAGGTACCTCAGAGGTCAAATTGTAGCGTACACTCTCCACAAACGAAACACACACACCTCTAATCCATCTCAGGGGTGTGTATGTGGTGTATGTGACAGCATACCCTCTACAGCTGTGATATGCGTGTCCACATTACACATTACACATTTGAGTTACCTAATGTTTGTGCCTTTGTTGCCCAATGACACTGTTACACACAGCCTGACAGCCAAGAGAGTGTTTACAGCTACAGATGCAGATGTAACAGTACTGATGCGTCAGGTGCCTCTGTTTGTGAGGGAACACCAAATGGTGAACATATAACAGGACAGTGTAGGCCTCCTGACTGTAGCACACCCATGTGCCATTGCTACATTGTGACAACTGTCCCGTGCAGCAGCGCAAATCAGGGTTCACATACACAGGCGGGACATATGTTTGATATGCAACGTGATAATGGCCCCATCCCACATAGCCTTTATCAACAGGTGTCCACACAGCATCATAGACGACATTATCGTGTACAGTGCCTCATACACACAGAGAGCACTATTTCCACACTGGACAGGATCAGATGTTCATTTCCCCTGTTTTTGGGGGGAAACACGCCCCTGCGGTCACCTGAATGCCCACAACTAGGGTTGGCTGTGTGACATACAGCCAGAGTGGCGACGCTGTCCCGCACATGTATATTCCTAATGTACAGTCGTCTGAGGCGGATGGCCATTAGGGTCTATATGCCATATTACGTGTCCTTGCATCAGCATTGTGGATGAGGCCATCAGGTGATGTGGCTGGGGGGGACAGAAAGTGAAGTCCAAACTGTATGGCATCACACAGGTAACCTGTGATGAGGCCAAGTTGCGTTTTGGGGTCAGCAGCTACACAGGCAGACCCGGTATAGGTTCCCCTGACCCCAAACAGACACAATATCCCAAATCCCAAACCTACATCCCCAAAAGGAAACGTTAAGCTGCGACAGCAACAGACTATTCAGCACCCTCCTGACATTGCAGATCCAGACAGTTCACGTGAAAAAAACAGTTCACACTCACGGTAACATGCCCATTCAAGCATGTATGTACAGTTGCGCTCATCCGCTGGGGAATACCTTGTGATGCCATGTGGCATGGTAGTCAGGTCGATGAACAGCAGTCTCATACAGGTCCAGCATGTGAGCAATGGCTGTATGGACAGGTCAGGTTGTGCTCACCTTCCCCTGGCGTCCACAATAGCCTATAGACGGCAGACACACATTCCATATTTTGACCCACCACACCCACTACAGATGCTATACATTGGCCCTGGCAAAGGCACATTCCATGACATGACCAGGGGATACGTAAGTTTGTGTGCCAAATGCAACTGCTAGCTCACCCTCTGTGCTGTGCGACGCAGGGGCTGGTATACATCCAGGGACATCTGGCCTGTGGCTTGGTGTGAGCAAACTGCTCATTCGCCCACTAGGGATTCCGTCCTCCCTCTTGACATATCTCACAGACACATGCCCTCTTTCCCCTGAGGGATCATACATAGGTGACGTGTGTTGTAACGTGAGTCCTCACATCATTCCATTCCTAAGCCGTGGAAAATGTTTTGCCCCATGCCCGTGGTTTGGACGGTTGGTCTCCAAGTGACAGCTGTAGTACCTGGGATCCTCACACATTTCATTCCCCCCTCTGACCCTGCTACCTGCATTGTAGGTTTGGGTTATCCACCTCGGGATACCAAGATGTCTGAGCCCTGCATTGCTGTATCCACTACTGGACTACGCAGCATCCCTGTGTCATAGTGCTCACCAGGCTCTTGCCTCCACAGCACATTGTCTCGTGGTTGGTGTATGCCCTGGGCTACCCTCACCTGTCGACTGCCACAGTTGAAATGCCTGCCATGTTGCCGCCCTCACAGTGTACACCTTCTTTCACCCTACCGTGTTTGTGGCGACTGGGTGTGCCTGTAGGCTAGCATTGGATGTGTTTGTTTGTGAGCTATGTTTCCTTTGGGATGTATGCTTAGGTGAGCCATCCCCCATGTACGGGTACACCCTTTGTCCTCTTTCCTACCCAGGGCTGTGTGTCAGCAGGAGCAATGCAATATGCAACACTGCTGTGTGCATTTGGATGGATGCTAATATTGCACCGTGGAACAACACATGTCAATAGGGCCCGTGATGTGTTGTGACCCGCTGCACACCTCACTCCTGCCTTGCCTGCTGCCAGGCACAATCAGGGATGGCCCACTCCCCTATATCCAGGGCTGAACACTCTTATCTGAGGCCTGTCACTAGCATTTGCATGCCTAGCATACCCCTGTACATGTACGTCTGGAGTCTGGGACCCTGTGCAGCAGCATGACTACATCACCATGGCCCTTGAGGGCACACAACATGGGCCCCAAGGTGTACATGCACTGTTTTCTGCCCACTGGGGTCACCCCCGGGAGGGGTTGGTGTTGTGAGAGAACCTTAGCTGTCACCCACATGTGGGAGTGTTGGGTCAGCCCTGGGTATGTTCTGAGAACCGCTGTTCACACCCCATCGCACATTGTCATGAGCACTGCACTGGTCACATGGCCGGTGTGTGTGTGTCCATCTGCTCGACCCCAACGTTCCCTACCTGTATGCATCCCATATCTCCTACTCATTGTGTATCCCCTGGTGTTGTTGCAGTCAGTCGCACACCCTCCAGCCACCCACACAATGTACACTTATCTGCTGTCTGTCTCTAATAGTACTGGTACATCTGATGGACGTTGTCTAGTTCTTGCACAGACAGTGTATCCGTGTGTCTGTGTCTCACAGCACGTTTTCAGACGGCTGCCTAGTGTGTGAACTTACACAATCTTGATGATGCACATATTCATATGATACATGAAAGGTATTGTGGGTAATGTAGTTCATTAACCACAAACACAGCCGGAGACAATACTTTTGTTGTGAAACCAGTGGTAAAGCCAATAACCAACGTCTTTTATTGATGGGGTTTAATTCACCCAGCACAAGTATGCTTGGTAGCATATAAATGAAGTTACTTGCTTGCAGTATTTAAATTGATAACATAAAGTCAAATATCAACTCATGAAAACAACCTTCAACCTGTCAGGCAATTAGCTAATGTTTTCCTAGCAAAGAATTACCAAATGAAAGGTCACAAATAATGAATAAACCTTGCTGCTTAGGTTAACCTCTGCTTATGTCCCACACAGATCCTGCAGTGATTCTCTCCTTGCTCACACACACAATTAGGTGCAGCTTTCATTAATATCAATTCCCCAGCTGAAAACCTTGAGCTGGCTGGCTGATACTGTGTGAGGCCATATCCTGCTTTAGGAACTGTTCGTAGTGCAATAAAGAACAAGGTTAGGTTTCTTTGTGATGGCTGATGTGTTTCCTCACAGAGAGCTAGCAAGAGCACTTGGATAGAGAATAGTCCATGTAATCAATAGTTTCATCTGCTGTGATTTCCCCTTCATCAATAAGCATAGGGTGACTATCATAAATTAGCACAGATGAGTCTTTCAGTAGGGAACTATCAAGAGAATGCTCATTGCCCTGCTGCCATTCACTATTAGAGATAGGGTCGGGATCAGTGTTCATACCTGAACCGCCCTTGCTGCCATGGTTCCTCTCTGTATAGCCTGGCCAGTATGTACTCCAGTTCTTATGTCCAGCCTTCCAATCTTTATCCCTGGACACTGGATCTCCTCTCACATACCTTCTGGCATAGGTCTTAAGGTCCCTTCCACGTGCAGTCTTCTCTCTCACCAGTAGCCACAGGTGATTCCTATCTCTGCCACTCCATTCCTCTGGGTGACCCCAGTCCAATGGTCTCTGCTGGCACTTGGAATACCTCCCAGTATAGGTACTGCCTTGGACTCTCCTAGATCTCTCAATGGCCTTTCTGCTCTTCCTTCCAGAGGGTTTCCTTCCTTCTCTATCCGTTTGGCTTGGCTTCTGCTTCTACAGGTGATGTTGGAATCTGTAGCCCTTGCTGTAGCTGGGCTGGAGCTTGTAGCTGGGCTGTAGCTTGTAGCTGGACTGGAGCTTGTAGGTCTTGCTGTAGCTGCTATCTGTAGAATAAGCTCTATTGTTATTCTGTCTTGATGTGTGCTCCTCCCTATCACAGCGCAGCTGTGCTGAATCAGGCCCTGCCCTTTGAGATGAGTGCCTAGGGATTACCTCATAGCTCTCTTGATTGAACACATGTATTCTCACTTCAGCCCCCCTCATGGCTGCTGGACACCTGGTGCATTCTGGGACTGGTAGTCTTTTATGTGTGAGCTATGTGTTTTTACCTCTACCAGAACTGACAGGATTCTTGTTCAGAGTCACATCACCCTTTCTATAACTCCTACCTGAGCCATGATAGGCCTCCTTAGCAAAACGTACATGGTGTATGTCCTGTGTGTGGCCATGGACGACACCTTTGTATAATGTTTCCATACATCAAAATATGTATCTCAGTAGTACAGTTTGTACCATGCAAAGGGTATTTGTGTGATATGTTTTGCCTAGTTCTGCTTGACAATTGTACCCGCCACAGGTAACTCAATGACCACCATCTCTTCCCCACACAGGCATTCGTCAGGAACTTGCAGCTATACGGCACAATGGAGAAAGCCTCATACAGGAGGTGGTGCTTCTGCGCCAACACATCCAAGATATGCCTTTTGGGAGGATGTGTGTGGCCATGGAGTGCATCCAAGCTGCCCTGGAAAGGATGGCACCACCGCCCCTGCCGCCCACACCGCCACCACCACCACCACCACCACCCACACCCCCGCCACAGGCACAAGATGACCGTGTGGGGCCAGCTGCAGGGGAACGTATTTTGCAGCGTGCCAGACGTGAGAGGCAGCGCCGTCGCCAATAGTGCAATACCTATTACTGTAACATTGCATACATATAAAGTCTCCGTCCAATGTTTCTCTCCTTTTTATAGCATAGTTTGTGTGCACATGCATGCCCTGACCATGACCTGAGGGGTTCAGATCTGGCCCGGTATTGCCGGGGTGTCCATACTGTCTTGTATTACTGCACACATGGCATTGCCTGCCATTTCATAACTGCATACGATCTGTGCATTGGCCCTTGGCTGCAATACACCAATGTTCACATAGGCCCAATGGCACATTTTGGGCAGCTGCAGGGTTACAACAACACTATCGTGGCCATTCCACGGTCACACCCCCTGATACTGTGCACATTGGGTGAGGCTCTGTGGCCATTGGCCCTGTCATTGGCAGGGATGACATGCGTGTCCCGCCCCTCCATGGCACACATGTGTCAGAGGGACACATGGGTGTCATGCGTGTGTGCGATGCTGCTCTGCACCAGCAATTGTTGTGGGGACAGACACATCCCTGTGACATGACTGTTTAGGCGGGAGATATTAACAGCAACATGACCTGTGGTTACCCATGTTCCATTCCTATGCACACATGTTCATCACACAGCTACGCATGTGGTGCAGGTAACATTATGATGGCCATGGCCACGCTACATGTCCAACCAGGTGTATGGACCTTCCCATGCTTGCCTACATGTTGTGTGGTTAAGGTACACACATGACCAGTGAGGCAGGTTCAAAACATGTTTATTATACAACATATCACACAATGGCCAACATGCCCAACATAAACACACGCATGAGGTGGGGGCGGGGGAAACACAGCGCAGCAGAGGGCACATAGGGGCATCACAGGTGCCAGCCGTGGTACCTGTAATGCTGTTCGGCAGGTGGCCATCGGGATGCCAGATGCACCACATCACCGGCCACCTGCCGAACAGCCCCAGTCAGACACTGCAGGGCGTGGAACACGATACGGATGTCGTGTCGTACGTCATCCAGGGCCATGAACACATCGTGGATACACCTGCCAGCACACAGACACACATTGTCTGTGGTCTGTGTGCTGGCATGAGCATGAGGTGTGCCAGTGGCCCTGGGTGACGCACGATCGTGATCACGTCCGTGCCGTGCAGACGCCTGCAATGCCGGACTGGTGCCCCGGTGGCCCTCTGCTGGGCTGTGTTCCCCCCCAACCAACTCCAACCCCTCCCCGCTCCTTCCATACCCACCCCCCACCCTCCCTGCCCACACAATCACCCCAACTCCCCCCTCCCTGCCTGCACCCCTGCCCCCGTTGCCCCTCTCTCCTGCACCCCCCTCTGTCCCATCTCCATGCTGCCCCTGGTTAGGGGTGTGCCTGCTGCCATCTGCCTCGTCCTCTCCCACATCACTGGAGGAAACCACCACCACATCTGCCCTCTCTGGTCCTGAATGTGGCTGCTCCATCCCTCCAGGCTGGTCGTCCTCCTCCTCCACCTCCTCCTCCTCCTCCTAGGTTGTGTGCCGGGTGGTGGGCCTCCGGAGACTGTGGGCAGAGGTGTGTGGCGAGGCGTCGCTGGCATCACTGTCTGTGAAGGATGACATACATCAGGTGATGTCCATGTGTGTCACATACCAAATATGCAGATACAGGTGGGAGACAGGCTGGTGGCCCTATGGCACACCTGAACCTGTGAGTTGCCCATTCCAATACTCACCATCGTGGTGGTGCTGGCGCTCCCTGCAGGCACGTGTAAGGAACTCCGGGTGGAATTTGCGAAGTTCGCGCCCCTTCTTCCTCAGGTCCTCCACCTGTGGATATGCAAAAGTTGTCAGGTGTCAACACATACCACCTGTCACTGGGGCTAGGTTGCGTGTTAGACATTAGGGGGCAATGTGGACAGCATGTCACCACAATCCACATTACAATTTGGTAGATCTGCTGGCATACAGTCCTGGGGGCTGAGATATAGCGCAATGGTGGATACATTGGCTGCTTAACGAGGCATCATGGCTTACATCTTCCTTTTGCGCTCTGGAGTGCCTGTCTCAGGCAGCTCACATTATCATACGTTGTAACACCATTGGCCATGGTGCTTTCCATCTACATCTATGCTGTGCACAGCATATATTTTCATACTTTGCAACATTATTACTTGCCCCAGAGCCCTTTCTACATTACAGAGGTGCTGCTGGTGGCAAGACACTCACACTGCTGCAGACATCATATTGCATACACCATTCTCACTGATGGAGCACCACAACCCTGGTAACAACAACACACTGTCTGCATGATTGCCTCTTTGGCCAGCCAAGCATCTGTTCTTATCAATCTAGCTGTGGCCCACACCTAACCTTGATGCATGGGGAGCCAGAGGTTGCATACGTCCATATACAGTGAGGTTATTGGTGGGTGCAGCCAATGACATGTCCATGACTGTGGACTACTGGTGGTTGTTGTGAGATCCTCACAGTGCTGTCAGCAGCAGGTACCCCACAGACCACCTTATAGGGTGTACCTGGGTTAATGCACTGTGATGGTGTTTAAGTTGCAAGTACTTGAGGACATTACCCACGTTCCACACCTGACAGCCCCCATGGACCTTGTAAAAACAAATTTACCTAATGTGACAGTGCCTTGTTCAATGTATGTTGATTTTCAGAACGTTTCCCCACACTACTGCTGACTGGTGGAGTCTATGGGCCAAAGTCAGGATATATAAAATACTTTCCTTGTAGAACCACATTTAGAATTTGAACTAACAACCTTTTGCTCCTGAGGCATTGCAGTCACCACTGGACTACAGCTCTGGGGCTGTGATGAGACTATCTGGCTGTCTGCAATATGACCTAGGCAGACTTTGTGCTGCAGTTAACAGGGTAACGTCAGTCCACTCACCCCCATGATGCACTGCACATGCAAAGCAGCAGTCTACTAATGGTCCAACGATAGGGTGTGCAACCACACAGCACCTGGACATAGTTTTGTGCACAGACCTTCTGTGTTGCAGGTACAGAGTGGGTACAGAACCTCACAGTGTGTGTGGCTTTTAATCACCCTGAGTGTGAGGTGAGACACACAGCACCTGTCCTGGCTGAGAGGGCCAAGAACATCAGATCAGCTTGTCAGACGATGTCTGATAGGTTGACGCATACAGTCCTCCTTCAGGCATCTGTATCTCCCTGACCCATCTGGGCCTTGTGGGCTACAATGCTCACCCAAGGGTGCATCTCCTTTGTGAGGGCCCTGCCCTTCATAATATATGTGAAGGGGTAAGGGAGATTTCTGGCCACATTGGCTATATGTGTCTGACCACCTGCACTTTCCTGTCAAACACACTTTGCACAATATTACAATATGCACATTCTGTAGCCCAACTACGGTGCTAGCAGTTGCCAGCAACCTCATTCCGCCTGTCGTACCCAGAACCTACAGGTCACTCTCTGCAATTTTGAACATATCCATACGTCTAGATCAGGCAGACAAACAGCTGAGCCAGAGCCACCCAGCTCAACCAACACCATCTGACATTTTGCAGCAGAGGCCACAGTGTGTGGCCAGCTACTGACCCTGCAAGGTGTTCCAGCCAAACACATGGTAACTGCTTTCAGGCCGCTTGACGGTCCATACTGCATGCTACCAGGGACACTCTGTGCACCCATTACTGGGATGTTTGCACAACCACCATGCAGTTGACTCAGTGATTGGGCCCCCTATATATACACACGACCCATAAAAATCACAGAGGAGAACTACTGTATGGCAATATGTTGTAACCTAGCCATGGCGTGGTCACTGATCATTCGTGGTGAGGGTTGCCTCCTCACCGTACATGCTATGGGCACCATGTTTGTGGAGGTGATAGCAAGGCACAACATGGTCCTAGGCATGCACATTTGCCCTGTGTAGCTGCATCCTGCTCCTGCTACCCTGTGTGTTCTATACCCAGAGTACTTTGCTCCTCATTATGCACATTTGCAGACCAATACTGGCAACGGTGCTATCATTGTGGGCTGTGGGAGGTGTTGGCAGCCAGCACACACTGGATCAACAGACACACACTCCCTACACCTAGGACAGCAGTGAGACGATGTACGGTTATTTAGGAGCAGAGACCAACGCAACAGTAATGGGCACACTGGGGGTATGGCAACGTTGGGGTACATTTGTTGTGATATGTTCCAGGCTGACAATCTCTGGAGGGCACCTGACCTGACACACATTGTACATACATCTGAGACGTTGGTATGTTACAGCTCGATGATCTGCTTGTGCTTCGCATAGACATTTCTAACAGTCACTGCTCATACCAGGCTTCTGATATGCGTGTGAGGTATCGCCATGTGTAGTGTGTGATTGGTAATGTCTGCACATGCTAGTTATTGGAGGGGCACACAGGGCCCGACATCCTGCCACTGCATTGGTCATCAGATATTGGGGCCTGCAGGTGCAGCTGTTTCTGGCCCTGTTGCCCACTGCTGTAGGCCATATTTTCAGAAAAAACAGGCAATATGGCACACACACTGGTCAGGTTTTCATGATGTCCGTGATGAATATGCCTCTCAGACAGATGCATACCATGGTGGTGTTCAATTAACTTGCAGCACACGCATCTTTATTGGATACATCAGCGAACATGGGTGTTCTTTGTGCCTGCATGGCTGCATTTGGGGGACTGTACTGTGGGCGAGGCATATGTTTATGTGGTGTGTGCTGTTTATTGTAAAATAAGTTGTCTTTTCCAACGCTTATGTCATCAGCAGGGGAATTGCAGTCTTTAATAGCAGGTTTTGTGCATGTGAAAGAAAATGGGGAGTGGGATGGCAGGTGCCCCAGCTGAGATTTGAACCTAGGGCCTTCTGCTCTTGGGGCACTTGCTATGTGTACTGCACCACCGTCTTAGCACAGCAACAGCTCATTCCCGGGGGAGTCCATGGCTGTTTGTCACACAGTGCCTGTCTGGTGGATTGGACTGCAGCCACATGAGGGTAGCTAGGCCAGCATCTGCTGTGGTGCAGCAGCCACTGCCCCCTCTGCCAGCAGTAGGCGTACACCACCATGATAAAGAGGCATTATATTGGGGACAGCATCACAGCTAACTGACATGTGGCCCTCCGGTACTGCATTGTGTGTACTCTGCTGTAGGTGTTGGACATTTCTGAGGGCTATGAGCTACTTATGGTAAAATAACAATCCTCAGAAAAAACTTTTCTTCTCTGCAGGTGTGGGTTTTATTCCCAATAACGGTTTACTGGTGGATAAAATATGTGCACTGTGTTGCCGATGGCTCCAGCTGGGAGTTGAACTTGTTATCTTTGTCTCCACAACACACTGGCTGTGTCCCCTGCACCACCATGCGGACACTGAGTCAATGTAGACCCTGCAAATAGCATGTCTGTTTGTCCTAGCGGCCCTTTCTGTTATGGGCCAGTGCACCCACGTGTCAGGGTCTCTGGCTCCATCTTCTCTGGCCACCTGCCACTGACCCCACTGATACCAGTACACCTCGGCTAACATGCTGCAGGCCCTGTTAGTGCTGGTGCCACTCAGTTGTTGAACATCCACTGTGCATGTATGCAACTACCTATGCTGTGCATTATGGGTTTGGGGTGACTACCTAGTCCTCCACATATCCCCACAGATCACACATGCTGTTGTGCAACATGTGCATGCCCTAGGGGAAAAAATCCATTGGTGTGGGGACACATGCTCTCTCCTTCAGCAATGTTGACTCATGCACATGTTATGCTGCATGAGCCAGAAACCCTTCCAACATGCCTATCTTTTAGCCCTGCCTTTCTTGTGAGTGTATGTTGATGTTTCACATTGCTGTGACCATTACCAAGGTTGGTCGTCTTGTGTGGTACAATCAAGTGGTTTAACAGCCCTATGCGACACAACAGTCCTGGGAACAGTACAGGCATGGGTATGTTACACATAGCTGGTGGGGGTCAACCACCCAGGATGTACACACTGTCAGACAACAGACCTGCTGCACACATGACCCACATCTGCATGATTGTCATGTGGTGCTCAATGGGCAAAATGTGCTGAACATATACATCCATATTTCACTGTGTTCAATGAAGACATTAGATAGCTGTGTACCATGTCCCCAGGTGTGGGTGGCATTGGTGACATCTGCAACTGCTACTATTGGCGGTTACAGGCAGGGCCCAATGTCCTGCCTTTCCAGGATGCATTGTCCAATGCAGCCTGTGGGCGTGGGTGTGTCAGGGCCTGTTGGCTGGTGCTTTTCATCAGGCATTCCCACATCATCTCATGGTGTGGCTAACACTGTTGTAGTTTTATGCTGTCCCTCCTGGATATGCATGTGCTACATCTGCATGACATGAGGGTGGTACATAGATATGCAGCACAGTCATTTGTATTAGAGGCAGCATGGAACCTGACTGTTGTGTGGTCGTCCAAAACTGTATTTGGGATACTCTGCTCTAGGTGATCGCCCTGTTCATGGTGTGTGTGGTTGGGATGGTAAATGTTGGGGGTTTTACTGAGGCCACTGTCCTCTGCCTTAAAGGTTTTGCTTACTACCATGGTTTATTTGTGAGTAAAATATGTGCTCATGATTGGCAATATCCCCAGCCGAACTTTGAACCTGTGACCTTCTGTTGTTTCATACACTTTCTGTGTACACTGCACCACTGTGTATCTACAGCTTGGCAGAGTTCCCTGGGACGTCCATGACTGTACATCCAACAGGGGCTGTCTGTCACTAGTGGACGGTGACAGCCTGCACCTCGCTAGTCAAATGTATGCTGTGGCTGGCAGCCACTTCCCTCTCCACCATCTGTACAGTCCCACCAACATGCTAGCATGTCCTTATCTTAGCATAAGCATATGTCCTAATTGAGTGGAGCCACTCCAGGACTGCATTTGGGCAACTCGGATGTGGCTGATGCCCATTGTTCTGATGTGTGTGCGGTGTGGAGTATAAGAAGGATGTTTGCAACATGCTAATGTTCTCTGCAAAACAAGGGGTGTCTTTCATATCTCTGATTAGTGGTGGAGAACATATTGCCATGAGCCCCAGATGGGATTTGAACCTGTGATCCTATGGTCTTACAGGTACTGGCTCTGTCCACTGCACTACACTGTTGCCACAGAGATGGTGCAGTACCTGGGGATAATAAAACTGGCAGGATGGGGTCACACACCCTGCTCTGCACATTTTTACTATGGGCTCCTTCACCCTGTCCGGTGACAAACGTGCAAATCATACCCAGACATGACCACGGAAAGGGGCGATAAGATATAACCAACATGGCCTACAGAGATTTTCATGAACAAACATGGGGGACACTCCCAGGACAGCTACAAAAGGGGGGTTGTTTTTTTTTTGGTTGAGTCTCCCCTCCATACACCTTTCCATGGTTCATTCATTTTTTTGTAAACTTTCCTGGGTGTGTTTCTTATTTGTGCCCATTGCTAGCACTGTTCCCCCGCAGAATTTTAATTTTTTAGATGTTGTTTGTGGTCATTTTCGCTTTTTATTTGCACTTTTGTTCTGTGCACATGTATCACACTGCTGACGTTTTGCAGGTTTCCCCGGTTTTGCTGTACATTGATGACGGAAATGGTTTCTCTCTTCCCTTTAAATGCTTTCTACCGCGAGTGTTTCACTCGCGGTAGTTTTTACATGGAAATTCTGGCCCGGTACTGTGCGGGGAGCCTCTCCCCTCCCACTCTCCACCCATTGACCCCGTCCCTCCGCCTCTCCGGGGCCTTCCTCCGCCCTTCTTTAGCCGTTCCACGCCTCTATCGTACATTTGCGGGCCCGCACTTGTACGGGGCCCGTTAGTGTGCCGCGTACCTGTGCGGGGGTGACACGCACGTGTGCGGGGCGTTTGAACGCGTTTATGTGCGTTTCAATGCTGCATTGCCGTGCGCTATTTTGCGGCGCGCAAATTAGCGGTTTTTAGTAAACATGCCCCTATGTTCTTTGATTGTGAGAAGCAAATGTTTCAGATCATTTTCACTTTCAGCCAGTAATGTGGTATCATCAGCATAGCGAAGGTTGTTGATGAGTTTTCCACCAATCTTCACACCTCTGTTGTCTTCATACAGTCCTGCTTCTCTGATGATTTGTTCTGCATATAAATTAAACAGGTAGGGGGAAAGTATGCAGCCTTGTCTTACACCTTTGCTTATTTTAAACCATTCTGTTTCTCCTTGTTCCGTTCAAACTGTTGCTTCTTGATCAATGTACAGATTGCGGAAGAGAACGATCAGGTAAGAACATAAGAACATAAGATATGCCATACTGGGTCAGACCAAGGTCCATCAAGCCCAGTATTCTGTTTCCAACAGTGGCCAATCTAGGTCATATGTACCTATCAGTTTCCCCAAGGGACACAGGTTCCACAATCCTTGTATTGGTTCAAGCATTGATATCCTGGGTCCCTTCTTAATAATGGTTTATGGACCATTCCTCCAGGAACTTGTCAAAACCTTTTTTAAGCCCAGCTACACTAACAGCCTTTACTACATCCTCCGGTAACAAATTCCAGAGTTTGATTACACGTTGAGTGAAAAAATATTTTCTTTTATTAGTCTTAAATAGTTTACCCTGTAGCTCATTGCATGTCCCCTAGTCTTTCTATATTCTGATAAGGTAAACAATCGATCTACGTTTACCTGTTCCACTCCGTTCATTAATTTATAGACTTCTATCATATCTCCCCTCAGCCGTCTCTTTTCCAGGTTAAAGAGCCCTAAACATTTTAGCCTTTCTTCATAGGAGTATTCTTCCATCCCCTTTACCATTTTGGTGGCTCTTCTCTGAACCTTTTCTAAAATCGCTATATCCTTTTTAAGATACGGTGACCAGAATTGCACACAATATTCAAAGTGCGGTCTCATCATGGAACGATATAGAGGCATTATAATATCTTTTGTTTTATTTTCCATTCCTTTCCTTATCATACCTAGCATTCTATTTGCTCTCTTGGCCGCCGCTGCACACTGGGCCGAGGGTTTTAACATGGTATCCACAATGACGCCTAAATCTTTTTCCTGAGTGGTAGTTCCTAATGTGGAACCTTGCATCGTGTAGCCATAGTTTGGGTTGTTCTTCCCTAGGTGCATAACCTTGCACTTGTCCACATTAAATTTCATCTTCCATTTTGATGCCCAGTCTTCCAATTTATCAAGATCCTCTTGCAATTTTCCACAATCCTCTTGGGTTTTAACAACTTTAAATAGTTTTGTGTCATCTGCAAATTTGATAACCTCACTCGTTATTCCACTTTCCAGGTCATTTATGAATATGTCAAAAAGCAGCGGACCCAGCACAGATCCCGGCGGTACACCACTATTCACCTTTCTCCATTGGGAAAATTGGCCATTTAACCCTACCTTCTGCTTTCTATCTTTTAACCAGTTCCTGATCCACAATAGTACACTGCCTCCTATCCCATGACTCTTTAGTTTCGCCAAAAGTCTCTGATGAGGGACCTTATTTATTTATTTTTATTATTTATTTTATTACATTTGCTTATATACCGCACTATTCGGTATCAGCGCGGTTTACAATATAACAAAACGACCAAGACAACATTCTGTTTGGTTTTACAAGGAACAGGAGTACCAACTTGGCTAACAGGGTTGAACTATATACAGAGATAATAATTACAACAACAGGGTTGTACTATATACAAGAGATAATAAATTGCAACAACAGGGTTGTGGTGAATACATGAAGTAATAATTACAAGGATCTAAATGAAATCCAGTGATCACTTTAAGACGGTATGCGCCTGAGCTGCAGGAAGGAGGCTGGAATATATGAACACTAGGGAATGATTGTTATCTTAGGTAGGGTTACTTAGACTCAGTTGTTGGCTGGGTAGTATTGAAGGAAGAGGTGAGATTTGATTGCCTTCCTGAATTGAGATAGGTCTACAATAGCTCGGATGTCTGGTGGTAGTGCATTCCAGTATTTGGGGACGTAAAGACTGAAAGCTCTATTTGCCATTGTGTTGTTGCATTTGGTTAAGGACTTCGGGGTTATTAGTAGATTTAGGGTTGTTGACCTTCTGGATCTGTTGGGGTGCACTGTGTGGATAAGCTCAGTGAGTGCCATAGAGTAGAGGCAATTGATGGCCTTGAATGAGAGGAGTAGGGTCTTGAATATAATCCTTCCATGTATGGGTAGCCAATGAAGCTGCTTTAGAATAGGAGTCACATGGTCACTTCTGTGGGCTCCGAGGAGGACCCTTGCTGCGGCATTCATGGCCAGTTGTAACGGGTTCAGTGTAGATTGAGGGAGACCTTGTAAAATGGAATTGGCAAAGTCAAAATGAGGCAGGATCAGTGCTTGGAATATTGTCCGGAAATCATCTGGGTCCAGTAGGGAGCGCAGGTGTCTGGGTGAACGGATTTTGAAATAAACAGCTTTGACTATGTTGCATATGTGAGACTTCATGTCCAGATGTTGGTCTAGGGTGACCCCAAGGTATTTTATTGTTTCTTTGGTTTGCAATTCCGCTTCCTTGACTCTTACATGAGATGGTGGAATAAAGTCAGGGTCTCTTGAGATGAACAGTACCTCCGTTTTTTTGTGCTGAATGCGGAGGTTTTGTGATTGTAGCCAATCGGATATTGCATTGAAGCACTCTACAAGTGGTGTAAGGTCCATTTGAACTGTCGAGAAAGGCATGTATAAGAGAATGTCATCTGCATATATCAGACAGCTCACGTTAAATGATCTGATGATATTGCAGATAGGTTGCATGTATATATTGAACAGTAGAGATGACAGGGAGGAACCTTGAGGCACGCCTTGTGTTTGATGGAATTGTTTTGATTCTCCTGATCCAGATTTTACATATTGCCATCGCCCATCTAGATAGGACTTGCACCATTCTAGCGCAGTATTACGGATTCCCTTCTCTTTCAGTCGACCAAGGAGGAGCTCATGATGTACCGAATCAAAGGCCGCAGCAATATCTAAAAAGATGAATACAAAACCTTGTCGGATGTTATCGATGCCTGTAATTATGTTGTTGAAAAGGAAGGTGAGAAGGGTCTCGACTCCATGATACTCTCTGAACCTGTGTTGGCAGTGATCTAGGGGAGCTGTGGAGTCTATATAATCCTGAATTTGCCTTTGAACCTCTTTCTCAATTATCTTTGCTAGGAGTGGAATACTGGCTATTGGTCTGTAAGAATCGACCCTTTGGGGGTCAAGTTTGGGGTTCTTCAATAAGGGCCAAATAGAGGTTTGTTTGAGTGCTGTGGGGAAGGAACCAGTAGTGAAGGAAAGGTTTATCAGTTTTGTGATGAATGGACTGAACTCCCTGCGTATTTCCTTTACCCAAAATGCTGGGCAAGGGTCAGTTTGTGATGTGGAGGTATTGATAGAAGCTATTGTATCTTCAATGCTTTTTCTGGATGGTGTGGAGAACTTGAGTAGGGGGGATAAGCCGGTAGGTTCTTGACACGAGGCTGTTGAGATTTTGTTGGTCTGTATGATCTTTGATTGTAGGTAATCAGCGTATTTTTGTGGGTGAATATCCACGTGTTGTTCCAGAGAAGGTTCATTTGAAAGGGCTTGAACCAAGTTGAAAAGATCTCGTGGTTTGTTCAGGGATATCTTCAGAGTGTCGGTGTGGTGTTGTTTCATTTTCATTGTGATTGCTTCTCTGTGCTTTGATAGGTGGAGTTGGTAGGCGGTCAGATCTTCCGTGGAGAGCGATCGGCGCCATTTTTTCTCAAGCCTGTGTAGTTGTGTGAGAGAGGCTCTCAACTCTTGAGTGAACCTTTCTTATTCTCCTTGATGTGTTATTGGATTGTGGTCATTGTGAGATGGCATTGAGGTTGAGATTCCAGGAGGAGACTAGTTCTTCAGGATCGGATGTGGTTTTGTTGAGGAATGAGTGGGTTTGAGAGAGGATGAACTCTGTTAAATGTGCAAAAGTTTCTTGTTGACGATCGAGCTGTTCTGTTAAACTTTCGGTTACTATGTCGCTGGTTATCGCTGGTGGGTATCTGGAAAGTTATAAGTTTATGGTCCAACCATGGTACGTCAATAACCGACATCATTGGGTTGTGGTTTAACGCGAGGGCAGACTGAGGTGCGAACACCATGTCAAGAGTATTGCCCTTTATATGTGTGGGATTGTTGATGATTGCTTTGATGTAGAGATGGGAGATTGAAATCACTCATAATCCAGATAGGTGTATTAGGGTTGTGGGCGTTAGCAGCAAGGTCAATAATTGTGGGGAGGTCCTCAGGGGATGAAGACGGAGTTCTGTATAATAGACTGATAGTGCATTGCTGGTTTTTGATGGATAGATAGTCCAGATTATTTGTACTAGAGGAGTCGGTTATGTGGAAATGAAGATCTGATTTGGTGAGTATTAGTACTCCACCTCCTTTCTTGTTTTCTCTGTGTCTTGTATGTAAGGAGAAGTTAGGTGGTAGGAGTTGGTTGAGGAGGACGTTATCCTCCGAAGATAGCCAGGTTTCCGTGATCATGAGTAGGTCTAGGTCATAATGGGAGATCATGTCTCGGACAACAGGCCATTTTTTGCATATGGAATGTGAATTTATCATGGCACATTTTAGGTTGTGGCAGATATTGAGTTTCTCCTGGTTGGGTGTCCTGGATAGTTGGAGTGGAATGTGTATAAGGTGGGAGCGGCGCGTGTAAGTGTTGCTTTCTGGGTGGGAGAACTGGGGCCCAGACCATCTTTTTCCATAGCTGCTCAGGATGGGGATATAGCTCTGAGATTGAAAGAGTGCATTGGAGGTTCCCAGCCAATGCGTAAGGAGATACAGGCTAATAAGGGCCAGGAAGTGAGAAGCCATATTGGGTGTATGAGAGTGTGTGATTGTGATATGGTGATGACACAACTGTAACAGCAAATTACACAGCAACAGTGGGATGAGAAGTAATGCACTACCGAGAAGTTTTATGCAATATGAGACATTTAGTAAGGGGGTAGTGAGGTCAAACGTTTGCACATGCAAACATGCAGTAATGGGGTGGTTGAGTCATACAATAGACAATAAGTAAGCACTTAATAGAAGTAGGTGCGGGTGTTCTAACAGATTAAACATTGGAACAATGTTGCAATGATACAGACAAGAGATGGTTTGCTAAGGAGATAGCACTTTAACAAGATAAATGCAAAAGTGAAAGTTATCACGAAGGAACAGGCTGGTAATGAAGTGAAGGTTGTTATGATCAGTACCTCAGAAGGTTAAGGTCGTGACCCTGGGTAGAAAACTTCTCCTAGGTGGTGCTGTGGTCCAAGGTTGCAGTGCTCTGTCAGCGTATGAAGCTGGGGTGCGTTTGTCACTGGTTCACAATTTCTTCGTTTGAGGAAAGATTTCTGGCGGTGGGTGTAGCTCGGAGTAGTGTAAACCTTCGCCCTGGTCCTTGTCAAAGGCTTTCTGAAAGTCCAGATACACAATATCAACCGACTCACCTTTGACGATGGAGAGTTAGCAGAAGACACGAAGAAACCAGAAGAAAGTGGCTGGAGCAATTGCAACTGAAAAAAATTGCACAAAAGGTAGAAAAATATCTCTTTATTTTGAATTTATTAGCTGGAATATGTCAGCTCTGGGAAATGTGCATCATTAACGTCTGTGCTTTTAGTACAAGAGGAAATTAATTTATAGTTTTATTTCTGCAGTGTTGTTGTACATTCCAAGTTTGGCTTTTGGAGTTCCCAGTTTAATTATTGTTTTCCTATTCCTAAATTGTGATTCCTTGTTCTTTGTTTGGTGATGGTCTATGTTCTACATGTGTAACTGAGCTGAGGTATTCTGTTTATGTAGTTTCTATAAGACATTGCCACTTGTTCTCTTTCCCCAGTCGGTCATGCATTGTTATTCTCTGAAATGTATTGGTTTAATATTTGCAGTGTTGCCTTTTGATAGGTAGAATATGGTGCTTTGTGAGTCCTGATAGTGCTGTTACGATATGGTGGGTTTGCTATGGGTTCTAAATGGGCAGTGTTTGTAGTAGTTCCTAATGTGCCTGGCGGTTGGCACTGGATTACAGTAATGTAGAAATCTTTTAGTCTTTCTTTATCCATACTCATTAAGAGATATGTTTACTAAAGGTTAGTGCATGGTAACATTATGCAAATGAGCCCCCTTATGCAAATAAGGCCCTGCAATGAGTCTCCGCACATGGCCCCGCACCCCCCTTGGGCCGCCCTGGGTGTACACAGAGCTATACAGGCAAAAAAAAGATGGCTCCTGCTCAACAGAGCTCGCAAAACTAGTAGCTCTAGAGCTATGCACTTACCCGGAAAACATACACCTACCCTAGAGCTCTGAACTAAAGGGACCTGTGACAGAAAGGAACCTTATATCTTACCAGAATCAATTCTACCGAGCCTAACCTTCTTAAGACTGATCTATTTACAGTACATTTCAAGGACCTCACATAAATTTTCTACCTCAAGACATTACAGGATCACGATCCTACCTCCAAGACATTACAGAATCTCAATCCTAGCACGCCTCTCCAACAGCCCCATTTTGTATATATGTATATAGCTCATTATGTAAATAGTTCACCGATATAATCTAACGCACTGCCCCACACACTACACTTCTCAGTTCTCACACTGCATGCTACAAACCACACTTTATTATTGATTTTGATTGATGTGCAACACCGCCTTGATTTAACGATAAGGCGGTATACTAAATCCTTCTAAATAAATAAAATAAATAAATAACCAAAAACTGGAAATTACCAGTCGAGTACCGAAAATGTACCAATCCCCTATACCATGTCCACAAAGGGCTCCTTTTTCTAAACCAGAGTCCCAGGGAAAGGGGAAAAATAGAGCAGTGCCTTGGGAGAGCAAACCCCCAACCCGAGGCCTGAACCCACAGCCCTGCTCCCATGATAAAAGAGCAGGCTGAACCGTGCACTGAAATGGCAGCACTTCACGGCAAGAAACACTCCTCCAAATTACCCTGTATTCAGTGGGACCAACTGCACTAACTATCTACGTATTTAGCATGTACTTAATATCATCATTAATGTTAACACACCAGAGGCTACTACATTAAAGTTAGAATTGAACTGCTTTCTGCCGATAGTGTTTGCCCCTCGGCCAAATCTGCCCCTCAAACTGAATAAACCCAAATGGAAGCCTTTCCCGCCCAAACTCTCCACGTGAGTCAACGGTCCAGTGGGTTTTTTTCTCCATAGGAGCAAGGACTGATAAAAAATCCCCATAGGGCCTAGATTGCTAAGATGATCGTCGCTACGAAAGGAGAGGGGGACCCTGTGAAATCACAGCGGGGTTAGCTGTCTCCTCTGCCGGCTTCACAGCATATATTAAATTATTTATTTATTTAAAGTTTATTATGTCATGACTGCTTCTAACAGTCTCCTGAGGCTCTATCCAATATGGGCTGCATTCTTGTTTTGTTTTTGTGGAGGGTTTTTTGCTTGTTTTTAATTTTAACACACTCTGAACAGCAGGAAAGCAGAAAGAGCACATACCTTAGCTTGGATGACTCCCGACCTTCCCCGCCTGGTGCTGACATCACACACCAGCTTGGACTAACTGTGGCAGACTGAAGTAAGTCTGGAGGCCGTTTCCCTATCGCAGTGGTGAGAACCGCTAATGACTTTCATTGCAGCTTCCAACCTCGGGCAGAGTCCACACCCCATCGGAGCCAGCCAGATATGTACTCTCGGCTCTGCTGCTACCCTACCGAAGGGGACTGCAGCCATTGCTGTGCTTCAGTCAGGCACTTCAGCCATTAACAACCACCCACCAATGCTTTGAATAAAAAAGAGCATCCACCACACAACAAGGAAGCCAAGGACAAGGGCGGCACATCTGCTTAGCAGTTCTCTGTTTTGTATAGAAATATTAGCAGACTCTTACCAAGTTCCGGATGAAAAAGGGAAATTACCCCTCTCCTGACTACACCAAAGTAGCTCTAGGAAATAGAGGAGATGTGGTGGAAGGGGAGGCGCCTGGCATCCCAGAACACTATCATTTCCATAAAAATCTCTCAAACAATTCCATCCGATACAGACTGCACAAGACTATACCAACCTCCATCTGCTGGAGACTGAGAAAGACTGGCGAGATCGAGGCTGCACAGATTGCTTTGTACCATGACGTCAGAAAGATCAAGCCAATGATTCTCAGTCTCCATCTGCTGGTAGTTGGGCAAAACCCAAGCGTCTGGACTGGACAGGAGGGACAATAAGGAAACCTAAAATGCAAGGGTGCCAATAACATTTATTTACATTCTCATATATACCGCGCTATTCTGCATCGGTGCGGTTTACATTGAACAAACTGAAATTACATTGAACAGGGCATTATAACTTGGAGATAACTATTTTACAGGGAACATGGGCTATGGAGGGTTAAGTGGCTTGCCCAAGACCACAAGGAGCACCTGTGGGACTAGAAACCCCAGTCCTTCCGGCCCAAGGTTGCTGTTCTCTATTTTTTTTTTTTTTTTTTTTTTTTATTTAGCAAACATTTATATACCGCTACTTCCAGCGATCAGCAGCGGTCTGATTACATAAGGAGAACATAAGGAGGACTGTCAATCAGTACAGTAAAATTTGGGTGTGTACAGGTTGATCAGGAGGGTAGGCACATCACACGAGGGGTTTGTTAAGTATATGAGTACTAATTACATATATACATTATACAATAAACGAGCAGGAGTACATAAATATGTTCTGGACTTAGACCCCTTAGGTTAATTCAAATTATAATGACTCTGGAAAAGATGAGTCTTGAGGTTTTTCCTGAAGACAGTTAGGTCTTTGCAATCTCGTAGCTCTGGCGGCAGATGATTCCAGAGTGTAGGTGCTGTGTATGAGAACGCTCTATTACTAGTATTGGTTTTAACAGTTCTTATATCAGCTGGAATGAGGAGGGTGTTGGAGTTGAAGGTTGGATTTGAACCCCTGACCTTCCAGCCTGAAGTACCTTGCCCCAACCACTAGGCCACTCCTCCACTCCATAAATGTAAAGTGTGTTTCAATATCAATTTAATCCCCTGTAATATTCTATGTACAGCTATTCCCTCACTAATATATGCTGGATTGTTGCTCCTTCTTCTACTCTTAGATATATATTTACATCTTCCTGTTCAAGTTCAGCTGTGAGAGACACATTTTTAGTTTAACTCAATTTAACTCCAAGGCAGTGATTTTTAACCTGATCCTCTGGGACCCCCAGGCCAGTCAGGTTTTCAGGATATCCATAATGTATATGCATGAGATAGATCTGCATATAGTGGAAGAAGGGCATGCAGATCTATCTCATGCATATTCATTGTGGATATCCTGAAAACCTGACTGGCCTGGGGGTCTCAGAGGACTGGGTTGAGAACCACTGCTCTAAGGTAACGTTTTAGCACATTTCTCCAGGCCAAAAATCATCTTGATATCTAAAAAGCTTTTCACTGCATGGAATTATTCCACTAAGTACCGATCATAAGAACCTTAGAGTGGACTAAAGTCATGTTTTCGTTGAGGAGATGTTGAATGAAAACATATATCACATTAGGAACATAAATGGTTTCTCTCCAGTGTGGACTCTTTCAAGAAGTCTTAGGCTAGCTTTATTAGTAGAGTTCTTATCATACTGTGAACAATTAAATGGTTCTCTTGGGAGTAACTTACCCAAATGGGTTCGTTTTACACATAATATGACAGTCATGAACTTCACCTCTTAACCAGGGAATGTGCAGTATGATGTCGGTCTCTCAGATTTACTACTAACACTCACCGTAGTACTTGCATTGTGCCAAAGAGAGCTTCCTCCTGGCGTTCATAAGACGTAGTGTGTATTGGTAATTTGTTAAGATGTGGCTCAAAGTTTTCCTTTATCAGACCTGTGACTCCCAAGACGATGAAAAATATTTCTGTATCTTTTTCCCACATTTTCTTGGTCTCTGACTGCATTTCTCAATACTTCAGGATCTTCTCCTTCTCCAAGCAATTCACAGAATAGTCACTTGGAATAGACACCTCCATCATAATTGTCATTCTACTGTTTCCTATATTAGGTTTCCTCGCATCCAATTTCTTATCCATCTCTTTTCTGTTGCAGTGATGTTGTAGTGCTTACAGGGTTTCCAGTGGATGAGATGTGCCACCTTGTTGTGTCTTTCAGTATACAAATTTTCTGCCATCAGTATTTTACAATCAGCTAAAGGTGGGGAAAACATTTTTAGCTCTTTCTTATAGAATCTGCATATGTCTGTTTTACCTGTTTTCTCTTTGCTCGCTGTGAACCATCTTGTCCATAATCCATTGTCCTGGGCTGCAAATACCAACCTCTCATCCTTAAGTTTCAGTTAACCTCTTCGTAACCACTCATGTGTCCTCGTTTGATCAACAAATGGTTCCTGGAGTAATGCTTTTTATTTCCAACTGTATTTATGGAATTTGCTACTTGTTTTCCTTGTTTACTTATCTAATTCTTCAAAGAGATTTTTCTCTTATTTGGCAAATTCTGTTGCTTTCTTTCCTGTATATACTGGTGGCTTCTCATTCATTCCTTCTGCTCGTTGGATGCCTCTCCTCGTTTAATAATGGAGACAGACTCTGGCTGTTTATTTTCATACTTTTATCAGGGGGCAATTTCTCCAAATGGGTGAGTTTTACACATACCATGACTGTCATGAACCGTACTTCTAAGCCAGGGTATGTGGAGTATGATCTCAGTCTCTCAAATTTGCTGCTAATACTCGGCGTAGTACTTGCATTGTACCAAAGAGAAGCCTCCCTTCTGAGTTCCTAAGACATTACTTGAATAGGTGATTTACGTATCAAGGCGTGCTTCGAAATTTCCATTAATTAAGCCTGTGGTACCCAATACAATGGGAAATAACTCGGTATCTTTCTGCCACATTTTCTTGGTCTTTGAATACATTTCTCGGTACTTGAATATTTTATCCCTTTCAACGCGATTCACAGAGTAGTCACTTGGAACGGACACCGCTATAATCAATGCCGTTCTGGTGTTTTTCTCTTTTACCACTATATCCGGCTTCCTCGCATCCAGCTTTTTATTGGTCAGAATGGGAGTAACCCAGGTGATCATAACCTCTTCATTCTCTGTAATTCTTTTAGGGTCATGATCCCAGTGCTTTTCTGGCACAGTGCTGTATAATATTTACAGAGTTTCCAATACATGAGGCATGCTACTTTATTGTGAACATTTAAATATTTTAATCTCCACTGTCTATTTCTTCATGCATTTCTAGATCAGCCTTTTGATTGAAGCTGATGGTCTTAGATGTATAAGAGACTCGTCTTTTTGGCTTTAAACCTTTGAAGTGGCAAGACTGTGTGGTGGCTCTTGACGCAGGCTCTTTTTGAGTTGAAACATCAATATTGAATGTAACTATTGTGATGAGGAAGCCTCTAGTGAGCATATGGAAGTAGAAGAAAAGAATGATTTTACCTTTAAGAAAAGTGACATCCCTGCAGTACACACATTTCAGCATTTGCCAAAAGAAAGCAGGCACAGAGAAACTGAAGCTAGGCTGCCACACCCAAGCTCTGCTGACGTAGTAGCAAGCTTGGAACCTAATTACAGACACCTGTCCAGAGAGGCAGAGACACAGCTCAGAGAGCAGGAATATAAACCCTGGCTAGAGAGAGAGTCAGGAGGATCAGGGGAACAATGAGGATCAGAAGGATGAGGAGGAAGCTGGAGGAGAACAACGACGACAGCATACGAGAGGGAACACAGGAGGAGACACAGCTGGAGAAGTGGAGGTGAAGCAATCAGAGCAGAAGGGGAGAAGAGAAACTTTCAAACCCCAGTGCCGGATAGAAAGGTTCAGAAAGTTCAGAGGTGGGAGCCCAGGACTCAGTCCAAGAGTCTACAAAGCCTAGCCTGGATCAGGGAACCGGGGCAGAGCTCCAGGGAGGAACTCCAACAAGGGAACCAGAGACTGCTTCCCCATAGCTGGAGAGAGATTGCTGAACAAAGCCAGAGAGGAGTCTCCACAACCTCAGGTACCTGTAATCCCTATCATATAGAGCTGTGCTCAAAGGAGACACAGAACCCCTTAGGGAGGAGTTACCCTAAGACGTATGATAGTAGCTTGAAGCAAAACACTGCAGTTCAGGAGTTGGAGGAAATGCAAGTGGACTGTAATGAGAATGATTCAGTATCATCTGAAGTACCTATGGACTGTACGCTGTATTTAGCTGATGACATTGAATCCCTTTGCTAGTGTATATTGGAGAGCTGAGGGAAGACAAAGGAAAAGAGGATATTTTTCTTTGTTGAAGGAAGCTGTTATGTTTTTCTTTATCTGTTAAATAGCTGCACTTTTGAGTAAAGAATGTGAAGCTCAGCCAGCATACTTGTGTAAATAACCTCGAGCGAACAACTGAAGAATTATCCTGATGCCATTTGCATTGAATCTTTTGTTTGGGGAATAAATTTTGTCATCTTTGCCTTTACCACTGGTTTCATGACTATTTCTTCTTAGAAGGAAAAGAACTACCACTCCCAGCAGGCTTAGCTGGAGCAAAATAGTTTATCCCACCTTCTATAAGGAGAACATGATGGCAACCCTAACCCTCTTAGCCTGAGGCGGAGGGCTAGGGCATGACACTATGCAGTATCTTTTTGACATCTAAGACAATGACTTTATTTCTTTGTTACAGCTTTGGCTATGTGCTGCTCTGAAGTAGATTTTTGTATATTTGAGCCGTGTTGCTTGTGCCCTGATGCTTCTAAAAGATAAGTGATTCCTTTCTGGTTTTGCTTTAGAGATCTGGTTTTGAAGTAATGTGCTTTTGTGAAGTTTTAAAACATTTTTTCACAAAGATGGTATTAATACGAGGGTTGCTCATAAAGTAATGCCCCACATGGTTTTTCTCAGTCCAGAATGAAGATAGAGGTGTTAAATTGAAAGGGTAGTAACTTGGAACTTCAAAGAACACGTGTGTAATTTTACAGTCGTCTGACAAATAGCGAGGCGGTAGTGATCCTTCAAAGGGCGTCTGTGAGTGACACACGGTACAAACAACGAGCTGTAATTTAATTCTTGGTGGAAGAGAAAGAAAGTGTGAGAAACATTCACAAACAGTTGTGTGCTGTGTATGGAAGTTCTGCAGTAGATAGGAGCACCGTTGGATCATGGGTGAAGAGAGTTAAGGCTTCAGGAAGTGGTAAAACAGAACTAGAAGATCGGCCGTGGTCTGGCGTCCTGCCCCAGTCACCAGTCCAGACAAGTCACAGCGCACTGATGACATTATTCGAGCGGACTGGCGCATCACGAGTTGGGAATTGTCCGTACAGCTTTCCGTCAGGAGAGGTAGTGCAATGGCAGTTATTGACTCTTTGGGATATTCAAAGGTGTGTGCAAGATGTGTTCCGCGAAGTCTCACAACCGAACACAAACATCAAAGGAAAGACATCTGCTCTGATTTGCTGGAGCGTGGCCAATCTTCCAGTTTTGTTTTACCACTTCCTGAAGCCTTTACTCTCTTCACCCATCGTCCAACGGTGCTCCTATCTACCGCAGAACTTCCATACACAGCACACATCCATTTGTGAATGTTTCTCACACTTTCTTTCTCCTCCACCAAGAATTCAATTACAGCTCGTTGTTTGTACAGAGTGTCACTCACAGACGCCCTTTGAAGGATCACTACCACCTCGCTGTTTGTCGGACGACTGTAAAATTACACACGTGTTTTTTGAAGTTCCAAGTTACTACCCTTTCAATTTCACACGTCTATCTTCATTCTGAACTGAGAAAAACCATGTGGGGCATTACTTTCTGAGCAACCCTTGTATAAAGATTGCTTATTTGTTGGGAGGTGGAGTCAAGTGATGAGGCTGTGGTTATGGGTCCAAAGTGATGCCTATGGATGCCTCCACCCTACCCTTCCCTTCCCTTTACACACACACACACACACTGTTTTTGTTTTTGTTTATTTAGTTTTGTGCATACTATGACAGTCATGAACCTCACTCCTAAGCCAGGGTATGTGACGTATGATCTCAGTCTCTAGGATTTACTGCTAACGTTTGCCATAGTAGTAGCATTGTGCTAAGAGTTTTCTTCAGGAGTTCATAAGACATAACATGTATGGGCAATTTGTTAATATGTGACTTGACATTTTCCTTTCCACTATGATGAGAAATATTTCTGCCTTTCTTCCACATTTTCTTGGTGCTTCAGAATTTTCTCCCTCTGCAGGTGATTCACAGAATAATCACTTGAACAGACACCTCTCTCCAGTGTGTATGCTTTCATGAATTCTCAGTCTAGCTTGCTTTGTGTACAATCTTTTTGTCACATTCAGAACATTCAATTGGTTTCTCTTGGGGCAGTTTCTCTAAATGGGTTAGTGTTGCACATATCAAAAAGGCTTTAACAAGTGAAATCGGATAATGTAATAAAGCACATCGTCTGTGAATAATGTTTTCAAAGACTAATTTGTTATTCAATTGTAGTGACCATAAGAACATAAGATATGCCATACTGGGTCAGACCAAGGTCCATCAAGCCCAGTATTCTGTTTCCAACAGTGGCCAATCTAGGTCATATGTACCTAGCAGTTTCCCCAAGGGACACAGGTTCCACAATGCTTGTATTGGTTCAAGCATTGATATCCTGGGTCCCTTTTTAATAATGGTTTATGGACCTTTCCTCCAGGAACTTGTCCAAACCTTTTTTAAACCCAGCTACACTAACAGCCTTTACTACATCCTCCGGTAACAAATTCCAGAGTTTGATTACATGTTGAGTGAAAAAATATTTTCTTTTATTAGTCTTAAATAGTTTACCCTGTAGCTTCATTGCATGTCCCCTAGTCTTTCTATATTCTGATAAGGTAAACAATCGATCTACATTTACCCGTTCCACTCCGTTCATTAATTTATAGACTTCTATCATATCTCCCCTCAGCCATCTCTTTTCCAGGTTAAAGAGCCCTAACCTTTTTAGCCTTTCTTCATAGGAGTATCCTTCCATCCCCTTTACCATTTTGGTGGCTCTTCTCTGAACCTTTTCTAAAATCGCTATATCCTTTTTATATCCTACCTTTTGTCTTGTCTATCTTGATTAGATTGTAAGTTCTGATGAGTAGGGGACTACCTCTATCTGTGTTTGCACAGTGTTGCATATGCCTTGCAGTGCTTTATAAATGTTTAATAGTTGTTGTAGTGGAAGAATAGTGGCTATAGAAGCCATCTTGAACTTTTCTTTCTTGAGACAGATTGAGCTCCTGGAGGTCGAGAATTGGACAGAGGCTTCCTGGGTTTTTTTTTTCAGAATGAGGAAGAAGCAGGAGTAAGAGCTCTGGTCGTACGGGCTTGATTGCACAGTTATGGATCAGGTTTGTAATCACCTCCACCAAAATGGGAAGGTGAAGAGGAAGAATCCTGCTTGGTGGGGATGATCTTGGCATTGGAGTTGGGGGAGGGGGGGTTGACCATGAAACTGAGCTTTTAACCTGATGCATTGATATTGAGGACCCACCGATCTTTGGTGATGGACTTCCAGGCCTCCCAGAAGTATTGACCCAAAGCCATCACCTGTTGATCCCCGGCCATGGACCAACAACTCATCCTTAACACTACACATTGAACTGTATACAGCTATGTCATAACACACGCCACTGTACATAGTTAATCATGTTACTAACCTACCCCCCCCCCCCCCTTAAGCATTTTGTGGTACTTGGGTTAAGGGTTAAATGTTCCATGTATACTGTTGAGTTACATTGTAAATAGCCTTGATTGAAGGATAAGGCAATATAAAAATATGGTTAAATAAATACTGTATACAGCCCCCTACTGGTAGATAGTCAAAAACTGGGTCTCGCAGTGGATGGTTGCACCAAGGCAGTCGCAGGTTCTTTCCTGTCTCTCTGCTTGGGGCATTGACCATAAGCAGGTGCAGGCTGATGCTGTGGTGGAGGATGAAGATAATACTATTGGAAGTACTGGTAATGGTATGCTCTGCGATACTGAGGATGGTGAGACTGCTGGGATGCCTCTTGGGGGTTGAGCTGCGAGTTCCTGCACTATGGAAGAATGGTCTTTGACTTCTGAGACAGCCTCCTGGACTTTAGGTCCGAAAAGGCTCTCTCCTTCACAAGGAGCATATGAAGAAACTTTTTTTTTTTTTTAACATAAGCAGCCAATGTAGCAGTCTTTAACATATGATCCTGCTCTTTTTATTCTTAAACATATTAATTTTCAAAGGTCTTTCTACACATACTTTTGTTAGTATTAAGAAAGGCTGATGACAGCTTTTCTATATTTTTTTTAAATCTTTTGGTTACACTCCTGAAGCGGCTTCCTTGCGCAATGTGGCCATGTTGAGTTTACCGCTACTAATTCAGCTGTGAAGATAAGTTTTAAACTTGTTTGATGCATTGATAATATTTGATTTGATTGAAAGCATACAAGTTGTAGTGAAGGGGTTTTTATGACCTATGAGGATGAGTGACCTAGAACCAAACAAAGGGTCCTATTTTTAAGGCTCAAAATTGATGTCATATCCCCTTTTGTATAAGATTTCTTGAAATTGTATTTGGTGTCATCATTGGGGTGAAAGAATAATTAGAAAAAAATTCATTTCAGGAAACAATATTCACAGGTTATTTGCATTGTTAATTATTAGTTTTGCGCATACCATGAGGGTCATGAACCTCACTTCTAAGACAAGGTGTGTGGAGTAAGATCTCCAGTGGGTATTCTTTCATGCATTTGCAGATTACTTTTTTGACTGAAACTTTTATCACAATCAGAGTATTTAACTTGTACCAGTCCACAATGAATTATTTCACACTTTCTTTGGTCTGATTTTCATATATAAAAAACTTATCACATTCAGATCACAACTCATTTCTCTCCAGAGTGCACTCTTTCATGAATTTTTAGGCCAGTTTTATAAGTAAAGCTTTTAACACATTGAGAACATTTAGATGTCTTCTCTCCAGTGTGTATTCTTTTATGAATTCTTAGGCTAGCTTTGTTAGCAAACCTTTTATCACATTGTGAACATTTAAATGTTTTTTCTTAGGGCAGTTTCTCCAAATGGGTTAGTTCTGTACATAAAGAATATCTGCCCTTAATCCAAAATCACAACATACATAGATACAAATTCCCAAAGACAAACTTAATAATATATACCTTCAGGCAAAATGACCTCAGGATGGCTCATGCCCTACAGTGATAATCTCACTAAATGTAGGGCATGTATCTATGTATGTTGTGATTTTGGATTAAGAGCAGATATTGTTTGTGGTTTAGTTTAGCTCTAACACAGCCATTTGAGTAGTGTTATTGGTTCTGCACATACCATCACAGTCATGAATCTCACTTCTCAGCCAGGATGTGTGGAGTATGATCTCAATCTCTTAAATGTACTGCTAATGCTTGGCCTAGTACTTGCATCATGCCACAAAAAGCTTCTTTCTGGATTTCGTAAGATGTAACAGGCATGGGTAATTTTTTTTCCAGTATGTATTTTTTTCATGCAATTTTAGATTACCTTTTCGCTTGAAGCTTTTATGTCAGTCAGAACAGTTAAATTGTTTCTCCCCAGTGTGCATTTTCTCATGCATTTGTAGACTACTTTTTTGACTAAAGCTTTTATAACAGTCAGAAAATATAAATGGTTTCAATACAGTATGAATTTTGTCATGCCTTCTGTGATTTAATTTTGATATAAAGCATTTATCACATTCAGAACACTTAAATCATTTCTTTCCAGAGTGTACTCTTCCATGACCTTTTAGTCTCTTTTTACAAGTAAAGCCTTTAACGCATTGAGAATATTTAAATGGCTTCTCTCCAGTGTGTATTCTTTTATGAATTTTTAGGCTAATTTTAATAGCAAACCTCTTATCACATTGTGAACATTTAAATGGCTTTCCTCAAGTATGTATTCTTTCATGAATTTGTAGATACCTTTTTTGATTGAAGCGTTTATCACATTCAGAACACTTAAATGTTTTTTCTCCAGTGTATTCTTTCATGACGTTGTAGAGTTTTCTTTTGATTGAAGCTTTTATCACATTCAGAACACTTAAATGTTTTTTCTCCAGTGTGTATTCTTTCATGACTTTGTAGACTACCTTTTTGATTGAAGCTCTTATCACATTCAAAACACTTAAATGGTTTTTCTCCAGTGTGTATTCTTTCATGACTTTGTAGAGTACCTTTTTGACTGAAGCTCTTATCACATTCAGAACACTTAAATGGTTTTTCTCCAGTGTGTATTCTTTCATGACTTTGTAGACTACCTTTGTGACTGAAGCTCTTATCACATTCAGAACACTGAAATGGTTTTTCTCCAGCGTGTATTCTTTCGTGACGTTGTAGACTACCTTTTTGATTGAAGCTCTTATCACATTCTGAACACTTAAATGGTTTTTCTCCAGTGTGTATTCTTTCATGACTTTGTAGACTACCTTTGTGAATGAAGCTCTTATCACATTCAGAACACTGAAATCGTTTTTCTCCAGCGTGTATTCTTTCATGAATTTGTAGATATCTTTTTTGATTGAAGCTTTTATCACATTCAGAACACTTAAATGTTTTTTCTCCAGTGTGTATTGTTTCATGATTTTGTAGACTACCTTTTTGACTGAAACTCTTATCACATTCAGAACACTTAAATGGTTTTTCTCCCGTGTGTATTCTTTCATGAATTTTTAGATTCCTTTTTAGATTGAATCTCTTATCACATTCAGAACACTTAAATGGTTTTTCTCCTGTGTGTATTATTTCATGAATTTGTAGATGACTTTTTTGATTGAAACACTTATCACAGTCAGAACACTTAAATGGTTTATCTCCAGTGTGTATTCTTTCATGACTTTGTAGACTACCTTTGTGACTGAAGCTCTTATCACATTCAGAACACTGAAATGGTTTTTCTCCAGTGTGTATTCTTTCATGACTTTGTAGACTACCTTTTTGATTGAAGCTCATATCACATTCTGAACACTTAAATGGTTTTTCTCCAGTGTGTATTCTTTCATGACTTTGTAGACTACCTTTGTGACTGAAGCTCTTATCACATTCAGAACACTGAAATGTTTTTTCTCCAGCGTGTATTCTTTCATGACTTTGTAGACTACCTTTTTGATTGAAGCTCTTATCACATTCTGAACACTTAAATGGTTTTTCTCCAGTGTGTATTCTTTCATGACTTTGTAGACTACCTTTGTGACTGAAGCTCTTATCACATTCAGAACAATGAAATGGTTTTTCTCCAGCGTGTATTCTTTCATGACTTTGTAGACTACCTTTTTGATTGAAGCTCTTATCACATTCTGAACACTTAAATGGTTTTTCTCCAGTGTGTATTCTTTCATGACTTTGTAGACTACCTTTGTGACTGAAGCTCTTATCACATTCAGAACAATGAAATGGTTTTTCTCCAGCGTGTATTCTTTCATGACTTTGTAGATTGCTTTTTCGATTGAAGCTTTTACTACAGTCAGAACATTTAAATAGGTTCTCTCCAGTGTGTAGTCTTTTGTGACTTCTTAGGTTAGCTTTATTAACAAATCTCTTATCACATTCTGAAGATTTAAATGGCTTATATTGGGGCAGTTTTTCTCCAGTATGTATTCTTTCATGCATTTGTACATTACGTTTTCGACTGAAGTTTTTATCACGTTTAGAACACTTATATTGTTTCAGTCCAGTCTGAATTATTTCATGCCTTCTTTGATCTGATTTTGATTTAAAACATTTACCACTTGGTGCTGTTACTCTAATAAAGCCTCTTTCACAGTCAGCTGAAGGATCTGTTCTGGAGGGGTCTCTCTGTTTCAATTTCTTCTGCTGCTGCCCTTTAAACATTCCCATTCTCTCACTGTTACGTCTGGATCTATCACCTATTGGATATAAATGAAAGTAAGATCACTAATTTTACAGCTATAGAGAAGGACATAGATAAGGAATTATCCCCATAGAATTTGTTAAAGATATTTGCTGGGCTAAGGAGCCATAAAGTATAAAAGAAACGGGAGCTGGTGTTGTTTGTAGACTGTTAGAAGTCAGCAATAGCACATGAAGAGAGAAGAATAGGCCACTGGATCTCATCCTACTGGTTCTGGGCTTCTCATCTTCATCTCCAGTCTTTGCACTGAATTCCTTCACTCAGATTACAGCCACTAAAGTCCACTGAGAATGTACAAACGACTCTGCAACAGATGGACTAGTTACATTCATGAGAACATAAGAAATGCCATACTCGGTCAGTCCAAGATCCATCAAATACAACAAACAAATACACTACAAAAGGACAAGAAAACCTGCTCTATCTACTCATCCTCCCTATCATGCATCCTAATTAATGCACGATCAATGAAAAATAAATTACCCATATTTAATGACCTGATAACTGACTTAAAACCCGACATCTTATGTGTCACAGAGACATGGCTTTCTGAAACAGATACAGTCTATCTAAATCAACTTGATAAAGAGAACTACGACACATTCTACAAACATAGATCCAACAAAAAAGGTGGTGGAGTTCTAATGATGACTAAAAAAACATTAAACGCCAAGCCAATCCATTCAAATTTCAATAATAACATGGACACATTATTAATAAAAATCGGCCTCATAAAAATTTGCTTAATTTATAGACCCCCAGACAATAAAACAGATGGCCTGGATTCTCTTATTGAACTCCTCAGCTCATCTACTGATCAAAATCCTGTAATCATGCTAGGCGACTTTAACCTTCCATCCCTACCAACACTAGACGCTAAACTATTCCTAGACACCA
This sequence comes from Ichthyophis bannanicus, assembly GCA_033557465.1. Classification (NCBI taxonomy): domain Eukaryota; kingdom Metazoa; phylum Chordata; class Amphibia; order Gymnophiona; family Ichthyophiidae; genus Ichthyophis; species Ichthyophis bannanicus. The sequence continues at coordinate 19,444,475 of CM066051.1, read as the reverse complement.
TAGCAGACATACAGTACCATCAAATAATTAAAACAGCAACACATATCAAAGGAGGAACATTAGATTTGGTTCTTCTACCTGAGATACTCTTCAAATTAGTTAACTCAAATTCCATTGAATGCACTGAGACACCTTGGTCTGATCATTCTATCATCAAAATAAATCTCACATATCCCATCCCTAGCACCAATAATTACACAAGAAGTACCCCCACTTCAAAATTCAAAAAATTTAATGAAACAGACTTCCTTGACTCCACAATCCCCTACTTCTTATCAACAACAAATTTGGATGACGCTGTTAACAACTGGAATGATACTATTAATAATGCAGCTAAAAATAACCAACCAAATAAAAAAACCATATACACTAAAACAAATAATTCACCTTGGTTTAATAGCACTCTAAGACTAATGAAAAAAGAACTAAGAAAACTTGAAACGAAATGGAGGAAATCCAAGTTGTCTGTACACAAGGATATATACAATAACTATCTAACAAAATATAAGGAAACAATAGACAGCACGAAGAAAAATTATTACGCAGCAACCTTAGCAAAATCATACAATAGACCTAGAGAGCTATTTTCCATAGTCAGAAAATTAACCAACAATGAGCAAACTTCTAACAATGAAATCACAGACATCTCAGTTCAAACCCTAGCTAATCACTATCAAAACAAAACAAAGAAACCCACCATGCCCTTAGAAAATATCAACATCTCTTATCAACCTGTAGATAAATGGTTAGAATTTTACCCCATTTCAAAAGTGTCATTAAAAACAATCATCTCCGGCCTAAATACCACAACTTCGTATTTAGATCCATGCCCTGTATCATGGATAAAAAACACACTACCAACTCTACTATCCTTTATTCTCCCAATAGTAAATCTTTCACTTACCCAAGGATACCTTCCATCCCCACTCAAACATGCACAAATACGTCCAATTTTAAAGAACTGCAAACTTGATAAAACATCCCCTACATCATATAGGCCCATCTCTAGCATACCATTCTTGGCCAAAATAATTGAAAAGGTAGTGCAACTACAGACACAGGAATTTATAGACTTATCTTATCCACTAGATGATCAACAATATGGATTCCGGCCCCGCCATGGAGTAGAGACACTTCTAACAGTATTAATAGATACACTCCTAAAAGGAATTGACAATCATAAACAGGCGTTCATCTTACTTTTCATTGACATATCAGCAGCTTTTGATAGCGTGCATCACTCAATTTTGCTCAACAACCTACGACAGATAGGCATAAACTCTACCGTACATAAATGGTTCACCTCATATTTAAATAACAGAACACAAAATGTAAGAACAGGTAATCAAACATCCAACACATACAAACAAGAAATAGGTTTACCACAAGGTTCAGCGCTTTCAGCCCTACTCTTCAATATCTATATAAAACCGGTCTGCAACATCTTTAAAAAATTCGGAATACAATATCACCTTTATGCGGATGATATTATGATGTACATACCTTTTACGATTCCTAACCTACCGACTCAACTTCTATCAGACTGCTACAATGAAATTACATACTGGCTAAAAACCCAAAACCTCCATATAAACCATGCTAAAACCGAAGTCTTGATCGTAACAAAAAACCAATCATTTATTCCCCCAACCCACATAACACTACAAAACCAAGAAATTAAAATAAAAAATGAAATAAGATATCTAGGAGTCATTTTAGATACACACCTTACTATGGAAACCCACATTAGAAATACCTTAAAGAAAATCTACTTCAAACTTAAAATCCTCAAACAATTGCGCCCCCTGGTATTTATGCATGATTTTATCAATATAACACAGGCTACCATTACTCCACACTTCGATTTCGCTAACTTAATACTTATAGGCATTCCAAAACAAAATATCAAAAGAATACAACTCGCACAAAATGCAACAGCTAGAATTATATTAAAGATAAATTCACTCCAACACATTACACCAATACTAGCTTCCCTGCACTGGTTACCAATACAAAGCAGGATAAGCTACAAAACATTAATAACTACATTCAAAGCCCTAAACGACATGGCCCCGAAGACACTATGTAATTTAATAAACAAAGAACTACCTAAGTCTACTCATAGAAAAGGACAATCAAATAAACTAAAGATTCCAAAAGAATATATAAGATCTCACAAAATTACAAATAATAGAGCCTTTTCCCACATAGCTCCAACAACTTGGAACTCGTTACCAGAGGACTTACGATCACTAACAGAGATAACAGAATTCAGAAAAAAATTGAAAACATATCTATTCACTAAACACTATAATTCCATAGAAAACATTCCACTCAATTTAGATAAAGGCTAAACATGAACCCCCCCACATCAAGCGTATACTCCCTTCTTCAAGGGATAACACACAAAACATAATCGAATGAACACTCCACTCCTATGCACTGATACCCTACTTGTATATACTTGCAACTGATATGATCTGCCTATGCGGTAGAGTCAGTACTTTGTTTAAATTGTTACACCATCTGTGTTAGTTGAATTATTCTGCTTAGTTTTAAACCTATGTGTGCATGTTAAGATGTTCTATGTAAAAAGTTATTCTGTTCCATGTAAAACAAGCTCTGCATTGTTAACTGTTGTTAATTGTACACCGCAACTGATCGCTGGAAGATGCGGTATATAAATAAGTGTTAAATAAAAAATAATAATAATCAAGCCCAGTGTCCTGTTTCCAACAGTGGCCAACAGGGAGGCGTAGCCTAGTGGTTGGGGCAAGGTACCACAGGCCAGAAGGTAGGTGGTTCAAATCCCACTAGAGGACAGCAACCTTGGGCCAGAAGGACTGGGGTTTCTAGTCCCACAGGTACTCCTTGTGGTCTTGGGCAAGCCACTTAACCCTCCATTGCCCATGTTCCCTGTAAATATTAGTGTATGTGTCATATCCCCTCGTGTTAGATGTATCCCCCAACCACTTTGACCCAGTGAAAAGCAGGATATAAATGCAGCTAAATAAAATAAATAAATACAATAAAATCCAGGTCACAAGTACATAGCAGTTTCCCAAAAAGACACAGAGGTTCCAATGGAGAAAGGTGAATAATGGGGTACCCCAGGGATCTGTGCTGGGTCCGCTGCTTTTTGACATATTCATAAATGACCTGGAAAAGGGAATAACGAGTGAAGTCATCAAATTTGCAGATGACACAAAGGTATTTAAAATTGTTAAAACCCAAGAGGATTCTGGAAAATTGCAAGAGGATCTTGATAAATTGGAAGACTAGCCATCAAAATGAGAGATGAAATTTAATGTGGACAAGTGCAAAGTTATGCACCTAGGGAAGAACAACCCAAACTATGCTTACACGATGCAAGGTTCCACATTAGGAGCCACCACCCAGGAAAAAGATTCAGGCGTCATTGTGGATAACATGATAAAACCCTCCGCCCAGTGTTCAGCGGTGGCCAAGAGAGCAAATAGAATGTTAGGTATTATAAGGAAAGGAAGGGAAATTAAAACAAAGGATATTATAATGCCTCTATATTGTTCCATGGTGAGACCGCACCTTAAGTATTGTGTGCAATTCTGGTCGCCGTATCTTAAAAAGGATATAGTGTTATTAGAAAAGGTTCAGAGAAGAGCCACCAAAATGGTAAAGGGGATGGAAGGATACCCCTATGAAAAAAGGCTAAAAGGGTTAGGCTCTTTAACCTGGAAAAGAGACGGCTGAGGGGAGATATGACAGAAGTCTATAAATTAATGAACGGAGTGGAACGGGTAAGCGTAGATCGATTGTTTACGTTATCAGAATATAGAAAGATTAGGGGACATGCATACCTATATTTCATACTTTGGACACATCATGCGAAGAGAGAGATCATTAGAGAAAGACATCATGCTTGGCAAGATAGAAGGTCAACGCAAAAGAGGAAGGCCAGCAATGAGATGGATCGATACAATAACAGCAGCTACGGGTTCCAGTCTGTCAACAATGAGCCGCCTGACTCAAGAACCGAACACAGTTTAGGACAGCTATCCAGAAGGTCGTCATGAGTCGACTCCAACTCGACGGCACTTAACAACAACAAGGGGACATGCAATGAAACTACAGAGTAAACTATTTAAGACTAATAAAAGAAAATATTTTTCACTCAACGTGCAATCAAACTCTGGAATTTGTTACCGGAGGATGTAGTAAAGGCTGTTAGTGTAGCTGGGTTTAAAAAAGGTTTGGACAAGTTCCTGGAGGAAAGGTCCATAAACCATTATTAAGAAGGGACCCAATACAAGCATTGTGGAACCTGTGTCTTTTGGGGAAACCGCTAGGAACGTATGACCTAGATTGGCCACTGTTGGAAACAGAATACTGGGCTTGATGGACCTTGGTCTGACCCAGTATGGCATATCTTATGTTCTTATGTTCCATAATGCTTGTATTGGGGCAAACAGTGGATTACCCGGGTCCTCTTTAATAATGGTTTATGGACCTTTCTTCCAGGAACTTGTCCAAAGGTTAAATTAGACTTACCTGCTAATTGTTGTTCCTGGAGTGGAACCAGTCTAGTCCCGAAACCTCTGGGTTGTCCATCCCATCTAGCAGCTTGGAGACTGAGAAACTCCTCCTTTTGTGACATCACAGGTATATCCCTCCGGGATCCGCCTCCTGCCACCAGTACCCTATTGACAAAGCAGACTCACCAGAGCAACCAGTAAAAATTTTGCCACTCACATTAACTAACCAGAACTACAGCAAACTTAAAAAACTTAATAGAGGATTGAGCCCTCTTCTATACTGTGACTTGAAAACTCGAGCAGGCCACCCTCTCACCCAAAGGAAAGGATAGCAAGACCCAACAGAGAACCAAACCTAGGATCCGTGACACGTCGTATTATTGCTGATTGTGGCGTTGCTCAGCAGCCTTTTCAAGTCTGCCACAACGGTGAGAGGGGAACTCCTCTTTGCTTGGCTGGCCTTTCCGACAAAAAAAAGTTGTTGCATAGAGCATTTTTACTGATTCTGGATAGTCGGTTTATTTAGCATCGGGTTTTGTTTTTTGGAATTGTAGATTTTGACCTGGTCATAGGTATTTTGTTTTTTTGCTTTGGGTCCAAGTTACGTCAGATCAATGGGTACTGGAAGTCATTCAGGAGGGCTACGCACTGGAATTCATTCGTCCAGTGTGGGAGGCCTTCGTGCAGTCTCCCGGCAGATCAGTAGCAAAGTGTTCTGCTCTGCGGGAGACAGTACAAAGGTTGCTGACCCTCGGGGCAATCGTCCCAGTGCCTTCAGACCAGTGCGGATGCAGTCGGTACTCCATCTACTTCGCCGTCCCAAAAAAGGATGGAGGGGTCCGGCCGATTCTAGATCTCAAAGGGGTAAATCATTGTCTACGGGTGTCGCATTTTCACATGGAGACCCTGCGGTCAGTGATAGTGGCGGTGCAGAAGGGAGAATTTCTCATGTCTCTGGATTTGTCCGAAGCGTATCTCCATATTCCCATCAGACCGGAACATCACAAATTCCTCAGATTAGCAGTTCCGTTCGGGCATTATCATTTCCAAGCACTGCCTTTTGGGCTAGCAACGGCACCGAGGATTTTCACCAAGGTGATGGTGGTGGTAGCAGCGGCGTTGCGCAAGGAGGGCATCCTGATGCATCCTTACCTAGACGACTGGTTAAACCGAGCAAAGTCGCAGGCCGAAAGCGAAATGGTGACAGCCCGGGTAGTAGCTTTCTTGGAAAGTCTCGGTTGGGTACTCAATATGGCAAAGAGTCATCTGGTTCCCTCACAGACTCTGGAATACCTGGGGGCTCGCTTCGACACTCGGATCGGAAGAGTGTTTCTCACAGGACAGCGAGCACAGGGTCTGCAAGAGCTGGTGCGGAGGTTCTTGAGGTTCAAGACCCCCTCAGCATGGCATTACCTGCAACTACTGGGCACCATGGCGGCAATGATAGAGACGGTGCCGTGGGCGAGAGCGCACATGAGGCCCTTGTAGGGGGCTTTGCTTCGCAGATGGTCGCACCAGCAGGATCCTCTGTCCCGGAAACTACCCTGCCTGGAGAAAACCCGGTTGGCTCTGCTTTGGTGGTTGCTTCCAGAGTCGCTGGAGCAGGGGAGGGCTCTGGAGGTGCCAGACTGGGTGGCAGTGATGACGGACGCCAGCTTGCAGGGCTGGGGAGCTCATTGTCAGGGCAATTTCGCACAAGGCCAGTGGACCTCTCAGAAGATGAATTGATTGATCAATCGGTTGGAATTAAGAGCGGTAGTCCTGACCCTCCGGGAGTTTTCAGTCATTGCTTGGAGGGAAAGCAGTCTGGGTGTTGCCCGACAACGCAATGGCGGTGGCCTACGTCAACAAGCAAGGGGCACCAGCAGCGTGGCGCTAGAAGCCGAGGCCGCAGTTCTGTATCACTGGGCAGAAACGAATCTCTTGGACCTGTCAGAAGCACATGTGGCAGGAGTGGACAATGTGGAGGCCGATTTTCTCAGTCGGGTGAAGGTGGATCCAGGGGAATGGGTCCTACATCCCGAAGTCTTCGAGATGGTGGTTCGCCGGTGGGGTTCGCCGGTGGGGTCCGCCGGTGGGGGCCGCCATGGACCTCATGGCGACATTTGCTTCTGCAAAGGCCAGTTGCTTCTTCAGCAGGCGCCGGGAAAGGATGCCGGAAGGCTTGGACGGTTTATGCAAGACTGGCCAGAGGGTCAACAACTGTATGTCTTTCCTCTGTGGGTTCTGATAGGAAGAGTCCTGCAACGAGTAGAGCGATTCAAAGGTCAGGTAATTCTGATAGCACCAGATTGGCCGCGGCACCCATGGTACGGGGACCTGGTGAGGTTGTTGGTGGCAAAGGCCTGGCGTCTTCCCTGCCGACCAGATCTGTGGATTCAGGGCCTCTGTGCATGCATCACGTGGATTGGTTCTCACTTACGGCCTGGTTCTTGAGAGGGCTCGGTTAAGATCCCGGGGTATTCAGCGGCGGTCATAGCTACCTTATTGAGATCCAGAAAGCGGTCTAAGTCATTAGCGTATGTTCATGTCTGGAGGATTTTCGAAGCGTGGTGCAGGGATAGGAAGTGCGAGGCTCTAAAGGCTTCTATTCCTCAGCTCTTGGAATTCTTGCAAGATGGCTTCGATAAAGGGCTAGCGGCCGTGTCCTTACGTGTTCAGGTGGCGGCATTGTCCTGCTACAAAGGCAGGGTTGCAGGTCAGTCGTTAGGATCTCAGCGAGATGTGAAGCGGTTTTTTAAGAGCGGTGTCGCTGGTAAGGCCACCGGCTAGACAGATATTTCCTAAGTTGCAGCTCCCCTTCGTACTGGATGTTCTAGAGCAGAAGCCCTTTGAACTGTTAGCCCGAGCGTCTCTCAAGGATCTCATGCTGAAAGTGGTATTCTTGGTGGCTGTCTGTTCGGCCAGACGAGTGTCAGAGCTGCAGGCACTTTCCTGTAGGGAGCCCTATCTTTCGTTCTTTGCATCAAAGGTCGTCTTGAGACCGGTGCTGGCCTTTCTCCCGAAGATAGTCTTGGCATTTCATGTGAACCAGAAGATCTCCTTACCGGTGTTCGCCAAGGACGCGGATAGGTCCTCATCGGAGAAGCAGCATCTTTTGGATGTCCGGAGATCGTTGAAGAAATATCTCAGTAGGACGGTGTTCTTTCGTCAGTCAGACAGGCTGTTTGTGCTGTTTGCGGGGCCAAGAAAGGGTGAAGCGGCATCAAAGGCATCCTTTGCGCATTGGATTAAAGAGGCCATTGCATTGGCTTATTTGTTGAAAGGTCGGATAGTGCCGGAAGGGTTAAGGGCCCACTCCACCAGGGCGCAGTCCACTTCCTGGGCGGAGGCTAGGTTGGTGTCTGCAGTGGAGATTTGTAAGACGGCGACCTGGTCATCTTTAAATTCCTTTGTTCAGCACTATCGTCTCGATGTGCAAATGGCGGAAGAGACCTCATTTGGATCAGCAGTACTTCAGGCTGGTTTGCCAGGTCCCTCCCGTGCTTAATGTGCTTCACTGCTCTGGTACTGACCCAGAGGTTTCGGGACTAGACTGGGGACATGATCAGGAAGGTTAAATTAGACTTACCTGCTAACTGTTGTTCCTGGAGTGGAACCAGTCTAGTCCCGCTTCCCTCCCGGCATTCATTGTCAAACAGAGGCCTGAAGTGTCTCCGTAGATCACAGGTAAGAGCTATTTGATGTAACACTGTTTCAGTTAAAAGTAAATAAATTAATAAAGAGACATAATGGGAACAGAGATTTCTGGGGTATGGATCCTAGGTGACACGGCTGGGTGAGCATGCTTTCGATTAAGAACAAAATTGGCATCGGCTCCTTTGGTTGAACATTGTATGAAGTTGTCTCATATTTTTGAAGAGCTTCGTTGGGGAAATGCCCCTTTTGACCTGAATTGAACCTTTGGGAACGGAAACGGCGAAAATCACGTAGCTGTCCCCTGCCCACCGGGGCTCCTCGAGCAGCTTAGGCTTGTCCTCTGGTAATCTGCCTCCTTTGGACTCCCCCAGATCCGTCACCAGATTCTCTAAATCCTCTCCGAACAACAGACGGCCCTTAAAGGGCAGCTTACTTAACCTAGCCTTAGAAGAGCTATCCGCCGCCCAGTTGCGTAGCCACAGATAACGCCGTGCTGCTACCGCTGACGCCATGCTTTTAGACAGGCCTCGCATAAGATCATAATGGATATCCGCCAGATAGGCTGCCCCTGATTCTAGCCGGGAAGCCTCTCCCGCCAAAAGACTCGGCTGTCCCTCTTGCACCTGCTGCGCCCAGCGAAGGCAGGCTCTGGCCACCCACGCTCCGCACACTGCCGCCTGGAGCGATATCGCATTGATGTCAAAAACTTGCCACAACAAAACATCCAACTTTCTGTGCTGGACATCCTTGAGAGCCGCTATACCCTCTACAGGTATTGTGGTCTTCTTGGTCACAGCCGAGACAGCTGCGTCCACCTTGGGCAATTTAAAGACCTCTTTATCCTGGTCCAACAACGGATAAAGACGTGCCATAACTCTGGAGCCTTTCAGAGGAGCCTCCGGAACGTTCCACTCCTCCTGAAACATCTCTTGAAACACCCTGTGCATCGGGAACGCTTTCTGATTCTTTCTGAACACCTGCAGCAGAGGATCCTCTAGCGTCTCATCCTCTGCTGACCCTGGCAACGGCATATTGAGCGCCTTTAGTGTCTCTACAATGAGTGCCGGCAACTCCTCTCTTCTGAAGACTCGCACCACTCTAGCCTGATCCTCT